>CM042899.1:15175500-15775500 GCA_023653625.1 Triadica sebifera
ATAGTATAGTAAAGACCAAATAATAAGCTTTGCATGCCCCCCAAGGCTGCCCATAAGTTGTGCACATGTCGCGCACATGATCACTTAAGTTGCAGATGCATTACACATGTTTTCTCAAATCTGCTAATTTAATTTAACGTGTGTTGGACACTTTGGAAATAGGCCCAATTAACTTGAATCATCATTAAAGACTTCTTTTATTGTAACATCCTTGACCTTCCCCATATGCATTTCATTGAACATAAGCATCTTGCATACAATTCAATTGAACACGTGCATTTCATACGTATTGTCGTAGGAACAAGTTCATGGCATGCACTAGCTACGTGTCCTAGTATTTGGCAATTGTATCGAGTCACACTTGTATCCTTATAACCTAAATGATGATAAAAAAGTATTAGAAATGAATTGAATAAGGTGACTAAATTAAAGTAAGCAAAATGACTAGATTAAGATTAGTAAACATTTACATTGTTAATTTAGTTAAATCGGGCCAAATGATTAAGTTGTATTATTGTGTGAATTAGTGGAATTACATATATATGTAAATAATAATAATAACAATATAAAATAAATGAAAATGAAACAAAAGAGAAATAGAAGAGAAGAGAAATGAGAAATGAGAAGAGAAAAGAGAAGAGAAGAAGAGAAAAAGAGAAAAAGAGAAAAGGATAAAAAAACAAGTTGGCTTTATCTTCATTTTTCTTCCCCATTTCTGCCTTCTTCTCCTGCCCGAATTCTTCTTCAATTTCCTCCATTTCAGACTTCAATTCATCCTTGTTTCACTTAGTTTTTGAAGCATATTTATCCCTTGCAAAGTCGTTCTTGGTAAGTAATCAATTCTTATTGCTATAGGGTTGATTTGAGTTGCTTAGGTTCATTAATAGGCACTGATTTACAACCCGATTTTTATGCACATAGCAATTGATTCTAGAAAATTTAAAAACACCAAATTTGTTCCTTTATATCTTATATTTATGGATATGTAAACAGTTTTGCATGATTTGGTGTATAGGAAGAGAAATCCTCTCTCTACTGAAACTGGTCAGGGTGTGAACCCTAACCCAATTAGCTACTATGTTCTTTGATTTCGAATATGTTAAAGCCATTATTTGAAGTATTGAAAAACATAAAATTTTTAGATATATGAGTTATGTATCTGTATACGAAATGGGAGGATCATTTGATTTGTAGATTTGGAGTTATGGGGAAAGGAACCATGACTGTTCCATAGTTTGAATTGCCTGCTTAGTGCCCTGGGAAGATCCAGAAAAGTGTTTGGCTAATTTGAGCTCGTTCAAGCTAGATTCTATAAATGATAAAAACTGAAATGTTATAGGTATTTGTCTTAGCGAAAATTGGGTACCACTTTCATCTTAAGTGGTTATGTATAGATTAAGTTATGGCCTTTGGAAGTCATACTGGTCCGAAAGCCAATTCTATTATGGACCAGTAAACTATTTATTATAATTTTAAGCCCTTAGAGACATAATTGATAAAAGTTGTAAACATGAAACATGTTCCATATGAACCCATATACGTTTTGGTAAATTTTAATTAAAATATGACTTATATATTATAAGGTCTGATGAACCCAAATGAGTACCCTGAAACTGCCCAAAGGCAGAAAACAAGGCAGAAAACAGAATACACTTAGAAATTGCACAACATATTGTATAATGATCCAATTGGCCTGAAATTGTAATATGTTCTATAATTATATATTATTTTTACTTAGAAACAAGAATTAGATTAATTGGGCAAGTATAGAAAAAGTTATAGGCTAAACAGTCCCATAAGGTCACACTGCCTCATAAGAAAAATCTTAACCATCGACATGAACAATGCATATTAATTTGTTTAAGCCACATTAAGTCTCCCTAATCATGAGTTAATCAATTATGTTTTTATATTAGGCTCGCAACATATTGGAGACCCATAAGGAATGGATAGACAATAAGTTAGGGGTCAGAATCAAAAGAGAAAGGTGAGTCTAATTATCAATTGAATTCTTTAGTGCAAATGAATGTTGCTTGCAATGTGATTCATATGATTGTCATGATTGGTCCTTGATAATGTAATGATGGATAATTTGTGACATTATGGTACATATAAATGGCATACTTGTGGTATATTTGAAGTATATGTTTGACATAGGTGATATATACATGGTATATGTATAGTATATGCAAGGTATATGCGTGACATATGAGGTATATATGGAATAGATGTATGTTGTATATGACAAAGATGCAATGGTTGATGAATGCTTAAATACAAGCACATATGCATATGGACTAAAAAGGCGTTGTGACTAGTTAATCGATATTGTAAAGCAAAAGAAGAGGCCTATGGCCTAACAAATGTGCAAATGAAACAAATGATCAAGCTAGCTAGCAAATGCAAATGTAAATGTTCACATGGCAAATGTTCACATGGAAACCCGGGGCAATGTCTGTTTAACTTAGTCACAACAAAATAAAATAAGCAAAACATTTGCATACGTAAAGAGTAATGATTATATGTTTCAACTTTATTGATATTTATATGATACTGATGAATGGAATGGAATGGAATACATGGTATGTATTGGATTTGTGAATTATTATTATGAGTTGTTCAATACATTAGAGCTCATTTGATGGTTATTCTCACTGAGCCGCAATTCATCAATTTGCATCATTTTTCAAGTAAAGAAAAGTGATAGCTCATTTTGAGTAGCGTATAAAAGACATTGAGCACAGGTCACTGGCCGAGCCTCATCACTCTCTCTCCTTGCATTCCACACAGGCATGAAATATGTCATCTATGTTTTTATTTACGTGCTTGAATATGTATAGTCATTTTGGATTGAGTCTAAAAATGTATAAATGAAAGGAACTCGAAAATACTTATGTGTAAAGTTTATGTTTTGATATATGTGTTATATTATATTGTGGTGAAAACCTCAGTGTTAACTTTGCAAAGTCAGTGAATAATATTACAGGATATGAGACTTGCAATGTATTGAATGAAATTATAGGATGTGAGACTTGCAAAGTCATTGAATAGAATTACAAGATATAAGACTTGTAAAGGGATTAGTTGATTTTACAGGATATGATATGAAAAAAAAAATTACTACCACTGTTATCAGGGTATTTTAACTTTCCAATATGCTATGTATGATTACTTGATATAGGGATAGGTTATACTCAAATGCATAGGTGTGACGTTACATTTTTGGTGTCAGACCAGGGATAGGTTCCATAGGAACATGCATAAGCATAAGAGCATGATAACATATGCATCCTATGTGTTGAACATTATGTAGTGACATAATTTCATTTATTTTAGGGACATCATATGACATGATTCACCAAGGAGGGAGAGGCCGGTTGAAATGCATTCTCATGAGGCATCACCTCATTTATATAAAGATCAACCAGTGCTAGGAGCTAGAGCTCCAGCACATGCATCACAGTCATCTCATGCAGAGGCACCCTATGAACACCCAGATCAGGAAGTGCGCGGTCTTGAAATGTACAAGGAAAGACGTTATGACAAGCTGAGGAAACATGGTGCAACTGATTTCAATGGCACAACAGACCCAGCAGAAGCTGAGACATGGCTGAAAATGACACAGAGGGTACTGAATATGATGAGATGTACCCCGGATGAAAATTTTGATTATGCAGTATCCTTGTTGCAAGGAAATGCTTATGAATGGTGGGAGACAGTCCCCGAGAGTGATGCACAACCACCGGTGTTGACATGGAATGATTTCCTCCTGGAATTTCAGAACAATTACATGCCTGAAGCATATAAAGATGAGAAGAGGAAGGAATTCCTGAATCTTAAACAGGGGAATATGTCTGTTGCGGAGTATGAAGTACAATTTAATAAACTTTCCCACTATGCCACCTTCATGGTCTCTACTGAAAGAGACAAATGCAAGAAGTTTGAGGAGGGCCTCAAATATGAGATCGGAAACAGAATCACGACTATTGATCTTGATAATTATGCCAGACTCAGAGTTTCTGCAATAAGAGCTGAATGGTTAATGAAAGAAGTTGGGGAGCAACAAATTAAAAGGGCAGCACGTGAGTTCATCGGTGAGTCTAGCAGAAGGTCGGGAAAAAGAGGCAGATATATGCCTGCACAGTCTTGTAACAGAAGTGGGTACTCCAGTTCTAGAGGTCGAGGCATGACTTTCTCTTACCCAGGCAGAGGGCAGAGCCAATATGTTGAACAGAGGCCCACATGTAGTCATTGTGGTAGACAGCATACCGGCGAATGTAGAAGGCTTATAGGAGCATGTTATTTATGTTGATCGATGGAGCATATGTATAGAGACTGTCTAAATAGAGCCAAACTAGCAGAGACCAGCAGAGGAAGAGGAGTATCTGAGACTACAATTGAGGCACTGAGGGTCTACCCTACTAGTGGGACACAGGACAGAGGAAGAGGCAGGGCCAGGACTGGTACAATGGGTAGAGGAGTAACCAGATCTGAAGGTCAGAGTTCTAGACCCCCTACTCAGGCCAGGGTGTTTTCTATGACTAGACAAGAGGCGGTGGATGCTCCCGAAGTAGTTACTGGTAATATTTACATTTATGATATGTTTGCATATGCATTGATTGACCTAGGCTCCACTCATTCATTTATATCATTGCATATGGCATCTAAACTGCATCAAACGCATGAGCCTTTGGGGATTGACATAAATGTGAGTACTCCATTGGGAACAGTGGTAGTTGTGAATAATGTCTATCGTGATTGCCTGATATGCATTAATAGAGCTGAGTTAATAGCTGATATGATTTTATTGCCAATATATGAATTTGATGTGATATTGGGAATGGACTGGTTAACTAGGCATCATGCAATAATGAATTGCTTTACTAAGGAAGTAATTTTGGAATCACCGAACCAGCCAAGGGTAGTATTTATAGATGAAAGAAAACTTGTGCCTACATGTCTAGTCTCAGCTGTAAAGGCATTTTAAATGATTAAAGGGGGATGTGAAGCATATTTGGCATATGTGACTGATATTAGAACCACTGATAGCTTTCTTGAAAATATACCAGTGGTAAGGGAATTTGCTGATGCATTCCCAGATGATCTACCTGGTTTACCACCAGATAGAGAGATAGAATTCACTATTAAACTAGTACCAGGAACATCACCAATATCAAGGTCACCCTACAGAATGGCCCCAGTTGAGTTGAAAGAACTGAAGGCCCAATTGCAAGAGTTACTTGACAAAGGGTATATTAGACCTAGTGTATCACCATGGGGAGCTCCAGTATTATTTGTTAAAAAGAAAGATGGAACAATGAGATTGTGCATCGATTATAGGCAACTAAATAAAATGACGATGAAGAACAAATATCCATTGCCTAGAATAGATGATTTGTTTGACCAGTTGCAAGGAGCCCAAATATTCTCCAAGATTGATTTGAAATCAGGCTATTACCAACTGAAGGTAGTAGAAGCGGATGTTCCAAATACTGCCTTTCGAACTAGGTATGGACATTATGAATTTTTAGTAATGCCATTTGGGTTGACTAATGCTCCAGCTGCATTTATGGAAATAATGAATAAGGTGTTTCAACCATATCTGGATAGGTTTGTGATAGTATTTATTGATGACATATTAGTGTACTCGAAGAACAGGGGAGAACATGAACAACATTTAAAAATTGTGTTGCAAACTTTAAGGGAGAAACAATTATATGCCAAATTGAGTAAATGTGAATTCTGGTTAGATCATTTGGTATTTCTTGGACATGTGGTGTCGTGTAAGGGCATAGAGGTTGACCCAAAGAAAATTGAGGCTATGGTAAATTGGGAAGCTCTTAAAAATATTTCAGAAATGTGTAGTTTTCTGGGTTTAGCCGGATACTACCGCATATTTGTTGATGGATTCTCCTTAATTGCTAGCCCTTTGACTAAATTGTTAAGAAAGAATGTGCCTTTCAAGTGGACTCCAGAATGTCAGAGGAGTTTCGATGAACTAAAACACAGACTAACCTCAGCACCAGTGTTAACTATCCCTATAGGTACAGGTGGGTTTATAGTATATAGTGATGCTTCTCACCAAGGCTTGGGATGTGTATTAATGCAACATGGTAAGGTGATAGCTTATGCATCTAGACAATTGAGACCACATGAGATCTCATATCTAGTTCATGATTTAGAATTGGCTGCAGTTGTATTTGCATTGAAGATTTGGAGGCATTATCTGTATGGTGAGACATTCCAAATCTTCATAGACCATAAAATTTTGGGTTATTTGCTGACACAAAAAGAGTTAAACATGAGGCAAAGATGATGGTTGGAGCTATTGAAAGATTATGACTGTACAATTGAGTACCATCCAGGGAAAGCCAATGTGGTAGCAGATGCATTGAGAAGGAAGGCCAGTCGCAGTGTAGCTCACTTGCAAGCATCATCTTTTCCATATCTGATTCAATTACGGTCCATGAATGTTCAATTAAATATGCATGATGGTGGATCATTGATTGCTGCTCTTCAGGTTAGACCTATATTGAAGGATAGGATCAAAGTTGCACACAGTAAAGATCCTAAATTGTGTGAGAAAATTGATGTGGTAAGGCAGGGAAATAATACAGAGTTTCATTTGCAAAATGATACACTGATGTTAAAGTCACGCATATGTGTTCCAGACCCTGAGAACATGCGTCAAGAAATAATGGAAGAGACATACAATGCATCATATGCAATGCACCTAGGGATGACAAAGATGTATCACAGTTTAAGGCCTCATTACTGGTGGCCAAGAATGAAGAAAGACATAGCAGAATATGTTTCCAAATGCTTGACATGTCAGCAGATTAAGATTGAACACCAAGCACCAATTGGTAAGTTACATCCATTGCTAGTGCCAGAATGGAAATGGGAGAAAATAACGATGGATTTTGTCTATGGATTGCCAAGAATCCCACGGAAAAATGATGCAGTATGGGTAATTGTTGAGAGATTAACCAAGTCAGTACATTTTCTACCTATCAGATGGGGGTGTACACTCGAGAGTTTGGCAAAATTATATGTCAATGAGATAGTCAGATTGCATGGCATTCCAGTGTCCATTGTGTCTAATAGAGATCCACAGTTTACTTCACATTTTTGGGTGAGTTTACAAGATGCATTGGGAACAAAATTGAATTTCAGTACAGCATTCCACCCACAGACTAATGGACAATCAGAAAGGACTATACAAACATTAGAAGAAATGCTTAGGGCATGTTCTATGGAATTCAAAGGTGCTTGGGATGAATATATAGCATTGATTGAATTTGCTTACAACAACCAATATCATAGCAGTATCCAGATGGCACCATATGAAGCATTGTATGGCAGAAAGTGCCGAAGCCCTATCATATGGGATGAAGAAGGTGCATGTACATTAAAAGGGCCAGAGATAGTACAAGATATAGTGGATAAAATAAAAGTTGTCAAGAACAAGTTAAAGGCAGCATAGGATAGACAGAAAAGTTATGCTGATCAACATAGAAGGGAAATGGAATACGAGTTGGGTGAAAAGGTATTTCTTCGTGTATCTCCATGGAAAGGGATAATCCGATTTGGCAATAAGGGTAAATTGAGCCCAAGATACATAGGGCCTTATGCAATTCTTGAGAAGATTGGTCCATTGACTTATAGGTTGGCTTTACCAACCGAGATGGCTTAGATACATAATATGTTTCATGTAAGCATGCTTAGAAGATACAGGTCAGATTCTACACATGTACTTAAAGATCAAGCCATTGAGATTGCAGAGGACATGAGTTATGTTAAGGAACCAGTGCAAATCATTGGATACAAGACTAAACAACTAAGAAACCGAGAAATACCTTTGGTTAAGGTATTATGGCGTAACCATTTACAAGAAGAGGCAACATGGGAAACAGAAGAAAATATGAAAAAGCAATATCCACATATGTTTTCAGGTATTAATTTCGAGGATGAAATTTTTAAAAGGAGGGGGGAATTGTAACATCCTTGACCTTCCCCACATGCATTTCATTGAACATAAGCATCATGCATATAATTCAATTGAACACATGCATTTCATACGTATTTTCGTAGGAAAAAGTTCATGGCACGCACTAACTACGTGTCCTAGTATTTGAAAATTGTATCGAGTCACACGTGTATCCTTATAACCTAAATGATGATAACAAAGTATTAGAAATGAATTGAATAAGGTGACTAAATTAAAATAAGCAAAATGACTAGATTAAGATTAGTAAACATTTACATTGTTAATTTAGTTAAATCGGGCCAAATGATTAAGTATATGCGTGACATATGAGGTATATATGGAATATATGTATGTTGTATATGACAAAGTTGCAATGGTTGATGAATGCTTAAATATAAGCGCATATGCATATGGACTAAAAAGACATTGTGACTAGTTAATCGATATTGTAAAACAAAAGAAGAGGCCTATGGCCCAACAAATGTGCAAATAAAATAAATGATCAAGCTAGCTAGCAAATGCAAATGCAAATGTTCACATGGCAAATGTTCACATGGAAACCCAGGGCATTGTCTGTTTAACTTAGTCACAACAAAATAAAATAAGCAAAGCATTTGCATACGTAAAGAGTAATGATTATATGTTTCAACTTTATTGATATTTATATGATACTGATGAATGGAATGGAATGGAATACATGGTATGTATTGGATTTGTGATTTATTATTATGAGTTGTTCAGTACTTTAGAGCTCATTTGATGGTTATTCTCACTGAGCCGCAACTCATCAATTTGCATCATTTTTCAGGTAAAGAAAAGTGATAGCTCATTTTGAGTAGCGTATAAAAGACATTGAGCACAGGTCACTGGCCGAGCCTCATCACTCTCTCTCCTTGCATTCCACACAAGCATGAAATATGTCATCTATGTTTGTATTTACATGCTTGAATATGTATAGTCATTTTGGATTGAGTCTAAAAATGTATAAATGAAAGGAACTCGAAAATACTTATGTGTAAAGTTTATGTTTTGATATATGTGATATATTATATTGTGGTGAAAACCTCAGTGTTAACTTTGCAAAGTCAGTGAATGATATTACAGGATATGAGACTTGCAAGTCATTGAATGAAATTATAGGATGTGAGACTTGCAAAGTCATTGAATAGAATTACAGGATATAAAACTTGTAAAGGCATTAATTGATTTTACAGGATATGATATGAAAAAAAAGTTTACTACCACTGTTATAAGGGTATTTTACCTTTCCAGTATGCTATGTATATCACTTGATACAGGGATAAGTTATACTCAAATGCATAAGGTGTGACATTACATTTATATTCACTTTAGGCTTGTCTTTGTGTAGCATTGGCCCATAAGTTTGATTTTGGACTTTAGGCCTAATTTTGCTTTTAATGCTCTAATGTTGGCTCTTCTGGGTTGGAGCATGCCCAAAGGTATTTTGAACATATAAAAGTGCTTTTGAACTCTTTCTAATCCCATGTCAAGGATATAAGGTTGTTGCACTTTATTGGAGTAAGATAACCTTTCATGATTGGCACCCTTGCTCATATCAAGAGGTAATGTTGCCATATATCCAAGGCTCTCACTGAGGCATATAACTCCTGGTCATAGGTGGAATAGTAAGGTATGCAATTTGTTGCCCCTCCTGCATCAAAATATCTCATATGCCAACTCATGACTCATCACATTCAAGCTCAAAAGTTTTGTCAAAGTCCATCAAAGACAAAATAGGTGAACTACATAACTTATCTTTAAACAAGTTAAATGCATTTTCCTGTGATTATTCAATTTAAACTTAATATCCTTTTATCTAACTCATTTAAAGGTGTTGCAATGGAACTAAAATTGTAACATTCAGTAATTTAGGCTCTGATTGCGCTTGACCGTAGTGGGGTGTGTAGATTCAATCAGAGTCTAAATTTGAACCCATAAAAAAATGACTAATAATAAGGGAAAATAATTAAGGGTATTATTATTTGGAAATTAAAAAGATTAGTGTTAGAATTAGAAAAAATAAAATTTCCTATGGACAAAATTGGTATTATGGCAATTGTTGGGAGAAAAAGTGTGAATATGGAGGAATATGTGGCAAATAAGGAATTTTTCAAAGTTTAAATGTTAATCAAGATTAATTAAGTTAATGAACCAATGAGAATTAAGATTAATTTTAATTAGTGGGACCCACTCCTTAATCAAAGTATAAAAGTCAAAAATGGGAGGAATTATCCATTCTTCCACCAAAATACGTAACTTACTTTCTTCTTCCTCTCTCCCACCTTTGGCCATCCACCTCCCCTTCCAAAAACCTCCATTTTTCTTCCTTTTTCCAGCATGCTAAGAATGGGGAAAATGAGTTTTGGGAGAGAAGATGACTGGAGACTAAATTAGGATTTTGACTGGAAAAAAATTCAAATAATAAAAAATAATTATGGAAAATATTTAATAAAGTGTTTAAAGTATTTAAAGATGTTAAATTACGGTAAGTGACTAAATTACAAATTTTGAAAAGTTTATGAGTCAATTTGCAATTTACCAAAAATTGGAGGATTAATGAGGATAATTACTAATTAAATGCATGAATTGGGAGATTAAATACATATGGTGGTTGGCTTAACCAAGTGGCATGCAACAATTAGCCAAGTGATGTGCATGAATTAGACATTAATGAAAACATCTAGATTATGACTTAGGTGTTTCCATTAATTAATTAATTTTGTCACGTTGCTCTTAATTGCTTATCCTTTCTTCATTATCACTCTTGATCTAGAATTTTCTATCTTTTAATTGTCTCCCACGTTTCCCTTTGAAACACCATACACTAAGGGAGATGAACATATTAATTAGCCAAAATATCTAGATATTTATGGGCTTAGGTGTCCCATTATTGATTAAATTTGTCTCATTCCTCTTAATTGCCTCTCCTTCTTCCTTAGCACTTAACATCTAGAATTCTCTAATCTCTTCAAACCAGCCCACGTGTTTCCTTCATCTCCCTCCATGGCCAAAGCTTGATGCTAAGAAGAAAAAATGAGAAAGAGAGGGAGACACCCATGGAAGAGTGGGTCCTCATGCAAAAAGGAGTTTAAGGAAGTTTAAGGGAGCAAAAGAGAGGAAGAAGAGCAAGGAAAGAGGAGAGTTAAACCTCCAAAATTTCAGCCATAGGAGGTAAGAGCTTGGGTAAGTGTTGATCATCATCTTGTCTTTAAGTTTCTTTAAAGGATGAGGTAGTCTAGAGCATGGTTCTTGAAGAGAGAGATTTTAGGGGTTAGAGATATATGATGAAAGAAATATTTTTAATGAATTTCTTATATGTTTTAGGAACTCATATTGACAAGCAGCTAGCTTAAAGGAGCAAAGGAAAAGAGAAAGAGAAGTAAAGAGAAAGAAAAGGGAAAAGTAGAGGTTTGTGTATAACTTAAGGCAATAACCTATGTGTTGTTTTCAATTGTATGATTTGAGAATTTGGCATGTTAATAATTTTAAATTAATGATATCTTGTGATGAAAATCTTGGGGATGCATGTTTGCTAGACTTAGGATTAATTTTGGTAAAAATTGAATGTGATTAGTTTGTATGTTCTTTGCTGGAATTGATGAGCCGTAAGTACTTAAATTGTTATAACTTGAGTTTTGGGATTTGGATTTATGTGTTCTTTGTAGGTTTTGAAAGATAAGACATAGGGATATAACTTTCATTTAGACCATAAAATCTGACTATATCTGTAATTCTCCAGAAAAATTCATAAAGTTCAAATTTAGAATCTGTCCAGAAAATTCTGGGTAGAATTATTAGTGACCAATCAGTGTTCATTTTATCATATATTTTGATACATAACTCAAAATTAAGTGATTCAAGTTGCATATTAAATCCAAGATCCAAAAACAAAATTGTTAAGAAGACCATATAACTAAATTTTGATTGTAACTAGACCAAAATTAAGATCCAAAACAGAGAGCATAATCTGCCAGTGATAAGGCAGCATATGAGTTGTGGAATTAAAAGAGTAAAATGATGTGAACCTTGTTATATTATGCAAATACTATTTTTATTGAGTAATTGTGTGATTAATTGAACCTTTACATCCATGAAATGGGTGAATTTAATAAATATGAATTTTAATGACATTAAGTAAGCCCTAGAACACCTAACTAGAACCAGACTTGGGATAGTTTGACATGCCAAGCAGGGGGAGTATGATTAAATCCATTGGTATGATTAACTATGCTAGGTATGACACTATTATCTATGCCTGGTATGACACTATTATTAACACTGGGTATGACACCATTATGAAGCTAGTAATGACACTTATATGCGCAAATCATATTACCGGGTGGCACTCCTAAGTGCCTGGATGAAACTCTATTATCCTAGTCAGGGGTTCATAGGTGTTATGGGCAATAACAAGGCTATGGATAATAATAGTTGGATAAAGTAAAATAAATATAAGATGAAAAAGAGTAAAAGTTGTGAAATGTATGTTTGCATGAAAAGATGATTGGGTGTTGTGAGCACAAAAAGGTTATATAAAATAAAGAAGTGATTGAAAAAAAAAATGGAAACTTGAATGGTAATATGGATAATCATGATTTGTTAAAGTAAAACAAATATGGGATACAAGAATATAATATGATGTTTATGCATATGAGAATACTATGGCATAAAAAGGTTAAGGAAAATAAAACGAATAACGACTTGTAACATGGTTAATTTTAATATGTTATATAATAGTGTTTTAATAAAGTAAACAAGTATGAGATAAAAGAATATAATTTGATGTTTATACATGCTAGAATACCATAATATGTATATTTGCATGAGAAGATGATTGAACATGAGTTGATATATGACAATGCATGTTGCATAAATAGTTTATTGGCTTATTTATATGCACCATTAAGCCTAGAGCTTAGCGTGAGAGTTTTTCTCGTGCAAGTATAGCAAAGAATAAGTAGACAATAGTAAACAAAGGGAGCAGTGGCCTGATCCAGTAGAGCGGCTTATATTAAATAATGTGGGTCACACAACTGTTATGTTTATGTTTTGAATTTTATTTTATAGTACTTATAAAGTAAGCGCACGTTTTGTAAATAATACTTTATTATATAAAATGTATCATGTTTCTTTATTATGATTTCTTTTACACTACAAGTAAATAAATAGTAAATATAAAAAAATACGAGTAATTTTCATTTGTACATAATTTAAGAATGATATTTTAACCGAGGAAGTTAGCGTAGTACTCCCTCATCCGGGCACGTGTTGCTGAGGTGAGGGGGTATTACAGTTTGTTGAAACTTAAGGGGTATTTTCGTCATTTTGATGCTAATAAATAGAATAGCAATAATGTATTTTTAACAATGCTTGTGTTCTAAGTATGTTGAATAGGATATATCTTGAATATAATATGATGCAAGAATGAAAGACAACTTTTGAAGATCAAAATCAGAAGAAATAGCAAAGTCACGCCCATGACTACTTATGTCACACCTGTGAATATAGCTTAGCGCCAACTTTGCACCATTCAATATTCACATCCATGAAGGATCATACCAACCATGAATGATGAAATCAGTCACACCCGTGAAAGATAGTCACGCCTGTGAGATAACATGTCAAATTCTTCAAGAGAGTCAGCCGGTGTCACCATTTGGACTACGACTTGGAAAAATATTCACAATCGTGAATGTATAAAGTCACGCCCATGATCAAATACTTCAAATTCTTCTAGAGAGCTTCACCGCCAGAGTGACCACTTAGACCACGACAAAGAACATTAACGACCATAACACATACATTCATGCCCATGAATGAGGACAGAGAAACATGTCAGGCGCGAAGTTAAGAGTTGGTCAAATGGCTATTTTCGCATTAAATGCGCCCAAATGGCTATAATTCACAGAGGAAGTACAAATGCAAGTCATTTATGAATCCTAAAAAGAAGAACAACAATTACTTTGAATATTCAATCTTGTTGTAGCCTTGTGCATTAACTAATTTTCAGCAAAATTCTTATTCTTTGTAAAAACCTAATTGTTCATAATTTTTGAGCATTATAGGTTGGTTAGTGTTTTCATTGTAAACAATTACTCAAGTGAGTTTAGGTATATTTGGTTAAGATTGAAACAATTGTAAGGGTTTATTGTGTGAGCTATAAAATACAAGGAATTGGTTTATTGTGTTAGCCATTAAAACACAAGGAAATTTCTAGGTTAGGTGTTAGCCATTGAGAGAAATATCATAGTTGGGAGTGAGCTTGTAAAACTCCATTATAACACTTAGTGTGTTAGTAAAAGCCTTGTATGGTTTGAAACAAGCTCCAAGAGCTTGGTAAGAAAGACTAAGTTCTTTCCTTTTAGAAAATATTTTTTCAAAAAGAAATGTTGACACAACTTTATTTACTAAAAAGCATAAGCATGATATTCTAGTTGTTCAAATTTATGTTGAAGACATCATATTTGGGTCTACTAATGAATTGCTTTGCCAAGAATTTGCTAAGTGTATGACTAGGGAATTTGAAATGAGTATCATGGGTGAGCTTAAGTTCTTCCTTGGTCTATAAATAAAACAAAGCAATGAGGGCATATTCATCAACCAATCTAAGTACGCCAAAGATTTAATCAAAAAATTTGGAATGAAAGGATGCAAAAATTCCAAGACTCCAATGAGCACATCAACAAAATTGAACAAAGATGAAGAGGGTAAGAGCATTAATGAAAAGCTCTACAGAGGTATGATCAGATCACTTTTATATCTTACTACCTCTAGGCCTGATAAAATGTATAGTGTATGCTTATGTGCTAGATTTCAATCTTGTCCTAAAGAATCACATTTGAATGTTGTGAAAAGAATCTTAAAATATTTACATGGCATATTGCATCTAGGCTTATGGTATCCTAGAAATTCATCCTTTCATATCCCTATGCCGACAGTCTCTTGGATAGAAAGAGTACTTCAGGCACTTGTCACTTTATTGATGAATGCTTAGTCTCTTGGTTTAGCAAGAAACAAGTTTCGGTTGCCCTTTTTACTACTGAAATGGAATATGTGGTAGCAGGATGTTGTTGCATTCAAATCCTATGGATAAGACAACAACTTAAGGATTATGGTCATAATTTGGACCATATACCCATCAAATGTGACAACAAGTGTCATAAACCTATCTAAGAATCCTATTCAACACTCTAGAAGTAAGCATATTGACATAAGACATTATTTTCTTAGAGATCATGTTCAATATGGAGATGTTGTATTAGAATTTATTGATACAAATAATCAATTGGCATATATTTTCACCAAATCTCTTAATGAAGAAAGATTTTGCTTCATAAAAAGAGAGCTTGGTATGCTTGATGGATCAACCTTATCTTAAGTAAGATTGTCAATTTGTCAATCTTGAGTGTTAATTTCCTTCATATGATGCCCTTTCATTGACTAATTTTTTAAGGTATGAAGTGATTAACTTGATGGGAATATATGTTCTAAGGCATAGAAGTATCTTAGAAATCTTTTAGTTTTATTAATTGAAGATTTGAGATAATTCACACCCGTGACATATATTCATGGTTGTGCTCCTAATCGCAAAAAGCATCAGTATCTTTCATGCTTTTCTTCACGATAACCTTCACGATTGGAGGTTGTGAAGACTATGTTTCATGCCCATGACTCTTTTCATTCACTCCCGTGAAACTCTTTATTCACGCCCGTGACACTTATTCATGATCGTGAAAATTAATAACAAATAATTATAGAACCGTTCACATTTTGTTTCACGCATTGCCTCACAGTCAGCAGTAGTGAAGATTGCTTTTCACGACTGTGACTCCTTTTGTAACCGTCGTGAAATTCATAAGTAATTCCTGTGACTATTTAATGTCCTGACAGTGAATTGATTCGTATCCTTTATCACAAATAGAGTGCCTCTTCAATAAACTGTGACCATGACTATTCACGTCTATGATGGACAATTCACGGCCGTAAATCTGTCGACTATAAAATAGGATTTCTGCCATTTTTCTCATTTCCAACTTTAAAAATTTTCTCAATTAAAGCTCTCATTCAATATTTCTCACAAAATCCGGCCTCCTCATATTCATATTCATTTATAAATTCTTCCAAACCACTTTGTCGTTGAAGAATCTCAACATCTCTAGGTTTGTTCTCAAATCCTTAGTGCTAAAATCATTCTCCAAATCCCCGTTCCAAAATTATCACAATGGAACCTGACTCATCTAAAGGCACAAGAAAGAAATCCTATGCTCTGAGATGCCACACGGACTACCTTCTCAACATCATTCCGAAGCATTGCCATCCAAGGTATGCCGTTCTAAAGAAAAGACCCCTTATTTTTGTCTCGTTCTTTCAAATGGAGTGATATCAGGACTCTCAGTCTTGAGACAAGCATGATAGAACAATTGCAAGCTTGTCATCTTAAGGATTTCATAGACATTCATCGGCCAATGCTAAGGGAACCAACTCTCGAATTTCTTAGCACATTGCAAGTCTTTCCCATCGAAACTGTAAAATTCCAACTATGTAAGCATCCGAACACTCTTTCAGCAGCAGAGTTTGGCACTATTTCCAAGCTTCCCTCATATGGCATTCTCAATGAGAGCGGAGTGGAATTCTATGCAAATCTAGCGTAGACTCATTTTGGGTTGGAATATTGTTGGGATGTGAAGAAGACCAAGAGCACACATCTTGGGTCCCCTATGCATAAATATTTACATAGGTTTCTTACCTATAGTATATTTACTAGAGGAGATAGCAACAGGGCAATTAAAAAATCAGAGCTCATCCTATTGGAAATGGCACGAAGAGGTCTCACCATAGCTCTGTCTCGTTGGTTTGCAAATCATATTTTTTCAATTGCAACAAAGCCATTGGGAGACATCTTCATTGGTGGGTATGTGACTCATCTTTCCATTGAGCTCAGATATCTAAACCTCGATGAGCATAATTACAATCTTATTCCAGCACATCCTTGAGACCGGCTAGATGTCGAATCCTTTATAAAGATGGGAGTAGCAGTTCGCATTATTTATGAAAATAACTATAACACCCCCTCACCCGAGCAGCTCGTGCCTGGATGAGGGTGTGATACGCTGACTTCATCAGTTA
Organism: Triadica sebifera; assembly: GCA_023653625.1. Classification (NCBI taxonomy): domain Eukaryota; kingdom Viridiplantae; phylum Streptophyta; class Magnoliopsida; order Malpighiales; family Euphorbiaceae; genus Triadica; species Triadica sebifera. The sequence goes on from CM042899.1 coordinate 15,192,638, forward strand.
AAATATTATTATATAAATTATATATAAAGGAAAATCACTCGTATATATTTTTTTTCTTTATTTACTATTTGTTTACTTTGCATTATAAAAGAAATCATAACATGAAAGATAAACTACTTTTTTATATCATAACATGTTCTTTACAAAACATACTGTTTATTTTACAAATATTACAAAATAAAATTTGAAAGATAATATATAAAAGTTGTGTGACCCACAATGGTTGAAATATGCTGCTCTACGGATCAGGTCACTATTAGCTTTATCTACTACTGTCTACTTAGTCTTTGCTATATGCTTAAGGCGTTGTGACTAGTTAATCGATATTATAAAGCAAAAGAAAAGGCCTATGGCCTACCAAATGTGTAAATGAAACAAACGATCAAGCTAGTTAGCAAATGCAAGTGTTCACATGGAAACCCGGGGCAATGTCTTTAACTTGGTCACAACAAAATAAAATAAGCAAAACATTTGCATATATAAAGAGTAATGATTATATGTTTCAACTTTATTGATACTTATATGATATTGATGAATGGAATGGAATACATGGTATATATTTGATTTATGATTTATTACTATGAGTTGTTTGGTACTTTAGAGCAAATTTGATGATTATTCTCACTGAGCCATAACTCATCAATTTGCATCATTTTTCAGGTAAAGAAAAGTGATAGCTCATTTTGAGTAGCATATAGAAGACATGGAGCATAGGTCACTGGCCGAGCTTCATCACTCTCTCTCCTTGCATTCCACACGAGCATGAAAATATGTCATTTGCATTTTGTATTTACGTGTTTGAATATGTATAGTCATTTTGGAATGGGTTTTAAAAATATATAAATAAAAGCAACTCGTAAATACTTATGTGCAATGTTTATGTTTTAATATATGTGATATATCGTATTATGGTGAAAGCCTCAAAGTTGACTTGCAAAGTCATTGAATGATATTACAGGATATGAAAAACATTTACTACCAATGTTAATAGGGTATTTTGCCTTTCTAGTCTGCTATGTGTGATTACTTGATACAAGGATAGGTTATACTTAATTGCATAAGATGTGGTCTTACATTTTTGGTATCAGAGCAGGGATAGGTTCCATGGGAACTTGCATATGCATAAGAGCATGATAACATATGCATCTTACATGTTGAACATTATGTAGTGACATATATATATATATATATATATATATATATATATATATATATTTTAGGGACATCTTAAGACATGATTCACAAAGGAGAGAGAGGCCGGACAAAATGCATTCTCATGAGGCATCATGTCGTATCCGCTAATTTAGATCAAAGTCACGCGAGTTGTTAAATCGACTCGTCGGTTTGACCGAAGTCTAAATTTGGATTTTTATCAAAAAATAATTAAAATAATGGTAATTAAGTAAAAAAAAAATACTCAATAAAGTGTTTAAAATATTTTAAGATGTTAAATTTCGATAAAGGACTAAATTGCAAATTTTGAAAAGTTTAGGGGTCAATTTGCAAATTACCAAAAATTTGAGGATTTATTGGGATAATCATAAATTAAATGCATAAATTGGGACATAAAATGAATATGGAGGCCGGCCACACCAAGTGGCACATTGTAAGTAGCCAATTAACATTCATGAACACATTAATTAGTCATTAAATTCATAAGGCTTACGTGTCCCCATTATTAATTAACTTTGTCACTTTGCTCTTAATTGCTTATCCTTCTTCATTATCACTCTTGATCTAGAATTTTCCAATCATTAAGTGTCTTCCATGTTTCTTGAAACACCACACACCAAATGGCATACAACAACTAGCCAAGTGATGTGCATGAATGAGGCATTAATGAAGGTTTCTAGAATGTGGTTTAGGTGTCCCCCATCTTAATGACTTTTGTCATCTTCTTCTTGATTGTTTCTTCCTCTACCTTATCCATTTTCATTGAGGAAAATTCTGTTCTCTACACCAGCCCATGTTTTCCTCTTGTTCTTCCATAACCAAAGCTTGATTCTAGTGAAAGAAAGTGAGAAGAGAAAAAGTAAGGGAAAATTCCATTTTTATGCTCAATGTAGCTTAAAAGAGTAAGGAAAAAGAGAGAGATTAGGATTTATGAAGTTTTAATAATCTAATTATAAATTTTAGGAACTCAAATTGACAAGGACCTAGATCAAAGGAGCAAAGGAAAGGAGAAAGAGAAGTAAAGGGAAAGAAAAGAGAAAAAAGAGATGTTTGTGCATAACCTAAGGTAATAGCCTATTTTAATTTTTTTTATTTGCATAATTTTATTATTTGGCATGCTAATGATTCTGAATTTATAGTATTTTGTAATGAAAATCTTGGGGATGCATATTTGCTAGACTTAGGATTTAATTTGGTAAAAATTGAATGTGATTATCTTGTATGTTTCTTGCTGGAAATTGATGAGCAGTGTGCACTTAAACTGTTATAACTTGATTTATGGAACTCGATTTTGCATGTTGTTTATTGGATTTGAAACTAAGATATATTTCTATAACTTTTATTTAGATCATAAAACCTGAATATGTTTGTAATTGTCTAGAAAAAGTCATAAAGCTCGGACTTAGAATCTGTGCAGAAAATTCTGGGCAGAATTGTTGGTGACCAGTTAGTGTTCTTTTTATCATAGATTTTGATACAGAACTCAGAATTAAGTGATTCAAGTTGTGTATTAAATCTAAGATCCAGACTAAAATTGTTAAGAAGATCATGTAATTAATTTAGAACATAATAGGACCAAAATTAAGGTCCAAAATAGAGAACATAATCTGCTAGTGACAGGGCAGCATATGAGTTGAGGAATGAAATGAGTAAAATGATGAGAACTTTGTTATATTATGTAAATATTATTTTAATTGAGTGATTTTGTGATTATTTTAAAACATTACGTGCATGAAAAGTGTGAAATTAATTGTTATAAATTTTAATGAAATTGTATAAGCCCTAAAACACCTAACAAGAACTAACTTAGGATAGTTTGGCATGCCAAATAGAGGGAAGTATGATGAAAATGAAAACCATTAATGATATGATTATTGAAGCCGGTAATGGCACTGTTATCTACCCTGAAATGACATTATTATCTATGGCGATAATGGCACGATTAACTACACCGAGTTTTGCACGGTTATCTACGTCTGTGATGGCACTTATATGCGCACATCATATTGCCTGGGTGGCACTCCTAAGTGCCTGGATGGCAACTCTGTTATCCTAGTCAGTGGGTCATAGGTGTTATGGGCAATAACAAGCTATGGATAATAATGATTTGATAAAGTAAAATAAACATAAGATATAAAAGAATAAAATTTATGAAATGTAAGTTGCATGGAAAAAAAATGATTGAGTATGATTTGTGACATGCATTAATAGATGGTTGAGTGTCTTGGACATAAATAAAAAGGTTATAGTAAATAAAGAAGTTAGGGAAAATAAAAACGGAATTAGGAATTTTAACATGGTTAATTATGATGGGTTATGTAATGATATGTTAATAAAATAAATAAATATGAGATAATATAATATAATTTGATGTCTATACATGCTAGAATACCATAATTTGCATGAGAATATGATTAAGCATGACTTGATATATGATAATGCATGATTGCATAAAATAGTTTATTGCCTTATTTATATGCACCATAAAATAGTTTCTCTCGCGCAGGTATAACAAAGAATAAATAGTCAGTAGTGGATAAAGCTAACGGTGATCTGATCCGTAAAGCAGCATATTTCAACCACTGTGGGTCACATAACTTTTGTATATTATCTTCTGAATTTTATTTTGTAGTATTTGTAAAACTGAATAGTATGTTTTGTAAAGAACATGTTACTATATAAAAATGTAGTTTAACTTTTATGCTATATTTTTTTTCATACTGCAAAGTAAATAAATAGTAAATAAAGAAATGAAAAAAATACGAGTGATTTTCATGTATACAAATTTTAAATGATATTTTAACTGATGAAGTCAGTGTAGCACACCCTCATTTAGCACGAGCTACTGGGTGAGGGGGTGTTACACATCACTTCATTGACATAGAGATCAACCAGCACTAAGAGCTAGAACTTCAACACATGCATCACAGTCATCTCAAGCAGAAGTACCCCATGAAAACCTAGAACATAAAGTATATGGTCCTGAAATGTATAAGAAAAGATGTTATGACAAGCTGAGGAAACATGGTGCAACTAATTTCAATGGCACAACAGACCTAGCAGAAGCTGAGACATGGCTGAAAAGGATACAGAGAGTACTGAATATGATGAGATGTACCCCATATGAGAAATTTGATTATGCAGTATCTTTGCTTCAAGGAGATGCCTATGAATGGTGGGAGACAATCCCAGATAGTGATGCACAACCACCAGTCTTGACATGGAATGATTTCCTTCAGGAATTCCAAAAGAATTACATGCCAGAGGAATTCCTGAATCTGAAATAGGGGAGCATGTCCGTTGCTGAGTATGAGGTGCAGTTCAACAAACTTTCCCACTATGCCACCTTCATGGTCTCTACTAAAAGAGACAAATGCAAAAAGTTTGAGGAGGGCCTCAAATATGAGATTAGAAACAGAATCACAACTACTGATCTTGATAGTTATGCTAGACTCAAAGCTACTACAATTAGAGCTTAACGGTTAATGAAAGAAGCTGGTGAACAACAAATTAAAAGGGCAGCACGTGAATTCTTTGGTGAGTCTAGCAGAAGGTCGGGAAAGAGAGGTAGATGTATACCAGTACAGTTTGGTAATAGAGGGGGATACTCGAGCTCTAGAGGTTGTGCTATGACTTCTTTTTACACAGGCAGAGGGCAAAGCCAATATGTTGAACAGAGGCCCATATGTACTCATTGTGGTAGGCAACATACGAGTGAATGTAGAAGGCTCACAGGAGCATATTATTTTTGTGGATCAATGGAGCACATGTATAGAGAGTGTCCGGAAAGAGCCAAACTAGCAAAGACTAGTAGAGGTAGAGGAGTATCTGAGACTACAGTTGAGGCATCGAGGGTCTACCCTACTAGTGGGACACAGGGCAGAGGAAGGGGCAGGGGTAGGACTGGTACAATGGGCAGAGGAGTGACCAGATCTAAAGGTCAGAGTTCTAGACCCCCTACTCAGGCCAGGGTGTTTGCTATGCTAGACAGGAGGCGGTTAATGCTCCCGAAGTAGTTATCGGTAATATTTACATTTGTGATATGTTTGCATATGCATTGATTGACCCAGGCTCTTATTCATTTATATCATTGCATATGGCATCTAAACTGCATCAAATGCATGAGCCCTCGTGGATTGACATAAATGTGAGAACTCCATTGGGAACAGTAGTAGTTGTGAATAATGTCTATTGTGATTGCTTGATATGCATTTATAAAGCTGAGTTAATAGTTGATATGATTTTATTGCCAATATATGAATTTGATATGATACTGGGAATGGACTAGTTAACTAGACATCATGCAATAGTGAATTGCTTTACTAAGGAAGTAATTTTGGAATCACCAAACCAGCCAAGGGTAGTATTTCTAGGTGAAAGAAAACTTATACCTACATGCCTAGTCTCAGCTGTAAAGGCATTTCGAATGATCAAAGGAGGATCTGAGGCACATTTGGCATATGTGACTAATATTAGAACCATTGATAGCTAGCTTGCAAATATACCAGTGGTGAGGGAACTTTCTGATGTACTCTCAGATGATCTACCTGGTTTACCACCAGATAGAGAGATAGAATTCACTATTGAACTAGTACCAGGAACAAAACCAATATCAATGTCACCTTACAGAATGGCCCCAATTGAGTTGAAAGAATTGAAGACCCTATTGCAAGAGTTGCTTGATAAAGGGTATGTCAGACCTAATGTATCACCTTGGGGAGCTCTAGTATTATTTGTTAAAAAGAAAGATGGAACAATGAGATTGTGCATCGATTACAGGAAACTGAACAAAATGACAATGAAGAACAAATCTTTGTTGCCCAGAGTAGATGATTTGTTTGACCAGTTGCAAGGAGCCCAAATAGTCTCTAAGATTGATTTGAAATCAGGCTATTACCAGCTGAAGGTAACAAGCAGATGTTCCAAAGACTGCATTTTGAACTAGGTATGGACATTATGAATTTTTAGTAATGCCATTTGGGTTGACTAATGCTCTAACTACATTTATGGCTTTAATGAATAAGGTGATTCAACCATATCTGGATAGGTTTGTGATAGTATTTATTGATGAAATATTGGTGTACTCAAAAAATAGGGGAGAACATGAACAATATTTAAAAATTATGTTGCAAACTTTGAGGGAGAAACAATTATATGCCAAATTGAGTAAATGCGAATTCTGGTTAGATCAATTGGTGTTTCTTAGACATGTGGTGTCGGGTAAGGGCATAGAGGTTGACCCAAAGAAAATAGAGGCCATGATAAATTGGGAAGCTCCTAAAAATGTTTCAGAAATGCGTAGTTTTCTAGGTTTAGCCGAATACTATCACAAGTTTATTGATGGATTCTCCTTAATTGTTAGCCCTTTGACTAAATTGTTGAGAAAGAATGTTCCTTTCAAGTGGACTCTAGAATGTCAGAGGGGTTTCGATGAACTAAAACACAAGCTAACCTCAGCACCAGTGTTGACCATCCCCATAGGTACAGGTGGGTTTATAGTATATAGTGATGCTTCTCACCAAGGCTTGGGATGTGTGTTGATGCAACATGGTAAGGTGATAGGCTATGCATCCAGGCAACTGAGACCACATCAGATCTCATATCGAGTGCATGATTTAGAATTGGCTACAGTTGTATTTGCATTGAAGATTTAGAGGCATTATCTGTATGGTGAGACATTTCAGATCTTCACAGACCATAAAAGCTTGGGTTATTTACTGACACAGAAAGAATTAAACATGAGGTAAAGACGATGGTTAGAGCTATTGAGAGATTATGACTGTACAATTGAGTACCATATGGGGAAAGCCAATGTGGTAGCAGATGCATTGAGTAGAAAGGCTAGTAGCAGTGTAGCTCACTTGCAACTATCCTCTTTTCCATATTTGATTCAATTACGATCTTTGAATGTTGAATTAAATATGCATGATAGAGGATCATTGATTGCTACTCTTCAAGTCAGACCTATACTAAAGGAGAGAATAAAGAAGCACAAAGCAAATATCCTCAATTATGTGAGAAAATTGATGTGGTAAGGCAGGGAAATAATATAGAGTTTCATTTGCAGAATGATACACTGATGTTAAAGTCCCGCATATGTGTTCCAAACAATGAGAACTTGCATCAGGAAATAATGGAAGAGGCACACAATGCACCTTATGCAATGCACCCAAGGATGACAAAGATGTATCACAGTTTAAGACCTCATTACTGGTGGTCAAGAATGAAGAAAGACATAGCAGAATATCTTTCTAAATGCTTAACATGTCAGTAGATTAAGATTGAACACCAAGCACCAATTGGTAAGTTACATCAATTGCCAGTGCCAAAATGGAAATGGGAGAAAATAATGATGGATTTTGTTTATGGATTGCCAAGAACTCCATGGAAAAATGATGTAATATGGGTAATTGTTGATATATGAACCAAGTCAGCACATTTTCTACCTATCAAATGGGGGTGTACACTTGAGGGTTTGGCAAAGTTATATGTGAATGAGATAGTCAGATTTCATGGCAACCCATTGTCCATTATGTTTGATAGAGATCCACGGTTTACTTCACATTTTTGGGTGAGTTTACAAGATGCATTGGGAACAAAATTGAACTTATGTACTGCATTCCATCCATAAACTGATGGACAATCAGAGAGGACTATACAGACATTAGAAGAAATGCTTAGGGCATGTTCTATGGAATTCAAAGGTGCTTGGGATGAATATATAGCATTGATTGAATTTTCTTACAACAACCAGTATCATGGCAGTATCCAGATGGCACTATATGAGGCACTATATGGAAGAAAGTGCCGAAGCCCTATCATATGGGATGAAGAAGGTCCACATGCATTAGAAGGGCTAGAGATAGTACAAGACATAGTGGATAAAATCAAGATTGTCAAGAACAAGCTAAAGGCAGCACAGGACATACAGAAAAGTTATACTGATTAGCATAGAATGGAGATGGAATACGAGTTAGGTGAAAAGATGTTTCTTCGTGTATCTCCATGGAAAGGGATAATCCAATTTGGCAAGAAGAGTAAATTGAGCCCAAGATACATAGGGCCTTATGAAATTCTTGAGAAGGTTGGTCCATTGGCTTATAGGTTGGCTTTACCACTCGAGATGGCTCAGATTCACAACGTGTTTCATGTGAGCATGCTTATAAGGTATAGGTCAAATCCTACACATGTACTTAAAGATCAAGCCATTGAGATTGCAGAGGACATGAGTTATATAGAAGAACTAGTGGAAATCATTGGATACAAGACTAAACAATTGAGAAATAGAGAAATACCTTTAGTTAAGGTATTATGGAGAAACCATTCACAAGAAGAGGCAATATGGGAAATGGAAGAGAATATGAAAAAGCAATATCCACACCTCTTTCCAGATATTAAATTTTGAGGACAAAATTTTAAAAGGAGGGGAGAATTGTAACATCCTCGACCTTCCCCACATGCATATCCATATTCATTTCATTTGAACATATGCATCTTGCATATAATTCAATTGAACATGTGCATTTCATACGTATTTTCGTAGGAACAAGTTTATGACACACACTAGCTACATGTTCTAGTATTTGGCAATTGTTTCGAGTCGCACGTGTGTACTTATAACCTAAAGGAGATAACAAAATATTAGAAATAAATTCAATAAGGTGACTAAATTAAAGTAAGCAAAATGACTAGATTAATATTAGTAAATATTTTACATTGTTAATTTAGTTAAATCGAGCTAAATGATTAATTTGTATTATTGTGTGAATTAGTAGAATTATAAATATATGTAAATAATAATAATATAGATAAAATAAAATGAAAATGAAACAAAATAAAATTAAAAGAAAAGAGAAGAGAAAAGTGAAGAGAAAAGAGAAAAGAGAAGAGAAGAAGAGAAAAAGACAAAAAGACAAAAAAAAATTTAGCTTTATCTTCCTCCCCCATTTCTACCTCCTTACTCCGGCCCATTTTCTTCTTCATCTTCCTCCATTCCAGACTTCAATTCTTCCTTGGTTCACTTAGTTTTTAAAGCAAATTGATCCCTTGCAAGTGTTGAGTTTTGAAAAATGAATCATATTCATAAACGTAGTGAAAAATAAAATTTTTCAAAACCTAAAACAAAAGATCATACTTGTACCATTAAAACTAATTTATATAAATGTAAATGTTTAAAATTATACCTTGTAATTTTTATTTGTTCTTCAAATCTTCACTTTCTTGGGTTGTAGCAAACCACAACAATCCACAATAGGATGTCTCTAATGATAATCCACGCGAAGAATGAAGAAGAAACTATCAAGAGAAAATGGTTTGAACAAATTCAAAGTGCTAGCTTTGAAAGTGTTCTTGAGAGAATTTTTGTTGTGTCTTAAAAATATTTCTTTTCACAAAAATTTTCATGTCTATTTTCTGCCATTTGATATCTTTTCAATTTGAATCAAATTCAAAAATAAGATGAAAAGTAAAAAATGGAGAAAATGGCAACTAATGAATAATAATTGGCCTAATTATGGCCAATTACAGCCGTTGGCCAATAGATGGAAGCCCATCGTGAAATCTAATTTCAATGGATTGAACATATTTTTATAGAGTGAGCTTCAGACAACTCAACAACCCTAACTCTATAAGAACTCTGGTTCTCCCCATATTAATGGAAGGCGTAAGACTTAATTGTTTATTTAGTGAGGGATTTCTTTGTTAAGTCTCATCAAGTTATTATTTCATGCTTTTATATATCATGCATTCATCACATTGATATATAAAGATAGTTACATTAACTATATGACATGATTATGGACATACTAAAGTCAATCTCTTTAGCTAATGAGAGATTGACTAGGTCTTACCTAGGTATATGCATGAATTTACAACCCAAAATAGAAATCAAATTCCTATTTCTAAGTCTTCTTGTTTATGGTACCATCTCCTTTGCTTCTTGCTCTTTTGTATCTTCATTCTATCCTAATCCTATGTAATCTAATTACATATTTAAAATTATAGAAAACCTCAATTTACATTTGAGGGGAGTAAGATGAGAAGAGAAATACATGAGAAAGAAAAAGAGGTAAGGACACGCATGCCCTATTTACCATAAAACAAAATAATTCCATGCATGCTCAATCACATTGGGCCTAAGTCCATAATCATCCATCATGTCTTTTTATATACCCCTAACATGCATTCTCTAATGCACAAAATAAAAATGACAGTTTTGGATTTCAATTTGTAAATCGATTCAACACTTGAATCGAAATTGCTTATATATGTTATTTTGGTAAATTTAATTTTGTATGTCATTTTAAAATGAAATTTAATATTTAATAAAATTAAATTAAATTCTATATTTCCAAAAATAATTCAAAATTAATTCTCCTTAAAATCAGAATATTATGATGTTAAAATTAAACAATTTAATTTTAATATACATACTAATTTCTAGTCATACTAGAATTACAATTGCACAACTTAAATTAAATCAAAATTAATTTCCAAAACTTATAAAATTTTCATAACATCAAATCACCATTCTAATTATCTTTAGTTTAGCTCAATTCATCAAAATAGTTTTGGCACAAGCCAAAATTACTAAGACAAACGAACCAACAGACTTAGACGCTCAAAATGACTAATTCGATATCTAGAATTTTTAAAATTTCAAATGCTTGCAAAATAATTTTGGCATGAATCATATTTTTAATCACAAAAAATTATTTCAAGGTGCTGAAAATAAAATAAACATATACAAAAAAAAATCAAACAAAACAACCCCACCGGGTAAGCTAAAACAATCCCGTTTTTGTGTTTATTTGAAAAATTAATTAAAATAATTTTTAATTAATTATTGGACACTTCCAGAGGCATAAACATATTGTCAAAATGTCTAAATAATATTTTTATAATTAAATTACAAGAAAAATGCAATCAGCCCCATCAATTAAGCCAAACAACAACACATGTTCAAAAACAGGGCAATTTTAGGCATTTTTGAAATAAATCCGAAATTAATTATTTGAATCACATTCAAATCATTTTTCAATGACAATAATCATTCTTAATCATCCCATGCTTAGATTAAAGAAATAAAAATGTGTAAATTATATTTTACAAATTAATTTCAATTTTTCAAAACCTATTGATCTAAAATCACCAAAAACATGCAATCCCATTGCACTTTCAATTACAATTAATTTTAATGGAAACAAGGAGGCTCTGATACCAATGTTGGGTTTTGAAGAATGAATTATATTCATAAATGCAGCAAAAAATAAAATTTTTCAAAACCCAAAACAAAAAATCATAATTGTACCATTAAAACTAATTTATATAAATGTAAATGTTCAAAATTATACCTTGTAATTTTTATTTGTTCTTCAAATCTTCACTCTGTTGTGTTGTAGCAAACCACAACAATCCATATAGGATGTCTCTAATGATAATCCACATGAACAATGAAGAAGAAACTATCAAGAGAAAATGGTTTGAACAAATTCAAAGTGCTAGCTTTGAAAGTGTTCTTGAGAGAATTTTTGTTGTCTTAAAAATAATTATTTTCACAAAAAAAAATTTATGTCTATTTTCTGCCATTTGATGTCTTTTCAATTTGAATCAAATTCAAAAATAAGAGAAAAAGTTAAAATGGAGAAAATGACAACTAATGAATAGTAATTGGCCATAATTGGCCTAATTATGGCCAATTACAGCCGTTGGCCAACGAATGGAAGCTGCAGGCGCGCTGGGCCTGCTGCTGGGTAGCCCAGCTGGCCCACAAGGCAGGCCAACAGCCTGCCTAGCCCGCACGGGCGCGTGACACTCTCGAACAATTTTTTCATGCGATCTCATCGCGATCCATCCTAAAATAATTCTCTCATATTTTGGATCCTATCCAAGACCATTTTACTCATTCTCCATATCTTCAATGCGTGTGACCCTTTAGGTTTCCGGTTATGTTGGCCACTTAAATTAACAATTAATTTAAGCAGGTCATGAGTGGTATCTAGCAATACATCATGACCCCCAATTGACCGAAAAGTTAGTGGTTTGACTACGAACCTTTCCATATACAATTTCTATGCAATTATTCCTTTCACCAATCTATACCCTACTTGGTTCGAAGTATGGACATGTGTCAACTCCTACTAGACTGACTACATCACGTCTCGTCCAAGTAATGTTAGTTCTTGTCCTTAAGGCTAATCTCTATTAGATATGTCATTGAAGACTATCTTTATGACATTTCCACTCTAGCCAGAGATTCCTGAGTAATGACCACGATAAGAAGCCATGGGTATACACTCCTTCTATCAAGAGTAATGAATCCTTTGTTGGTTACCCAATTACCTTCAAATAACTCAAGTTGTATCCAATCACCACCCTATGAGCTACCTTTCTGAGGCAACAAGGAATATTGTCAAAATACAGAATCAATATTCAAGATATCCTTGAGTACCTCAAGTCTAAGGATACTTGCACCATTGCTATGATGCGACTATCATTGACATTTGAATAGATTATCCATATGATTGTCTCATAGTTGGTCATCCAATGTACTTAGCTACACTTAGCAAGCGTCCATATGTTAACTCTAAATATCTCATGTTTATAGATTATGAGATCTACTACTCGATCCAATCAAGGAGTGTAACATGTGCTAGTCTGTCTGGATTAATAATGTCCCGTCTCATTAATCCTATGACTAGGGATAATTTTGATACTAACATAATTACACATGATAAGAATCTCAATATCATGATCTCATCATGATTTCCTTCATGCTATGTTATGTATCAAGGACTTCATTAATTGATTTAAGATCACTTATCAATTCATATATCAAATGAACATCAAATTAATGAAAAAGCCTTTTATTAATAAAATAAATTTGTACAATAAGTGCTAAAGGTGATTGCATTTAGAGCACTGCTCTAACAGCAAGTTCGTTCTTGGTAAGTAATCAATTCTTATTGCTATAAGGTTGATTTGAGTTGCTAAGGTTCATTAATAGGCACTGATTTGCACCCCAATTATGATACATATAGAAATTGATTCTGAAAAAGTTTAAACATTAAATTGTTCCTTTATATCTTAGATTTATGGATATGTAAACCTTTTTACAAGAGTTGGTGTATAGGAAGAGAAATCCTCTCTCTACTGAAACTGGTTAGGGTGTGAACCCTAGTCAAGTTAGCTAATGTGTTCTTTGGTTTTGAATATGTTAAAGCCATTATTTGAAGTATCTCAAAACATATAAGTTGTATATATAAGTGTTATGTATCTGTATACCAAATTTTAGGTTCATATGTCTTGTAAATTGTGAGTTATGGTGAATAGAACCATGACTTTTCCATGGTTTGAACTGCCTGCTTAGTGCCTTAGGCAGATCTAGAAAGTTGTTTGGCTAATTTAAGCTCTGTAGAGATCAATTCTGTAAATTATCAAAACATTAAAGTTATAGATATATGTCTTATCTAAATTTGGGTATAATTTCAGCTTAATATTTTATGTATAGGCTAAGTTCTATCTTTAGAATTTATACTGGTCCGAAAGCCAATTCTATTCTTGACCAGTGAAATGTTTCTTATAATTTGAAGATCATAGAGACATAATTGATACAAGTTGTAAACATGAAAAATGTTCCATTTGAACCCATCTAAATTTCTGTAAAGGTGCATGGAAATATGACTTATATGTAATAAGTTCTGATGAACCAAATTTGGTACCCTGAAACTGCCTAAAGGCAGAAAACAGAACACACTTAGAAATTCCATCAAAAATTGTACAATGATCCAATTAGTCTGAAATTTTAATATGTTACATATTTATGGAATTAGGAACAAGAATCAGATTAATTGGTCAAGTATAGAAAAATTTATAGGCTAAATAGTCCCATAAGGTCACACTGCCTCATAGGAAAAATCTTAACTATTGATATGAACAATGCATATTAATTTGTTTAAGCCACATTAAGTCTCTCTAATTCTGAGTTAATTGATTATATTTTCATCTTAGGCTCACAACATATTGGAGACCCATAAGGAGCGGATAGACAATAAGATAGGGGTCGGAATCAAAGGAGAAAGGTGAGTCTAATTATCAATTGAATTCTTTAGTGCAAATGAATGTTGCTTGCTATGTGATTCATACGATTGTCATTATTGATCCTTGATAATATGATGATGAATTATTTGTGATGTTTATGGTACATATAAATGGTATACTTGTAGTATATTTTAGGTATATGTTTGAGATATGTGATATATATACATGGTATATGTATAGTATATACAAGGTATATGCGTAGCATATGAGGCATATATGCGGTATATGTATGTTATATGTGATAAGATACAATAGTTGATGAATGCTTAAGTACAAATGCATATGCATATGGACTTAAAAGGTGTTGTGACTAGTTAATCGATATTGTAAAGTAAAAGAAGAGGCCTATGGGCCAACAAATGTGCAAATGAAACAAATGATCAAGCTAGCTAGCAAATGCAAATGTTCACATGGAAAATGTTCACATGGAAACCCTGGGCAATGTCTGTTTAACTTGGTCACAACAAAATACAATAAGCAAAGCATTTGCACACATAAAGAGTAATGATTATATGTTTCAACTTTATTGATACTTATATGATACTGATGAATGGAATGGAATACATGGTATATATTTGATTTATGATTTATTACTATGAGTTGTTTGCTACTTTGGAGTTCATTTGATGATTATTCTCACTGAGCCACAACTCATCAATTTGCATCATTTTTTAGGTAAAAAAAAGTGATAGCTCGTTTTGAGTAGCATATAGAAGACATGAAGTACAGGTCACTGGCCGAGCCTCATCACTCTCTCTCATTGCATTCCACACGAGCATGAAAATATGTTATCTGCATTTTGTATTAACGTGTTTGAATATGTATAGTCATTTTGGAATGGGTTTTAAAAATGTATAAATAAAAGCAACTTATAAATACTTATGTACAAAGTTTATGTTTTAATATATGTGATATATCGTATTGTGGCGAAAGCCTCAAAGTTGACTTGCAAAGTCATTGAATGATATTACAGGATATGAAATAAATTTACTACCAATATATTTTGCCTTTCCAGTCTGTTATGTGTGATTACTTGATATAGGGATAGGTTATACTTAATTGCATAAGATGTGGTCTTACATGTAATGTCTCAAAATAATCACTTAATGAAAATAATATTTACATAATATAACAAATTTCTCATCATTTTACTCATTTCATTCCACAACTCATATGTTGCCCTGTCACTGGCAGATTCTATTATCTGTTTTGGACCTTAATTTTGGTCCTGTTATGTTTTGAATTTAGTTACATGATCCTCTTAAACAATTTAGGTCTAGAACTTAGCTTTAATAAGAAACTTGAATCACTTAAGTCTGAGTTTTGTATCAAAAGATTTGATAAACTGAACACTGACTGGTCACCAACAATTCTGCCCATAATTTTTTGGACATATTCTAAGTCCGAACATTATGAATGGTTTGAATGAAATTTATATCCCTATGTCTTAGATTTCAAACCCAATAAAAAACATGCAACACTGAGTTCCAAAAATTAAGTTATAACAGTTTAAGTGCTTACTGCTCATCCATTTCCAGCAAAAGAACATACAAACTAATCACATTCAATTTTTGCCAAATTAAATCCTAAGTCTAGCAAACATGCATCCTCAAGATTTTCATCATAAAATACTATTAATTCAGAATCATCAACATGCCAAATAATTAAATTATGCAAAACATAAAATAGGCTATTGCCTTAGGTTATGCACAAACCTCTCTTTTTCTCTTTTCCTTCTCTTCACTTCTCTTTCTCTTCTCCTTTGCTCCTTTGAGCCAAATCCTTGTCACTTTAAGTTTCTAAAGTTCATAAATAGATCATTAAAAATTCATAAACCTAATCTCTCTCTTTCTCCATACTCTATTAAGCTACCTTGAGCTAAAAAATGGAATTTTCCTTTTTTTTTTCTCTTTTTTCTCACTTTCTTTCACTAAAACTAAGCTTTAGCTATGGAGGATTTGAGAGGGAAAGAATGTGGCTGGTTTGAGTAGATTAGAAAAGTATAGATGTTAGAGATAAGGATAGAAGAGTAGTTAATAGCATAGAGACAAAATTAATTAATAAGAGGGACACCTAAGCCCATAAATATCTAGATATTTCCTTGGATAATTAATGTGTTCATCTTACTTTGATATATGGTGATTCAAGAAGCAACGTGGAAGACAAGAATTTGATAGGTAATTCTAGATACAAAGGGATAAGAGAGGATGAAATAGCAATTAATGAGAAAATGACAAAAATCAATTAAGGATGGGGACACCTAAACCATATTCTAGGAGCCCTCATTAATTTCCAATTAATGCATGTCAATTGGCTTCTTAAAATTTGCCACTTGGTGTGACTAGCCTCCACATGCATTTTATGTCGCAATTCATGTATTTAATTAATGATTATCCTAATTAATTCTCCAATTTTTGGTAAATTGCAAATTAACTCCTAAACTTTTTAAAATTTGCAATTTAATCCTTTACCGAAATTTAACATCTTAAAATATTTTAAACATTTATTAGCTATTTTCCATACTTAATTGCCATTATTTTAATTATTTTTCGATAAAAACCAAAATTTAGACTTTGGTTAAACCGACGAGTCGATTTAACAACTCGCGTGACTTAGGTCTAAATTTGCGGATATGACAATAATGTCTACTATCATTTCACCACTCCAACTGGTGAAATTGATTGGGAAGACCGAGACTTTGATGATTTCAAAGCTGACCTCTAGGATATCCAGTAACGAAAATGAGCCCGAGTCGAAATAGCAACACCAGAGGTTGAGCAAGAGGTTGGTCAATCATCGGCTTCTACCACACCCAACTTGGCACAGTAGATTGTTGATCTATTAGCACCTCGCTTTGACTTAATGCAGGCATCCATCAATGAGAGGTTGGAAAACCTCAAATATTTCATGGAATCTCGAATGGATAGCCTTGAGGCTAAGGTAGTACGCCTTAGGGATGGTCTTTCAGGTTTGAAGCCTAATTAGAGTCCTAGTTTCCATGCAGTGGATTTATTTTTAATGTTATAGGACTTTACTTTATTTAACTTTGTAATCCTTCTCCTTTTTTTAATGCAATTATCTTATTATCAATTCATTTTTTTTTGTTGATGACAAAAGGGGGAGAACCTAGCAATATATGCAAATGTGTGGTTAATAGATATATGTTATTATGTAATGTATGGATTGAATATGTAAATTTTTTTATGCATAACATATACCTCACATATGCAAATATACCTTGCATATACCTAACTAGTTAGAAAATAACTTTGATATACTTAGGATATACCTTGTATATACATAACTAGTTAGCAAAGAGCCATGCTATATGTCTTTCAATTCTTGTACCCTATTACTTTGTTTTAAGCATCTTTTGAGGGGGAGACTTCTCAAAAGTATATATTACTAGACTATTTGTCACCATCAAAAAGGGGGAGATTGTTGAACTTTGATGGGTATTTCCATCATCTTGATGCTAACAAATAGAATAGCAATAATGTATTTAACAATGCTTGTGTTCTAAGTATGTTGAACAGGTATATCTTGAATAGAATATGATGCAAGAATGAAAGACAACTTTTAAAGATCAAAATCAGAAGAAATAGCAAAGTCACGCCCGTGAATATAGCTTAGTGCCAATTTTGCACAATTCAAAGTTCACGGCCATGAAAGATCATACCAACCGTGAATGATCAAATCAGTCACGCCTATGAAAGATAGTCACGCCCGTGAGATAACATGTCAAATTCTTCTAGAGAGTTTCATGACCGGTGTCACCACTTGGACCACGACTTGGAAGAATATTCATGCCTGTGAATGTATAAAGTCACACCTATGATCAAACACTTCAAATTCTTCTAGAGAGCTTCACGGCCAAAGTGACCACTAGGACCATGACTAGGAAGAACATTCACGATCGTGACACATACATTCATGCCCGTGAATGAGGACAGAGAAACATATCAGGCACGAAGTTAAGAGTTGGTTCAACGACTATTTTCGCATTAAATGCACCCAAACGGCTATAATTCGCAGGGGAAGTATAAATGCAAGTCATTTATGAATCCTAAAAAGAAGAACAATTATTACTTTGAATCTTCAAATTTGTTGTAGCCTTGTGCATTAACTAATTTTCAGCAAAACTCTTATTCTTTGTAAAAACCTAATTGGTCATAATTTCTGAGCATTGTAGGTTGGTTAGTATTTTCATTATAAACAATTACTCAAGTGAGTTTGGGTATATTGGGTTAAGATTGAAACACTTGTAAGGGTTTATTGTGTGAGCCATAAAACACAAGAAATTGGTTTATTGTGTGAGCCATTAAAACACAAGGGAATTTCTGGGTTAGGTGTTAGCCATTGAGAGAAACACCATAGTTGGGAGTGAGCTTGTAAAACTCCATTATAACACTTAATGTGTTAGTAAAATACCCAATTGAGATTGGGGAGAGTAGTAGGGTTTATTAATACTCGAACCTCTATAAATCTTGTATGTAATATCTTTCCTTCCCTACACTATTTAATTTTATTTCGCACTTAAAGTTAAGAAATTTTATTTCATAACCAATTCAACCCTCTTCTTGGTTCATTGTCTGGGCAACACAGTTTTTGGTATTATAGGCTAGTTTGGGTGGTTTTGGGATTTTAAAATGGTTTTCAAAAATAATTATGATATGTCTGTACCCACAATTGAGTATGAAAGTGTTGCTTACTAATTAGGGCTGTTACTTTATGACATAGGTAGAGTATGGCTTCAGGGTCATGACACATTGTGGCCGAAGGAGGCAAAAGTAACGAGCCTACTAAAATAGAGGCTTCATCGTGACCAAGTCACCACTGAGCTTCTGCATCAAGATCAGGTGCTAGCTCATCGCAAGAGCAGTCTGTGGCTGGTACAGGACAAACAAGAGCTTATGAAGAACATGATAGATTTGCTACAAAGAGCACTACCACCAGGTCGAGAGAGTTTAGAACTATAGTCTCTAGAATTTGAGATTATTATGACTAACCCGTTAGGGCACAGTGTGAGGGTTAGCAAGGTGTTTAGGGGTTGCCCAACTGAAATTCAAGGTAGGCAATTGCCAGCAGACTTGATAGAGCTACCATTCCACGAGTTCAATGTAATTTTGGGAATGGATTGGCTGACTCATTATGGAGTGATAGTGGATCGTGGTAGAAGACAGATGATCATCAACATTCTGGAACAAGATAAGATAGTGGTGATGGGTGATAATAGAGGGTATCTAGACAATGTGATATCAGTGTTGAAAGCTTAGAAACTCATCAGTAAGGGATGCGAAGCATACTTAGCGTATGTGGTTGATATGGAAATAGTAACTCTAGAGTTGGTGGATATTCTTACTGTTAGTGAGTTTCCTGATGTGTATCCAGAGAGTTTCTAGAGTTACCACCGGATAGAGAAATCGAGTTTGCCAGACACAGGTAACAGGTTACCTACTCTTAACGGTCAAAACGAACCCTTTCATACTCGACACCACTCCTATTTCTATTATGCCATATAGGATGGCACCAGTGGAGTTGAAAGAGCTGAAGATACAGTTGCAGGATTTATACAACCTAGTGTATCACAGTGGGGTACTCTAGTATTATTTGTAAAGAAGAAAGATGACACCTTACGTATCTGCATCGATCAGAGGCAGCTTAATAACATGACTATTAAGAATAAATACCAGCTACCTAGAATTGATGGTTTATTTGATCAGTTGAAAGGTGCAACCATATTTTTAAAGACATATCTTAGATCAGGGTATCATCAACTGAAGATAAAAAAGTCAGATGTACCTAAGATGGCATTCAGCACTTGTTATGATCATTATGAGTTCCTGGTTATGCCCTTTGGATTGACGAATGCACCAGCAGTTCTGATGAATCGATTGTTCAGGCCATATCTTGATCAATTTATAGTGGTGTTTATTGATGATATTCTTGTCTACTCTAGAATAAGTCGGCACACTTCTTACTAGTCAGAATGGACTACTCATTAAACAAGCTAGCCGAAATTTATGTAAGTGAGATAGTCAGGTTGCATGGAGTGCCAATGTCCATCATATCTGATAGAGATCCCAGATTTGTTCACAATTCTAGAAGAGTCTATAGTAAGCTTTGGGAACTCGACTTAGTTTCAGCATTTGATCCGCAGACGGATGAACAATCGGAGCGAGTTATTCAGTTGCTAGAGGATATGATGAGAAGTTGTGTACTTGAATTTGAGAGAAGTTGGGATAAATAAATACCTTTTATGGAGTTTGCCTACAACAATAATTATCAAACAAGCATAGGCATGGCTCCGTATAAGGCTTTGTATGGAAGGAAGTGTATAACCATAGTTTGTTGGATCGAGCTAAATGAGAAAAAGTTGATTGGGCCTGAGATAGTTCAATAGATTGAGGAGAAAGTTAAAGTGATCAAAGAAAGGCTAAAAGCAGCACAAGATCGATAAAAATCATATGCCGATTTAAAGAGGCGAGACATTGAATATGATGTGGGTGATAAAGTATTCCTTAAAGTTTCACCTTGGCCAAATATAATGAGGTTCGGTAAAAAGGGAAAAATAAGTCCAAGGTTCATTGGACCTTATGAGATTCTAGAAAGAATCGGACCCGTGGCTTACCGTTTAGCCCTTTTACTGGAGTTAGACCAAATTCACAATGTGTTCCATGTATCTATGTTAAGAAGATATAGGTTTGATCCGACTCATGTCATACCAGCTAAGGAGATAGAAATGCAGATGGATATGACTTGTGAAGAGGAAACTGTCGCTATATTAGCATGTGAAGAGAAGATTCTTCGGAATAAAAGAGTTCCTCTAGTTAAAGTGGTATGGCCTAATCATTCTACAGAAGTCATGGGATAGCGAAAAAGCCATGAAGAGCCAATATTCCCAGTTGTTCACAGAATTAACAGGTAAATTTCAAGGGCAAAATTTATTTTAAGGGGGAGAGAATGTCATATCTGCAAATTTAGACCTGGGTCGCGTGTGTCATTAAATTGATGCATCAATTTGACTGGAGTCTAAATTAGGATTTTGATTGGAAAACGAATAAAATAATGGAAAATAATAATGGAAAATATTTAATAAAGTGTTTAAAGTATTTATAGATGTTAAATTACGGTAAGTGACTAAATTGCAAATTTTGAAAAGTTTAGAGGTCAATTTGCAATTTACCAAAATTGAAAGATTAATGAGGATAATTACCAATTAAATGCATGAATTGGGAGATTAAATACATATGGTGGTTGGCTTAACCAAGTGGCATGCAACAATTAACCAAGTGATGTGCATGAATTAGACATTAATGAAAACATCTAGATTATGGCATAGGTGACTCCATTAATTAATTAATTTTGTGACATTGCTCTTAATTGCTTATCCTTTCTTCATTATCACTCTTGATCTTGAATTTTCTATCTTTTAATTGTCTCCCACATTTCCCTTTGAAACACCATACACTAAGGGAGATGAACACATTAATTAGCCAAAATATCTAGATATTTATGGGCTTAGGTGTCCCATTATTGATTAAATTTGTCTGCTTCCTCTTAATTGCCTCTCCTTCTTCCTTATCACTTAACATCTAGAATTCTCTAATATCCTCAAACCAGCCCACGTGTTCCCTTCATCTCCCTCCATTGCCAAAGCTTGATGCTAAGAAGAAAAAGTGAGAAAGAAAGGGAGAGAGCCATAAAAGAGTGGGTCCTCATGAAAAAAGGAGTTTAAGGAAGTTTAAGGGAGTAAAAAAGAGGAAGAAATGCAATGAAAGAGGAGATTTAAACCTCTAAAATTTCAGCCATAGGAGGTAAGAGCTTGGGTAAGTGTTGATCATCATCTTGTCTTTGAAATTCTTTAAAGGATGAGGTAGTCTAGAGCATGGTTCTTGAAGAGAGAGATTTTAAGGGTTAGAGATATATGATGAAAGAAATATTTTTGATGAATTTTTTATATTTTTTAGGAACTCATATTGATAAGGGGCTAGCTCAAAGGAGCAAAGGAAAAGAGAAAGAGAAGTAAAGAGAAAGAAAAGGGAAAAGTAGAGGTTTGTGCATAACTTAAGGCAATAGCCTACGTATTGTTTTCAATTGTATGATTTGAGCATTTGGAATGTTAATAATTTTAAATTAATGATATCTTATGATGAAAATCTTGGGGATGCATGTTTGCTAGACTTAAGATTAATTTTGGTAAAAATTGAATGTGATTAGTTTGTATGTTCTTTGCTGGAATTGATGAGCAGTGAGTACTTAAACTGTTATAACTTGAGTTCTGGGATTTGGATTTGTGTGTTCTTTGTTGTTTTGGAAAGATAAGACATAGGAATATAACTTTCCTTTAGACCATAAAATCTGAATATGTCTGTAATTGTTTAGAAAAATTCATAAATTATGGACTTAGAATCTGTCTAGAAAATTCTGGGCAGAATTGTTAGTGACCAGTCAGTGGTCATTTTATCATATATTTGGATACTAAACTCATAATTAAGTGATTCAAGTTGTATATTAAAGCTAAGATCTAGAAATAAAATTTTTAAGAAGACCATATAACAAAATTCGGATTTTAGCAGGACCAAAATTAAGGTCCAAAATAGAGAATGGAATCTACCAGTGACAAGGCAGCATATGAGTTGTGGAATTAAAAGAGTAAAATGATGTGAAACTTGTTATATTATACAAATACTATTTTTATTGAGTAATTTTGTGATTAATTGAACCTTTAAATGCATGAAAAGGGTGAATTTAATAACTATGAAATTTAGTGACATTGAGTAAGCCTTAGAACACCTAACTAGAACCAGACTTGAGATAGTTTGGCATGCCAAGCAGGGGGGAAGTATGATTAAATCCATTAATAGTATGATTATTTACGCCGGGTATGACACTATTATCTACGTCGGATATGATACTATTATCGACGCCGGGTATGATACTATTATAAAGCTGGTAATGGCACTTATATGCGCAAATCATATTGCCCGGGTGGCACTCCCAAGTGCTTGGATGACAACTCCGTTATCCTAGTCCAGGGTTCATAGGTGTTATGGGCAATAAAAACTAATAATAATGATTTGATAAAATAAAATAACTATAAGATGAAAAAGAATAAAATTTATGAAATGTATGTTTGCATGAAAAGAAGATTGGGTGTTGTGTGCACAAAAAGGTTATAGAAAATAAAAAGAGAATCATGAATGTTAATATGGATAATCATGATTTGTTATAGTAAAACAAATATGGGATACAAGAATATAATCTGATGTTTATTCATGTTAGAATACTATGGCATAAAATGGTTAGGGAAAATAAAAAGAA
The DNA here is from genome assembly GCA_023653625.1 of Triadica sebifera. NCBI lineage: Eukaryota > Viridiplantae > Streptophyta > Magnoliopsida > Malpighiales > Euphorbiaceae > Triadica > Triadica sebifera. The sequence continues at coordinate 15,216,233 of CM042899.1, forward strand.
TAATGACTTGTAAAAAGGTTAATTATGATGTATTATATAATGATGTTTTAATAAAGTAAACAAGTATGAGATAAAAGAATATAATTTGATGTTTATACATGTTAGAATACCTTGATATGTATATTTGCATGAAAAGATGATTGAGCATGAGTTTATATATGACAATGCATATTGATAAAATAGTTTATTGCCTTATTCATATGCATCACTAAGTCTAGAGCTTAGCGTGGGAGTTTCTCTCATGTAGGTATAGCAAATAATAAGTAGACAATAGTAGACAAAGGTAGCAGTGGCTTGATCTAGTAGAGCAGCTTATATCAAATGCTATGGGTCACACAACTATTGTGTTTATTTTTTTAATTTTATTTTATAGTACTTGTAAAGTAAGCGCACATTTTGTAAATATATTTTATTATATAAAATGTTTTGTGTTTCCTTATTATGATTTATTTTACACTACAAGTAAACAAATAGTAAAAATAAATATAAAAAAATATATGAGTGATTTTCATTTATATATAATTTATGAATGATATTTTAACCGATGAAGTCAGTGTAGCACTCCCTCATCCGGGCAAGTGTTACTGGGGTGAGGGGGTGTTATAAACTATACATGTACATTCATATAAGTCTAAAATGTAGATGTCATGATCTCAGGTTCATGTGGAATGCAAGAAGAGAGAGTGGTGAGTCTCGACCGGTGACCTTTGATCCATGTTTTCTATATGCCAATCAAAATGAGCTACCACTTTTCTTTACCTGAAAAATGATGCAAATTGATGAATTGTGGCTTAGTAAGAGTAATAATCAATCAGACTCTAAAGTACCAAGCAACTCATAGTAACATATCACAAATTCAACGCATACCACGTATTCCATTTCATTCACCAATATCATATAGCTACCAGTAAAATTAAAGCATGTGATCACTATTCTTTGCTTATGCTTACGTTTTTCTCATTTGATTTTGTTGTGACCATATGAACACTTGTCATGTAAACATTTACATTTTCTATCTAGCTTGATTATTTGTTTCATTTGCACATTTTTTAGGTCATAGGGCCTCTTCTTTTACCTTGCAATGTCAATTAAATAGTCACAACACCTTTTTAAGTCCTTATGCATATGCATTTGCAACAAAGCATTCATCGACCATTATATCCTTATCACATATACAATTCATATACCATATATATACCTCATTTTCCACGCATATACCTGACATATACTATACATATACCATGAATGCATCACATATGCCACACATATACCTCAAATATACCATTATATACCACTTATATATACCACATACATCATAATTATCCATCATCTCATTATCAAATTCAATTACGACAATCAAATGAATCACATAATCACAAGTCAATTCACATTTCACATAGCAAGCAATGTGAATGTGCACAAAAACAATCATTTGATAAGTGAACTCACATTTCTCCTTCGATTCCGACCCTTAACTTATTGTTTATCCCCTCCTTGTGGGACTCCAATTTGTTGTGGGTCTAATATAAAAATATAATCGATTAATTTATGGCTAGATAAATTTTATGTGGCTTAAACAAATTAATGTGCATAGTTCATATACATAGTTACGGTTTTTCCTATGAGGTAGTGTGACCTTATGGGAATGATTAGCCCATAACTTTTTTATAGTTGACCAATTAATCTAATTCTTAATTTTAATTAAATATAACATATAATTACATAACATATTCAAATTTCAGAGTAATTGGAGCATTGTACAATTTATGGTAGAATTTCTAATTATGTTATATTTTTTGTCCTGTTTTTTGGCCTTAGCCAGTTTTATGGTACTAATTTTGGTCCTTCATATCTTACAATCTGTAAGTTAATTATAAATAAACTTGATAGAACTTAGATAGGTTAAAATTGAACTTTTTTTATTTTTACAACTTTTATCAATTATGTCTCTAAGGTCCTCAAATTATAAGAAACATTTCACTGGTCCATAACAGAGTTCGCTTCCAGACCAGTATAATTTGTGAAGGCTATATCTTACTCTATACATAACATATTAAGGTGAAAATTTTTCCAAAGTTTAGCAAGAAATAAACATATAACTTTCATGTTTTGACTATTTATACATTTGATCTAAAAAGAGTTGAAAATGACCAAAAAATCTGCTAGACCTGTTCAGGGCACTAAGTATGTAGCTCAAACTATGGAACAGTCACGGTTTCTTTCACCATAACTCAATATCTACAAGATAGATGAATTTGAAAGTTGTTAACAAGATATATACTATATCTATCTACAAGTTTTATGTCACTACAAAAAAACAGCAAAATAACGACTAGAAATATGTGGTCTCTAAATAGTGACCAACTTACGACCATATTGTGACCACAAAAGACTAATAGTAATTGATTAAAATAGTGACCATACAGTGACCACATTGCAACCATAATATTTTATCACTATATTTAGTGCCACTAGTTGGCACGATAGTTTGCGATGGATTTGGAACCATATATGGTCATAATTTAACGACCACAAACATTGTGGTCACTAAATAGTGACCACATTATTTGTAGTCACTAATTTGGAACCACTCTACTTGTGGTCGCTAGGTTGATAAACTAAGATGACTTATTGATCTATCATTTAAGTTTCTGAAGATAGCAATCACATCTAATGTGGTCTCTATTTAGTGACCACATTTATATATGGTCGCTATTTAGTGACCACATTTAATTGTGGTCACTATTTAGAGACCACATTTTTATGGTCACTATTTTCACTACAAAAAACAACTATTTATTGCAGTAGGGTTGCTTCCAATTTTACACTAGTAACTTAATGTTTAAAAAAAAAATTCTTTCCATGCATTGCTCTGTAAATTACAACAGGGATGTAATAAATAGGTGATTTCTTTTTTCCAATTCGAGTTTCGTTATTGATGTTTTGATCTTGTTTCTACTTTATTCACTCTTTTGATTGCTAGTTTATGGCAGCATTGTTAATGCTTAATGGATAACGTGATTAGAGTTAGGTTTTGATAGTTTTAGATATTCTACGCCATTAATATTTGAGATGTTGGCTTGAATTTTCATTGAAAATGGATGACAACAGATATTGTCTGAAGTGTTTGTTTAAATTTCTCAATGAAATGAATTTCAATGTCAATGTATTTAGATAGAGATTACATTATAGTTATTTTTGACTTTTTTTTGTGCTTGTTATTCTTTAAATAATATATTGCCTCTTTATTATATTCACTATTATTTTTATTACTTACTTTGCTCTCTAACACTTTTTTGATGAAGAGTACTAATCTCCAATTTACTTAATATGTCATATGGGTTTTACATAATAGGGTGGCTAGCTATATTTTTCTCCAGAGTATGTGTAGTTTCTATGGAAATTCATTCTTTTTCTGTCATAACTATTGTAGCCTTGAAAATTTAGTAAAAAGTAGGTAATGGCTTGGATTCAGGAGGTACTTGTCACTTGACATGGGTATATTTTTAACTACATTTGGTATTAGAGTTCTCTTTTGTGGTAATTTATTAACCATACACTTGTTAGTTTGATATGTTTTTTTCCCTTACAAATTCTAGGGACAATGATTTTTTTTAAAAAAATAAAACAAATTCCAATATTAATAGCAAAAATTGCTCCAAAGAATCTTCATGATGGACTTAACGGGTGCTTGCTTCAGTTGTCCTTGTGGTTTATACAACTTTAAATTCAATTGCATTGCTACTTTCCTTCAAAGTTGTAGTGTAGTAGTACACAACTCTATAGGATTTTCTAAGAGAAAAAGCATAAGCTTTTAATATACCTTTCTTGTTTTGGAAATATTTATATATAATAATACTTTTTGTTTTCCTATCTATTGTTTTATTTATCTAATTAGTCCAAATTATAGTTTTATGCTTATAGTTTTTTTCTTCAACTTAATCATAATTTAATGTTATATTTTCTTTGGCCTTATTAGAGGTCCTGAATATTGATTGGGATTATTATGAATATACTGAAAATCCAAAGACTTAGCATAATTGATTCTCATTTTGCCCCATTTCTACAACACGTTGGGAATCCTTCTATTGATATGCCAGAGGTATGTTTTTCACCTATACCTTAACCATTTCTATTGATATATATTATGGTAGATGCAATGCACATTCTTAATTATGTCATTAAAACAATTATGTTAATTATATAAATACATTGTGTAAAGCTCTGTAATGGTGCCTAATCTTGCTAGTTGAACTTGCTTTCTTATTATTTTTAACATATTATTGATACAAGTGGGCTTAATATTATCGAAAGTTCTAGTTATGCATTCAGAAATTATGTTTGGTATTGCACAATAGCTATGCAAGCTTCCAAACTTAGAAAGGATGCTTGGACGAGTAAACACTAGTTGTAAGGCATCAGCTTCTCTTGTATTGCCCTTGATTGGCAAAAACTTATTGAGTATAATGTGTAGTTAAGTCCAAGAAAATATATATTCTTTTGGTTGCTATAAATTTTTGCATATATATTGTAACATGTTTCTACTGCATTCTTTTGTCAATGATTAACATTCTTCTCCAATTGTATATTCACATAATGATATCAAATTTAAATTATTGTTTAAATTTAAAGTAAATTATATAATTAATAATAATAATATATACAATAATTATTAATATTAATAAATAAAATTAGTCTAATAATTATCATATTTAATAATTATTTAAAAACATTATTCAAAAATCAATATTATTTTAGCGACCACATTATGTGGTCGTTAGAATTATTACTAATGTAACCAATTTTTGTGACCACATTAGCAACCATCATTTAGCGACCACTCTTGTTGGTTGCTATATGGTATGCTTGGTCTTACCGTTGTCTAGAATTAGCAACCATATAGACGCATGTTGCAACCACATGTTGTGGTCGCAACATACCAACCACTTATGTAACATCCCCTTACCCCAGCAACATGTGCCCGGATAAGGGAGTACTATGTTGACTTCATCAATTAAAATCATCATTTCATATATATATATATATATATATATACAAATAAAAGACACTCATATATTTTTTTTTTTTTACTATTTATTTACTTTGTAGTGTAAAAGAATCATAACATGAAAGATAAAATATATTTTTATATAATAACATGTTCTTTACAAAACGTGTTGTTTATTTACAAATACTATAAAATAAAATTCAAAAGATAATATACAAAAGTTGTGTGACCCACGGTGGTTGAAATAAGCTGCTCTACTGGATCAGGTCACCGCTAGCTTTATCTACTATCTTTTATTTATTCTTTACTATATCTGCACGAGAGAAACTCTCACACTAAGTTCTTGGCTTAATGATGCATATAAATAAGACAATAAACTATTTTATGCAACATGCATTACCATATATCAATTTATGCTCACATCATCTTTCTATGTAAATATACATCTCATAGTATTATAGCATACATAAACATCAAATTATATTATTATATCTTATTTTTGTTTTACTTTATCAAATCATCATTACTATCCATATCATAACTCATAATTCCATTTTTATTTTCAATAATCCATTTGTTTTCCATAATTTTTTTTATTTATGCCCAAAACACCTATGAACCACTGACTATGATAATGGAGTTTCCATCCAAATACTTAGGAGTGCCACCCGGGTAATATGATGTGCGCATATAAATGTTATTACCGGTTTCAATAATAGTGTCATTACCGGCTTCAATAATTATGCCATTACCAGCTTTAATAATAGTGTCATTACCGGCTTCAATAATATGCCATTACCGGCTTCAATAATCATACCATTAATGGTTTTCATTTTCATCATACTCCCCCTGCTTGGCATGTCAAACTATCTTAAGTCTAATTCTAATTAGGTGTTTTAGGGCTTACTGAATTTCATTAAATTTCATAATTATTCATTTCACCTATTTCATGCATTTAAAGACTCAATTTATCATATAATCACTCAATAAAAATAGTATTTGCATAACATAACAAGGTTCACATTATTTTACTCATTAAATTCCTCAATTCATATGCTGCCCTGTCACTAGCAGATTTTATGCTTTGTTTTACACCTTCATTTTGATCTTGTTATAATCCGAATTTAATTACAAGGTCTCCTTAACAATTTTATTTCTGAATCTTATCTTTAATATATAACTTGAATCACTTAATTTGGGGTTCTTTATCAAAATATATTATCCTTTTAACACCAACTGTTCACTAACAATTTTGCCCAGAATTTCATGGATAGATTCTAGGTCCGAGTTTTATGTATTTTTCTGGAAAAATATAGACATGTCTGGATTTTATATTCTGCATAAATGTTATAGTCCTATGTCTTAGCTTTCAAAACCAATAAAGAACATCCAAAACTGAATTCTAAAAATTAAGTTATAACAATTGAAGTACTCACTGCTCATCAATTCCAGTAAAGAACAAATATATTCACTATCTTCAATTTCTAGCAAACATGCCTCTCAAGATTTTTATCACAAAACAATATAAATTCAGAATTATTAGCATGTCAAATACTCAAATCATGCAACTAAAAAAATAAAATAGGCTATTGCCTTAGGTTATGCACAAACCTCTCTTTTCTTTTCTTTTCTTTTCTTTCTCTTTACTTTTCTTTCTCTTTTCCTTTACTCCTTTGAGCTAGATCCTTGTCAATTTGAGTTCCTAGAATATATAAAAGAGATCATTAGAACTTTCTTTCATCAAATCTCTCTTTTTCCATAATATGTTTTAATCTCTACCTTTCTTTACTTTTTTAGCTTCCTTATGATCAATTTTGCATGAAATCTACTCTTCCACGCCTTTCTCCCTCTCTTTCTCACTTTCTCTTCTTAAAACAAGGTTTGGCTATGGAAGAACTTGAGGAAATGTGGGGCTGGTTTAGAGAATAGAAAATTCTAGATGCCAAGTGATAAGGAAGAAGGAGTGATTAATGGCAAAAGACAAATTTAATTAATTATGAAGACACCTAAGCTATATTCTAGATAGTTTCATTAATTGATCACTTATTGCATGCCACTTGGTGTGGCTGGCCACCACATGCATAAATTGTCCCAATTCATGTATTTAGTTAATAGTTATCCTAATTAATCCTCCAAATTTTGGTAAATTGCAATTTGACCCCTAAACTTTACAAAATTTGCAATTTAGTCCCTTACCATAATTTCTTTTGTAAGGCAGTCTCCGTCCAATCCCCCACCAGGAGTGGAAGTTTCTGCCTTCCGGGTTTTCCCTATTCAATCTTCTTTCTTCTTTCTTTTAACATCTTTAAATACTTTAAACAATTTATTGAGTATTTTTCATAATTATTGGCCATTATTTTAATTATTTTTCAGTAAAAATCCAAATTTAGACTCTGATCGAACTGTCGAGTCGATTTAAGAACTCGTGCGACTAGGGGCCTAAATTTGTGGATATTGTTGGGTTTTGAAGACTGAATCATATTCATAAATGCAGCAAAAAAATAAAAATTTCAAAACCTAACACAAAAGATCCTACTTGTACCATTCACCTTTAGCACTTATTGTAAAAATTTATTTGATTAATAAAAGGTTTTTTGATTAATTTGATGTTCATTTTATATATGAATTGATAAGTGATCTTAAATCAATTAATGAAGTCCTTGATACATAACATAGCATGAAGGAAATCATGATGAGATCATGATATTGAGATTCTTATCATGTGTAATTATGTTAGTATCAAAATTATCCCTAGTCATAGGATTAATGAGATGGGACATTATTAAACCAGATAGACTAGCACATGTTAAACCCGAAATGAATGAGATTTTGGCCTTAATCAAGGAGTGTAACATGTGCTAGTGTGTCTGGATTAATAATGTCCCGTCTCATTAATCCTATGACTAGGGATAATTTTGATACTAATATAATTACACATGATAAGAATCTCAATATCATGATTTCATCATGTTTTCCTTCATACTATGTTATGTATCAAGGATTTCATTAATTGATTTAAGATCACTTATCAATTCATATATCAAATGAACATCAAATTAATGAAAAAACCTTTTATTAATCAAATAAATTTGCACAATAAGTACTAAAGGTGATTGCCTTTAGAGCACTCCTCTAACAGATATGACATTCTCTCCCCTTTAAAATAAATTTCGTCCTTGAAATTTTACCTGTTCAATTTATGAACAACCGAGGATATTGCCTCTTCATGACTTCTTCGCTCTCCCATGTGGCTTCTTCTGTAGAATGATTCCGCCATAGCACTTTAACTAGAGGAATTCTTTTATTCCAAAGAATCTTCTCTTCACATACTAGTATCGCCACTGGTTCCTCTTTGTAAGTCATACCTACCTGTACTTCTATTTCTTCATTTGGTATGACATGAGTCAGATCAGACCTATATCTTCTTAACATAGATACATGGAACACACTGTGAATTCGGTCTAACTCCGGTGGAAGGGCTAAACGGTAAGCCATGGGTCCGATTCATTTTAGAATCTCATAAGGTACAATGAACCTTGGACTTAGTTTTCCCTTTTTACCGAACCTCAATATCATTTTCCAAGGTGAAACTTTAAGGAATACTTTGTCACCCACATATCATATTCAATGTCTCGCCTCTTTAAATCGGCATATGATTTTTATCGATCCTATGCTGCTTTTAGCCTTTCTTTGATCCTTTTAACTTTCTCCTCAGTCTGTTGAACTATCTTAGGCCTAATCAACTTTTTCTCATTCAGCTTGATCCAACAAACTAGGGTTCTACACTTCCTTCCATACAAAGCCTCATATATAGCCATGCCTATGCTTGTCTGATAACTATTGTTGTAGGCGAACCCCATAAGAGGTAGATATCTATCCCAACTTCCCTAAAATTTGAGCATACAACTTCTCATCATATCCTCTAGCAACTAAATAACTCACTCCGATTGTCCATCTGTCTGCAGATGAAAAGCCATGTTGAAATTGAGTCAAGTTCCCAAAGCTTGTTTTAAGCTCCTCTAGAATTGCGATGTAAATCTGGGATCTCTATCAAAGATGATAGATAATAGCACTCCATGAAGTCTCACTATCTCACTTACATAAATTTTGGTTAGCTTATTCAATGTGTAATCCATTCTAACCAATAAGAAATGTGCCGACTTTGTCAATCGATCCACTATCACCTATACTGTATCATGCTTTTTCTGAGTCACCGGTAAACCAAACACAAAATCTATCATGATTCTTTTCCATTTCCACTCTGGAATTGGTATTAGTTGCAACAATCTCGTGGATAACAGGTGTTCCATTTTCACTTGTTGACAAGTTAAACACTTAACAACGTACTCGATGATATCTTTCTTCATCCCTGGCCACCAGTATTAAGTTTTCAAGTCTTGATACATCTTGTTCCCACCTGGATGCATGGTATATATGGTTCCATATGTTTCTTTTAAGATATTGGATTTCAGCTCTTCTATACTGGACATATAAATCCTATTTTTGAAGTATACTATGCCATCTTTCGTTAATGAAAAATTAGGTTTTTCTCCCCTTTTCATTGCGTCAGCTATCTTTACTAAATTCTCATCTTGCTTCTGAGCATCTTTAATTTTCTGCATCAATGTGGATTCCACTCGCATCTCAGCTAAAATTTTCCTGCTTAGTGCATCTGCAACCCCATTTGCTTTTCCTGGCTAGTAATCGATCACACAGTCATAATCTTTAATCAACTTCAACCATTTTTGTTATCTCAAATTCAAGTCTTTCTATGAGGGAAGGTATTTAACTTTTATGATCTGTGTAGATATAACATTTTTCCCCATATAGATAATGTCTTCAGATTTTCAAAGCAAAAATAATAGTAGCTAACTCTAAGTCGTGTGTCGGGTAATTAAGCTCGTGAGGCTTAAGTTGTCTTGAGGCGTAAGCAATCACCTTTCCTTGTTACATAGGAACATAACCTAAACCATTATAATTAGCATCACTGTACATAACAAAGTCTTTTCCAGGTATGGGCTGAGTCAAGACTGGTGCTTCAGTCAACATTGCCTTCAGCCAATCAAAGCTTGCTTCACACCTCTTTGTCCATTCAAAACATACCTCTTTTCGTAGCAGTCATGTCAAAGGAGTTGCTAAGGATGAAAATCCCTTCACGAATCTCCTATAATATCCAGCTAATTCGAGGAAACTCCTCACTTCTGTCATATTTCGTGGTGGTTTCCAATTAAGAATAGCCTCAATTTTACTAAGGTCAACCCGAATACCTTCTGCTGAAACTACATGACCTAAAAAACTGACTACTTCAAGCCAAAACTTGCACTTAGATAGCTTTGTATACAACTGCTTCTCCCTCAGTGTTTGCAGCACTATTCTGAGATGTTGATCATGTTCTACTCGGTCTCTAGAGTAGACAAGAATGTCATCAATAAACACCACTACAAATTGATCAAGATATGGCCTGAACACTTAGTTTATCAGGTCCATAAAACCTTCTGGAGCATTCGTTAGTCTAAAGGGCATAACTAGGAACTCATAATGACCATAACGAGTCCTAAAAGCTGTCTTAGGTACATCAGACTCCTTGAACTTTAGCTGATGATACCTTGATCGAAGATCTATCTTTGAAAATATGGCTGCACCCTTCAATTGATCAAATAAGTTATCAATCCTAGGCAGCGGGTATTTATTATTGATAGTAACCCAATTAAGCTGCCTGTAGTCGATGGAAAGACGGAGAGTGCCATCTTTCTTCTTCACAAATAACACTAGAGCACCCCACGATGATACACTAGGTCATATAAATCCTTTATCTAACAAATCTTGCAACTGTATCTTCATGGTGTAATGGAAATAGGAGTGGTGCCGGTTACCAAGTCGATAGCAAACTCAATTTCTCTATTTGGCGGTAACCCTAACAACTCCTCTGGAAATACATCAAGAAACTCACTAACAGTAGGAACTCGGACCCTTTACTAATGAGTTTCCGAGCTTTCAACATTGATATCACATTGTTTAGATATCCTCTATTCTCACCCATCACCACTATCACATCTTGCTCTGGAGTTCTGATGATCATCTACTTCCTTCCACAATCCACTACCACTCCATAACGAGCCAACCAATCCATTCCTAAGGTTACATCGAACTCATGGAATGGTAACTCTATCAAGTCTGCTGGGAATTGCCTACCTTGAATTTCAATAGGGCAACCCCTAAACACCTTGCTAACCCTCACACTGTGCCCTAATGGGTTAGTCACAAGAATTTCAAATTCTAGAGCCTATAGTTCTAAACCCTTTCGACCCGGTGGTGGTGTGCATATGTATGAATGAGTCGACCCCGGATTTATCAATGCATGTATATCAAAGCCAAAGAGAAGGAATTTACCAATTATGACATCAAGTGCATCTTGCTCCTATCGGCCTCGCATAGCATATAACCTAGCTGGGGCAGCTCCACTACCTTCTGGCCTATCAACTGTCCCTGATCTAAACTGACTGACCCCTGATTGACTACCTCTACCTTGCCCTCGATCTCAACCTCTACCTTGCCCAGAAGCCTGCGTCTGTATCTGCTCAATGCTCCTTAAACCTCTGCCATGCTGTAATAGAGGACAATGCCTTCTCATATGATCTTTGGAGCCACATCTCAAGCACGCTCATGTGATCCACCAATACTCTCTTGGATGAGAACGACCACAATGCTAACATTCTAGTAGAGGTAGAGACATATATGGTGCTTGTGTTGGTGTAATAGCTGTCGAAGAAATAGATCTCGCGGGTTGTCGCCATCTGAAAGAAGAAGGCCCCTAGAACCCCCAGTTTGAAATCGGCCATTGAAAGATCTAACCCTCTTGCCACTTGATGGTCCCCCACTAGGCTGTGATATGGGCCTCTTGAACCCTCTATCTTGTGCTGGATGTTGTGTTGCTAAAACTCTCTCAACTGTTCTGGCAGATGCTAGTAAACTAGGAAAACTCATCAGGCGTAGGGCTGAGACCTATAGCTTGATTGGGTCTTTTAATCCATCTTCAAATTGTTAGCATTTATCAGCTTCTGTGGATACAATGCAGCCAACATATTTGCAAAGATGTGTGAATTCTCTTTCATATTGACACTGGCATATTCCCTTGTTTTAAAGTCCAAAATTCCCTCATCTTGTCATCTGTATAAATAGAGGGAATGTATTGCTCTTTGAACTTCTCCAAAAGAATTCCCAAGTCGTGGGGTCAGGTGCCTCTATGCTCTATGACTCAAATCACCACCAATCATATGCATGATCCTGTAACAATGACACTGCATATTCATATTTGTGCTCATCTGTGCAATATAGCTGATCAAAGACTCTCTTAGCCCGTTCTAACCAAAACTCTACCACGGAGTTGTCATCTTCCCATTTGCCATAGAAACTGGAGGCCCCTAACTTCCTCAGTCTCTCAAACTGTAACCTAGACGAGGCTGGTTGTGATGCTCTTTATAGTAAATCTATCATGTTCCTCATAAGCTCTGTTTGTCCTATGCCAGTAATAGACTGCCCATGCGATGAGCTAGCACCGGATCTAGATGCAGTAGCTCGGTGAAGATTGGGTTAGTATGAAGCCTTTGTTTCGGTAGGCTCGTTACTTTCACCTCCTTCGGCCATAATGTGTCATGACACTAAAGCCACACTCTACCTATATCATAAAGTAATTAGTAAGCAGCAATTACACACATACCATAAATTATTTTTAAAAACCATTTTAACATCCCCTCACCCTAGCAGCTCCTGTGTAACATCCTTGACCTTCCCCACATGCATTTCATTGAACATAAGCATCTTGCATACAATTTAATTGAACACGTGCATTTCATACGTATTTTCGTAGGAACAAATTTATGACACGCACTAGCTACATGTCCTAGTATTTGACAATTATATCGAGTCACACGTGTATCCTTATAACCTAAATAAGGATAACAAAGTATTAGAAATGAATTGAATAAGGTGACCAAATTAAAGTAAGAAAAATGATTAGATTAAGATTAGTAAACATTTACATTGCTAATTTAGTTAAATCGGGTCAAATGATTAAGCTGTATCATTGTGTGAATTAGTGGAATTATAAATATATGTAAATAATAATAATAATAATAATAATAATAATAATAATAATATAGACAAAATAAAATGAAAATGACACAAAAGAGAAATAAAAGAGAAGAGAAGAGAAAGGAGAAGAGAAAGGAGAAAAGAGATGAGAAAAAGATAAAAAGACAAAAACCAAAAGTTAGCTTTATCTTCCCATTTCTGCCTTCTTCTCCAGCCCGACTTCTTCAATTTCCTCCATTCCAGCCACAAATTCTTCCTTGTTTCACTTGATTTTTGAGGCAAATTGATCCCTTGCAAGTTGTTTCTTGGTAAGTAATCAATTTTTATTGCCATAAGGTTGATTTGAGTTGCTAGGTTCAATATTAGGCAGTGAATTGCACCATAATTTTGATATTAATAGAAATTGATTTTGGAAAATTGTAAAACAAAATTGTTGTTCCTTTATTTCTTAGATTTATGGTTATGTAAATAGTTTTACAATATGTGGTGTATAGAATGAGATATCCTCTTCACCCTGAAACTGGTCAGGGTTTGAACCCTAACCAAGTTAGCTTCTGTGTGCTTTGATTTCGAATATGTTAAAGCCATTATTTGAAGTCTCTCAAAATATCACAGTTGTAGATATATATGTTTTGTATCTACATAACAAATTTCAGGTTCATAGGCCTTGTACATTGTGAGTTATGGTGAATGGAACCATGATTGTTCCATGGTTTGAACTGCCTACGGAGTGCCCTAGGAATATACATTAAATAGTTTGGCGAATTTGAGCTTGTTAGAGCTAGATTATTTAAATTCTCAAAACTTTAGAGTTATAGGTATATGTCTTATCTATATTTTGGTACTAATTTCAGCTTCCTTGGTTATGTATAGACAATGTTATGGCCTTTGGAAGCCATACCGGTCTGGAAGCCAATTCTATTCTGGACCAGTAAAAGGTTTGGTATAATTAGAAGACCTTAGAGACATAATGGGTAAAAGTTGTAAACATGAAACATGTTCCATATGCACCCATATAAGTTTCTGTAAAGTTTCATTAAAATATGACTTATAGATTATACATTATGATGAACCCAAATGAGTACCATAAAACTGCCTAAAGGCAGAAAACAAAGCAGAAAATAGAACACTCTTTGAAATTCCACCAAATATTGTACAATGATCCAATTGGTCTGAAATTTGAATATTTTCTATATAATTATATGTTATTTTTAATTAGGAACAAGAATCAGATTAATTGGTCAATTATAGAAAAAGTCATAGGCTAAACAGTCCCATAAGGTCACACTGCCTCATAGGAAAAATCTTAACTATTGACATGAATAATGCATATTAATTTGTTTAAGCCACATTAAGTCTCCCTAATCATGAGTTAATCGATTATGTTTTCATATTAGACTCGCAACATATTGGAGACCCATAAGGAGCGGATAGATAATAAGTTAGGGGTCGGAATCAAAGGAGAACGGTGAGTCTAATTAATGATTGAATTCTTTAGTGCAAAGGAATGTTGTTTGCTATGTGATTCATATGATTGTCATGATTGGTCCTTGATAATGTAATGATGGATAATTTGTGACATTGTGGTACATATAAATGGTATACTTATGGTATATTTGAGGTATATGTTTGACAAATGTGATATATATACATGGTATATGTATAGTATATGCAAGGTATATGCTTGACATATGAGGTATATATGGAATATATGTATGTTTTATATGATAAAGATGCAATGGTTGATCAATGCTTAAATACAAGTGCATATGCATATGGGCTAAAAAGGCATTGTGACTAGTTAATCGATATTGTAAAGCAAAAGAAGAGGCATATTGCCCAACAAATGTGCAAATGAAACAAATGATCAAGCTAGCTAGCAAATGCAAATGCAAATGTTCACATGGCAAATATTCACATGGAAACCCGGGGCAATGTCTGTTTAACTTGGTCACAACAAAATGAAATAAGCAAAGCATTTGCATACATAAAGAGTAATGATTATATTTTTCAACTTTATTGATACATATATGATGCTGATGAATGGAATGGATATATGGTATATATTGGATTTGTGATTTATTACTATAAGTTGTTTGGTACTTTAGATCTCATTGGATGATTATTCTCACTGCACCGCAACTCATCAATTTGCATCATTTTTCAGGTAAAGAAAAGTGATAGTTCATTTTGAGTAGTGTATAGAAGACATGGAGCACAGGTCATTGGCCGAGCCTCATCACTCTCTCTCTCTCCTTACATTCCACACAAGCATGAAAACATGTCATCTGTATTTTGGACTTATATGCTTGAATATGTATTATCACTCTAGATTAGTTTTGAAATGTATAAATGGAAACAACCCGTAATCCTTCGGATGTGAAGTTTATGTTTTAATATATGTGATATATCGTATTGTGGTTTTTAATGTTGACTTGAAAAGTCATTGAGTGATATTACAATATATAAGACTTGTAAAGTCATTAGTTGATTTTATAGGATATGATATGAAAAAAAAATTTACTACCACTGTTATCAGGGTATTTTCTATTTCCAACATGCAGTATGTGATTATTTGATACAGAAATAGGTTATACTTAAATGCATATGATGTGGTGTTACATTTTTGGTATCAGAGGAGGGATAGGTTCCATGGGAACATGCATATGCATAAGAGCATGATAACATATGCATCCTATGTGTTGAACATTATGTAGTGACATAATTTCATTTATTTTAAGCACATCATAAGACATAATTCACCAAGGAGGGAGAGGTCGGCCGAAATGCATTCTCATGAGGCATCACCTCATTTACATAGAGAGCAACCAGCAATAGGAGCTAGAGCTCCAGTACATGGATCACAATCATCTCATGCAGAAGTACCCCATGAAAACCTAGAACAAGAAGTATATGGTCCTGAAATGTACAAGGAAAGACGTTATGACAAGCTGAGGAAACATGGTGCAACTGATTTCAATGGCACAATAGATCCAACAGAAGCTGAGACATGGCTAAAAAGGACACAGAGGGTA
The DNA here is from genome assembly GCA_023653625.1 of Triadica sebifera. Classification (NCBI taxonomy): domain Eukaryota; kingdom Viridiplantae; phylum Streptophyta; class Magnoliopsida; order Malpighiales; family Euphorbiaceae; genus Triadica; species Triadica sebifera. The sequence goes on from CM042899.1 coordinate 15,232,367, forward strand.
CTGAATATGATGAGATGTACCCCGGATGAGAAATTCGATTATGCAGTATCCTTACTGCAAGGAAATGCTTATGAATGGTGGAAGACAGTCCCCGACAGTGATGCACAACCACCAGTGTTGACATGGAATGATTTTCTCCTAGAATTTCAGAACAATTACATGCCTGAAGCATATAAAGATGAGAAGAGGAAGGAATTCCTGAATCTGAAACAGGGGAACATGTCTGTTGTGGAGTATGAAGTACAGTTTAATAAACTTTCCCACTATGCCACCTTCATGATCTCTACCGAAAGAGATAAATGCAGGAAGTTTGACGAGGGCCTCACATATGAGTTCAGAAACAGAATCATGACTACTGATCTTGATAATTATGCCAGACTCAGAGCTGCTGCAATCAGAGCTGAACAGTTAATGAAAGAAGCTGGGGAACAACAAATAAGATTCTTCTTGTACCTAAGTACAATAAAACTCTTTTGTGCATGAAAAACACCTCTCAAATCTTTTTCCCTTGCAAACAAGCTCACTTTATTTTCTTTCCTCACATTCTCAACTTTACTTTTCTCTCTTGTGCCACTCTCTTTCTTTTTCTCATTAGCGCCATCTCTCACCATTGGGCCTTTATTTGTATTTCTCTCATTTTTATCACTCGACCTCTTTTCTCTCAATTCTTTTACTTAAAGTTGCTTCACTACCCAATTTCCCCATAATGGAACTTTGAATTTTCATTTGATATTCATACACTTCCAACCATAAAGGAGCACGAATATAATTTTGACCATTCAAGCTAAAAAAAAAATCAATTCCTATACTCATCGTGCATCACACGCTTATCAAATTGCTAAGGCCTTTCAAACAAAATGTGACTAGCATGCATAGGTACAACATCACAAAACACCTCATCCTTATATTTATTAATAGAAAATGCAAGCATAACTTGCTTATTCATCCTTATTTCATCACATTCATGCTTGCAATTTATTAGGATTAGGATGCTTAATACAATCCAAACCCAACTTCTCAATAAGTGTTGCACTAGCCACATTAGTACAGCTAGCACCCATTAATAATCAAACTACATACTTTTCCATTCACTATGTAGCGAGCATGAAATATATTTATTTTTATCACTATTTTCTAGGATTTGCTAGTTTTTATAAGAGGTTTGTGAAAGACTACAGTACCATTGCTGCTCATTTAATTGAAATCATTAAAAAGGATTTAGGCTTTAAGTGGGGTGATAATGCAGAACACCAAAGACCGTGCCTTGAAACCACTCAACAATACAAGGTAAACAAAACCTTAAGTATGGTGATCAATGTACCAACCAAGGTTGCAATCTGACCCAAAGCTAATCAATGTAGTAAAGAACCACAATTATAGTGCGAAATAAAGAATAGGTTGACAATTCTTTAAAAGTAATCAAAAGATGCAATCTAACCTCTCTTCATGAAGAAAACACTCAAATTTATTTTTATTCATAAGCTAATGAGTTTACATAACTACAAGAATATATAAAGTCCCAAAGAGTTAGTTTCCTTAATGAAAAAGGAAAAATAATTTTAATCCTAATCTAATCTCTAAAAGATAGCTTCTTATCCCTTAAAGACAAGGATCTACATTCAATCTTATCTAAATCTCTTAAAAATGGGGATAATCTAATATAATCCCTTGAAAATAAGGATATGATAACTAATAAACTAAATACTTTTCAAATAAGAAAAAAACAACTAAAATCCTACTAGAAGTAGGAAATCTACATATAATTTGATTATATAACTTGGACCACACAAATTAGGCTTAAATATAACATATTAAAACCTAAATATTAAGCCCAATATGCCTCTTAAGGTTGCCTATAAGTTATGCATATGTCACACACATGATCACTGAAGTTACACATGCATTGAAAATGATTCTTCAAATATGTCCATTTGATTTAATGGATTTGGACACCTTGTAATTAACCCAATTGACTTGAATCTTCATGAAATACATTTTTTATCTTCATTTTAGGCTTTCCTTTTTGTAGTGTTAGCCATAAGCTTGATTGTAGATTTGAAGCCCAATATTTTTTTTTTCAAATCTCCATTTCTGCCTCTTTTGATTTGAAACACGTCTTATATGCATTTTGATCATATTAATGGGTTTTTGAACTCCTTGTAGGCCTATTTTAATAATATAGGATTTTTCCTCCTCATAGAAGCATGATAGCCCTTTATGCTTGGCACCCATGCAAACATCAAGCGAGGTGCAATAACATGCATTTAATAGTTTGAAAGAAAAAACTTTCTTATGCTCTTGTTTTGAGTTTGCCTAATTTTAATTCTACTTTTGAGATTGAATGTGATGTCTTCAGGATATGTATTGGTGTTGTTTTGATGTGGGGTAGGTGTCTCATTGCTTACATTAGTGAAAAGTTGAATGGTCCATAACTCAATTATTCCACTTATGACAAAAAGTTGTATGCATTGGTGAGGGCTTTGGTAACTTGTTAGCATTATCTCTGGTGTAAGGAGTTCATGAATCATAGTGATCTTGAATCTTTGAATCATTTAAAAGGTCAAGGTAAGTTGAATAAAAGACATGCCAAATGGTTGGAGTTTATTGAGACATATCCATGTGGTTGTTGATGCATTATCAAGAAGATGTACTCTTATTACTACTTTGAGTTCTATATTCATGAGATTTGAATATATAAAAGACTTATATGCTTCTGATTCTGATTCTGCTAATGTTTATGATGTTTGTGAGCAATATGTTTTTCAAAAGTTTTATAGGCATGATGAATACTTGTTTAGAGAAAATAAACTTCATGTGCCTAATTGTTCCATGCATGAATTGCTTGAGTGTGAGGCTCATAATGGTAGTTTGATGGGTCATTTTGGTATTGCTAAAACACTTGATATATTGTAAGAACACTTTTATTGGCACAATAAGAAGAAAAATATTGAAAAAGTGTGCTCTAGGTGTGTGGCATTTAAACAAGTCATATCTAAGACTAAACTTCATAGGTTATATACTCCTTTACCCATCCTTAGTCAACCATGGATTGGTATTTCAATGGATTTTGTATTGCAATTTCCTAAGACTAAAAGGGGTAGAGAAAGCATATTTGTTGTTGTGACGCCCCACTTATATAGTAGGAATAATCCCACATATATAAGAGGGATGTCACAAGCTTAACTTGATAAATCTGCTCGGATTAAAAAAAATTATTTTTCATTTTAAATAACTTAATCTATTTATTTATTTATATTGGTTTAGACAGGTCATTCTAATTAATAATATATATATCATTATATTGTTCACACATATGGCACCCGATTACATTACTTAATTATTTACATACACAATATGAACATATGAGTCAAGTCCACCACAAACCATATACATAGTCAACCAAGAAAAGAAAAGAAAAAAAACTATTAAATAACCAACCCTCTAACTATATCTCTTGTGTCTCTGCTAATATGGGTTTGGATTTCCTTCCTAGCCATTTCACTTCCTACCATCTATAGTTCCAATTCCTACGTGAGAAAAACCCACGCTAAGCTATCTCTAGCTTAGTGGTACATATAGGCATTAAGTTTTTCCCAAGCAGTCACACAAATGCATGTCTCAAATAATTCATGACACACTGAAATTTTATTGCATATTTGTCATATGAAAGAATTAACCACATCACATAGCAGTGTAAGCATAATAATCATATTTAATAATTAAGTTCTCACTACCTCATATAAGCATTTCGTTTCTTAATCACTTATGTCAATAATATAATTCCCACATTTCATTCCAAATCTCATTCTCGGACTGTCCGGATATGGGGTGTGAAATAGGGGCACTCGAGGAGCTTAAGCCACCCTACTCACCATAATCTCAAGTCAAGGGCGCTCGCGGAGCTTAAGCCACCCTACTCACCATAATCTCAAGTCAAGGGCGCTCGCGGAGCTTAAGCCACCTTGACCGAATATAATCATGTCATCTGTGGGAAATCAGGGGCGCTCCCAGAGCTTAAGCCACCCTGTCCTTAAATCATGTCCATATCGGTACCGTAACTTCCTCATAATGAGGCACCATCTATCCTATGTTAGCCCTCAAGTAGAGAAATGAGCAATTAACACCATTAATTTCTTGTTTCTATAACCAATACTCAATTCACATTAACACAATCATATACTCACCATTTATATCAAAACCAAGTGATAGCATGATATTTTATCAAATATTAGCATAATGTTAAGTTCATAGTCAATAACATTTCTATAATTTTAAAACATGTCATAATATACTATTTCATCATTGTGACAAATAATTCATGTCATGCACACACAATCATGCATAAGGGCAAAACATAATACATATATGTACAAACCTCGACAGTATTTTCCTTTTCCAAAATATAAGTTGAGAGCTTCTTCACTTTTGTTGGTCTTCTTCTTGTTGAAATCCTAATTTAAAAATATAATTAATTAATAGCTTGATAAAATATTTATTCTTAATATAATTTAAATAAATAACTAGAATTTCTATTAAGCTAGAACAAGACCTCTAAGGACTGTTGGATTAATAACTTTTTCTATACTTATCCAATTTATAGGATTCATGATCCTAATTAAATATAACATGTAAAACTAAAATATACTAAAATTTCAGAATTTTTGAACCTTTACATAATTTGTGGTATAATTTTAAATATTTCCCTGTTTTCTGCCCTTAGGCAATTTCGAGGTACCCAATTCAAAAATTCATAGCTTCCAAGTGTTAGCTTCATTTATTCTGAAACTGTTTATACAGTTATATAGGTTAATTTGGAACATTTTTCATGTTTAACATATTTCCAAATTCGGTCTCTAAGATTCTCAAATATTGACGGATCTATAACTTGTTCAACATAGAATATCAACCCGACCAGTTTAATTGTTCAGCTCATAACTCACAAAATACATGATATTTTAAGGTGAAACTTTCACAGAAATTTAGATAAGACATACAAGTAAAACTTTTATGTTTTTAACTTTGGCTAATTCGATCTAAATATAGGTGAAATATAGGGACGAAGTTACTAGAACTGAACAGGTATATGAAACCAGCTCAATCAAGGAATAGGCATAGATCATTTCAGCATAACTCAACCTACACAAGAGAAAATTATACGAAATTTTTCAGAGACCTCAATAACATATATTCCTACAACTTTCATGTTTTATAAAACCTCTGATTAACCCACTAAGATAATCAATTTGTACAAGAACCGTAAGTCATTTAGTTGATATGTCTCCCTAAAACAGTTTAATTCCAATACACATATCTCTTAATATACTCAAAATACTTCAATCAAATTTGGCAGAGAGATACAACAGACATAGATGAACAACTTTTATGTTTTATACTTCTTCAAATTTGGTTGATAACACGCTCGAAAATCAAGTTCCAAATACTGATAATATACAGTCCTAATACTCTAAAAATACAAGAATAATTGAGAGATGATCACTTACCAAGAACAAATCTATTTGGAGTGAACTTCTTGAAAATCATGGAGGCTGGTGGTTGGAGGAAGAAGAAGAGTGGAGATAAGATTGGTGTGGAGATAAGGTTGATGTTATTATGACATTAAATGCATTTAACTCAAATACACTCCCCCCTCCCACAAAACCACATTCGGCCCCCCTTTCCTCTTTTTTTTTTTTTTAAACTTGTTCTATTTTAATTAATTATTTATTTATTTACTTTTTTACATGTATTAAATTCCACTACCTTTTATTAAACTCTAATTTTACTATGACATGCCTAACCAAATTAAATTTTATCAATCTATTTAGTTCATTTTTATTTCTTATTTAATAATTTACTCAATTTATTTTAATATCTAATGTCAATCATATAGTTTCTATGCATATCAAATACTTATTCTAACTAGATGCTAATTAGTGACCATTACAATTCTCTCCCCCTTAAGATGTTTCGTCCTCGAAACATACCTATTGTGTTGTCATTGAACAGGTGAGGATATTGAGCTTTCATCACTTCCTCGTTTTCCCATGTGGCTTCTTCGACTGCATGATTTCTCCATAACACTTTAACTAATGGTACTCGCTTGTTCCTAAGCTCCTTAATTTCCTTGGCTAGGATTTGAATTGGTTCTTCTTCATATGTCAAATCTTGTCTCACTTGAATGCTTTCAGCAGGTATGATGTGAGTAGGATCTGATCTATATCGTCTTAACATTGAGACATGGAAGACATTATGTATCAGACTCAACTCTGGTGGTAGAGCGAGTCTATATGCAACAGGTCCAACTCTTTCTAATATTTCATAAGGTCCGATAAATTTTGGACTTAACTTGCCTTTCTTTCCAAATCTTAGAACTTTCTTCCAGGGAGATACTTTAAGAAAAACTTTATCACCCACTATATAATCAATGTCTCGTCTCTTAAGATCAGCATACGATTTCTGCCTATCTGTAGCTGTCTTAAGTCTTTCACGAATGACTTTTACTTTCTCTTATGTCTCTTGCACTAGGTCTGGTCCCATAAGCTTTCTCTCACTGAGCTCTGTCCAACATAAAGGTGTTCGACACTTCCTACCATAAAGTGCCTCATATGGAGCCATCTGGATACTAGACTGATAACTATTATTATAGGCGAATTCCATTAAAGGAAGATATTTGTCCCAGCTACCATCAAATTCGATGACACAACTTCTCATCATATCTTCTAGAATTTGAATGACTCTTTCTGATTGTCCATCTGTCTGTGGATGAAAAGTCGTGCTAAAATTGAGCTTAGTACCTAGAGCTCGTTGTAGACTACCCCAAAATTGAGATGTGAAGCGGGGATCTCTGTCAGACACAATAGAAATAGGCACTTCATGAAGTCGTACAACTTCATTCATATAAATTTCTGCCAATTTATTCTGACAGGTAAGAAATGTGCTGACTTTGTAAATCTGTCCACTATGACCCATACAGTATCATATTTCTTTAGAGTCAAAGGTAATCCAGTCACAAAATTCATAGTGATTCGTTCCCACTTCCATTCTGGAATAGAAATTGGATGTAGCAACCCCGAAGGCACTTGATGTTCAGCCTTGACCTGCTGACAAGTCAAACATTGTGAAGTGTATTTTGAGATGTTCTTTTTCATACCTGCCCACCAGTATTTGCTCTTCAACTCTTGATACATCTTGTTACTCCCTGGGTGCATAGCATATTTGCTTTCATGGGCCTCTCTAAGAATCCTGTGTCTAAGATCTTCGACATCGGGCACACATAATCTATTTTGATAGAACAATCCACCATCTAAATCCATAGTGAATCCAGGTCTCTCGCCCTTAGAGATCAACTCAGCTACTTCAATGAGCTTTCTATCCTGTCTTTGTGCATCCTTTATTTCCTGAGTAAGAGTGGGTTGAAGGTGCAACTCTGCCACAATCTTTCTGCCACAATCTTTCTGCTTAAAGCATCTGCTACTACATTAGCTTTTCCTGGATGGTAATCAATCACACAATTATAATCTTTTATTAGCTCTAACCATCTTCTCTGCCTCAAATTCAATTCTTTATGTGAGGGAAGATATTTTAAACTCTTGTGATCTATGTAAATAAAACACTTCTCCCCATATAAATAATGGCGCCAAATTTTCAATGCAAAAACTATAGCTGCTAACTCTATATCATGGGTAGGATAATTCTTCTCATGCGGCTTTAACTGCCTAGAAGCATAAGCAACCACTTTTCCATCTTGCATCAATACACAACCCAAGCCATTATGAGAAGCATCACTATAAATGACATACTCCTTATTAGGAATCAGCTGTGTCAAAATAGGGGCCTTAGGGAGCATACTTTTGAGCTTATCAAAACTAGCTTGACACTTATCTGTCCACTCAAATTTAACATCCTTTCTCAATAGTCTTGTTAAAGGAGAAGCAATTATTGAAAAACCCTTAACAAATCTCCGATAATATCTAGCTAAACCCAAGAAACTTCTGACCTCAATCACATTCCGTGAACGTTTCCAACTCACAATTGCCTCAACTTTGCTAGAATCCACTTTAATGCCTTCTGCAGAGATAATGTGTCCCAAAAATGTCACCTCCTTTAACCAAAACTCACATTTTGAGAGTTTGGCATAAAGCTTATATTCTCTGAGAGTCTGCAACACTATTCTTAAATGCTTTTCATGTTCTTCTAAATCTTTAGAATATACCAAAATATCATCAATAAAAATGACCACAAATTGATCAAGATACGGCTTAAAGATCCTATTCATAAGATCCATAAATATTGCTGGAGCATTGGTCAGCCCAAATGGCATAACCAAAAACTCATAATGGTCATATCTAGTTCTCAATGCAGTTTTAGCTATATCCTCCGTCTTTACCCTTAATTGATGATAACCAGATCTCAAGTCTATCTTGGAAAATACTCTTGCACCTTTCAGTTGGTCAAAGAGATCATCAATCTGCAGTAATGGGTACTTATTCTTGATGGTCACCTTATTCAACTGTCGATAATCAACACATAGCCTCAAAGTTTCATCCTTCTTTTTCACAAACAATACCGGTGCACCCCATGGGGATGTACTTGGTCTAATGAAACCCTTATCAAGAAGTTCTTGCAATTGTGTCTTAAGTTCTTTCATCTCTGATGGGGCCATTCTGTATGGCGTCTTTGATATAGGCATAGTTCCTAGAACAAGATCTATAGCAAACTCTACCTCTCTCTCTGAAGGCAACCCAGGTAAGTCATCAGGAAACACATCTGGAAATTCATTTACCACCGGAATATCTTCAAGATTCGAACCCCCCTTTCTGGTGTCAATCACATGGGCCAAATAAGCTTCACACCCTTTTCTTATCAATCTCCTAGCTTTCATCATGGATATGACTCGAGGATGTTGTGAAAATAATTCACCTTTCACAATAATTTCCTCTTGATTTTCAATCTTAAATACCACAAATTTAGACTTGCAATCCACTACTGCTCCGTGACGTGAGAGCCAATCCATGCCTAATATGACATCATACTCATGGAAAGGCAACTCAATCAAGTCTGTAGAAAATACCTTCCCATGCACAACCAAAGGACAATTCCTAAATACTTTATTCACTATTACACTGTGACCCAAAGGATTCTTAACTTCAATTCCATATTCTAGATTTTCTTTAATCATATTATGCTGACTAGGTGTACTAGTGCAAATATAGGAATGTGTGGAACCCGGATCTATGAGTGCACAAATATCAAAATCGTATAATGAAAACATACCAACAATAACATTCGTTGCCGCCTGATCCTCCTTAACTTTCATGGCATAGGCTCGGGCTAGAGCTCTGCTGGATCCAGGTCTATTCACTATCTCTGAAAAATCTCTGCTGGATCCAATTCGGGGATTGAAAAATCTCTGGTATTGTCTTGAAAATTCGGATATCTATAAATCTAAGTCTTGTATTCTATTGAAAAGAAAAAATCTTAGTATTGTATTGTCTTGAAAATTCGGGACAATTCGGTACGGTTCTTCGGTTCTTTCGGTACTAAATAATACAATACAAAAAAATACAGTACTCGGATATTTTGAACTAAATAAAAAGTGTATAAAATCTAAAATTGATATTTAATAGTATTATAAAAAAATCCGCAATTATTATATAAAAATTCTTATAATAAACGATCAATTTTTGAGGAGCAAGAAAAACTTGTGAGAGTATTTTCTTTAAATCATTAAATTAAAATTAAATAATGCAATATTTTCTTATATAGAAGGTTTATGAATAAAAAGATGTAATTATAAAGTATAAGTATGTAAGTTTGTAAGTATTTAAATTATGTATATGACTTTAGCATTTATATTAATTATAAAGTATATAATTATATAAATTTATTAAGTATATATGTCACGTCTGCAATCTAGACTATGATCGAAAATGCATATTTCAGTCATATGTACTACAATACAAAGATGTACTGATCAGAGTCTAACTACAGATAAATAAGTGTAAGAAAAACTATTTTCATATGATAATAAAAATGTCTAATATAAAAGTTTAATTGAATTGATCAATTGTTGTGATTTCGTATTTAACATTCAAATTGAGGCAACAGATGAGACTTGGAATAGATGATTTTTTCTGGCAATGAAAATGTGATTTAAGCATATCAAAATGTGGAAAATATTATTTTAATTATGAAAATATGGTTCTTAATGCAAGTTACAACATAAGTTTTCTAATTATGAGTTGGAAAGATGAGTTCACGATCACAGTGGCACCGATGTGATCGCAATGGAATTCTAAGATTTTTAAAATTGATAAATTAGAAATCAGACAGTAGAAGAATTTTATGGGTCTGATTAAGAAAAATCGCTATACCGTAAAAATACAATTTTCTGACCGAAAGTCATTTTATAAAATTTAAAAGACGATTTCGAAGAGAAAATTATTTTATAATATTTTGTATATTTAATTTAACGGGATTAAATTGTTTGGAGATTGGATTTTGAATAAATAAATTAAATCATGAATTATTTGGAGAAAATTTGGCGATTGGTGGAAATTGGTTTAAGTCAAATGGGATTAGTATGTAATTGGGCCACTTGTCAACTTAAGAAGTTAACTAAATTTTAAGTAGCCAATAGAGTATGAGATTAAGGGTTAATGTCAAATTTGTTTAATTTATTTTCATTTTTCATAATATAAAAACCAAACAAAAATCTTCATCTTCTCCTTCTTCCTTAACCGACTGACCCATAGTTACTTTCCTCTAATTTTTTTTTCTTTCTATTTCTCTCTTGCAACTCTTTATAAACAAGTTTTAGATGTAAGAAGAATTTATTTGTGGGAGAAGAAAATTTATTTGGAGAAACACAGGAGTTTGACAAAAGTTTCTAAGAAAATTTAAAAGTCATAAATTCTTCCATTTTCTTATTCTTTTTCTCATGGCATGATGTTGTTGAGTCTGATTCTTAGATGATTTGGCTAGAATTTAAGAAAAATTAGTGGAATTTGAACGAACCATAAAATTAGAGTTTGGTAGAGAAAATTAGATAAAAATAGAAAATGAGTAGAATAAGGTTTGAGGATGATGGATATGATGGAAAATTTATGAGAATAATTTTTAGGAATTTTTATGGAATTATTGGGAATTATTGAATGTAATTTGGTAAAATTGGTGATGAAAAATTGAAGATAATGGGGTCATAGTAATTATAGAAATTTAGTTAAAAATTTTAGACCATTTATTGAATTAATAGAAATTTTTGATTTGGAAAATAGATTTTTGGAGGAAAAAAATGGAAAATAAAAATATGAAGAAGAAAGTAAATAAATTGAAAAAAAAATTATAAGATAAGAGAAAATTTTAATTAATTTGAAAATTTCGCATTAATAGTGTATAGCATAAAATAAGACCGATAGAAAAATATCCGTAAATATGAGAACTGGAAAAAAATTAAATAAGTAGTTTAATTTTTATTTAAATTTACTAATTTGTATTGGTTTGGTAACCAATTAGAAATTTAATGGTTACTCAGGTGCATCGTCAAAGTAGGTACCAAGAGTTGGAAAAAGAAATGAGTCGATAGTCTCCGACAAGTTATCATAAAGATCTATGTATTAACTTAAAACATAAGTCAATTGCAATTTAAATTGATATTTTTTTGACATGAAATTGATTTATATTTTAGAAAAATATTTATATATGACATTTATGAGAATATTAAATATTTAGAAAGTTCTTGGAAATATATTATATGATAAAAATAAAATATTTTGGTAAATAAAGTGTATTGTATGAAATAAATACCTTGATATGGATTTTAATGAATAAAATTATTTTTTCATGTGGTGAATTTTTATGCTATTAAATAATTGTATAAGAAATTGATAACGATTATATTTATAAAAACTTTGGTAATATAAATGCTTTAATATTTTATGTTTGTCGATAAACTCATAAATTAGCATAGACTAGTTAGAGAATTGTTGGCATACCAATAGGGTAGAAACTCCATACCATGTAGATATATTAGTCATGAGAGCTATTGTATAGCTCATGTGGTTATTTTAGACTATACATATTATATAATTACCGATTTTATAGTTATTTTGGATCGAAATTAGTAATATGGTTATCTTAAATCATATGATATTATTTGGGATTATGTAATTATTTTTAATTTTGAGTATGTAGTTATCTTTGATTTTGAGTTTTCCGGCTTTTGATGGTACTCTTTGTTTTCCTAAAAGTAGGTCTATTGTTTATTAATATATAAGTCGGATAAAATTTTTATTTTAATGAATGATTAAAATTTTTATTGCATTTATTATATACTTGTGGTATTAATATCAATAACTTTGATTTCGGTAAATTTTATTTAATAATTTTTATATATATATTTTTATGTATAAATAAATAATTTATTAATAGTTTTGATACATGAAAATATTTTTCAGAATTTTGTTGATTTAGTGTATATTCTCATTCAAAGTGACTTTTATTATAAGTTTTCTTAGAGGTAGGTCTATGGTCTATTAATATATTAGTTGGATAAATTTTTTATTTTAATGAATGATTAAAATTTTTATTGCATTTATTATATACTTGTAGTATTAATACCAATGACTTTGATTTCGGTAAATTTTATTTAATAATTTATATATATACTTTTATATATAAGTAAATAATTTATTAATAGTTTTAATACATGAAAATATTTTTCAGAATTTTATTAATTTAGTGTATATTTTCATTTAAAGTGACTTTTATTATAAGTTTTTACACCACTGAGTTTTATACTCAGTACAGGAGTTTGTTTTCTCTTGCGTAGCTTTTAGTAGAGCTAAGCAGTAACAGGTGTGTACATAAAATTCGTCGCTAGTATCAATGAATCTCACCTATAGAGCCAAACAGCAGTCTCAGTCACCTTGTAAGAATCGGTTTTTGCTATATATGTATTATATATATATTTCACTTGATGTATTATTAATATATATATATATATATATATATAAGTTTTAATAATGTATTATTTTAAACAAATATATCTTGTAGCATTTATTATTTAACCATATACGGTAATGTATACGGTAGATAAAGGGTGTTACAATATCAATTATATATATATATATATTATTTATTAATATAATTTAGATTACTATATATGTTTAATATAATATAATTATTTTGATAAAAAAAATAATATAATATATATAGTAAACTATGCATATAATAATATTTAAAATTTAAATTATTAGGTATATAAACTCAAAAGTATAAACATATAATTATAAAGTAAAAGTATGCATGTTTGTGATTATTTAATATGTATATATATATTATAGTGTGCACATTAATTATAAACAATACATAAATATATAAGTTTATTAAATATATGATCAATTATATTTATGACTATTTAATTTTAAATTATATATAATTATAATATCTTCACTAATTATAAAGAATATAAACTTATAAATTTATTATGCATTTGAATATAATTTAGAATAGTATATAAGTTTAATATAATATAATTGTTTTGATAAAAAATAATATAATATATATAGTATTATTTAAAATTTAAAATTTAAATTATTAGATATATAAACTCAGAAGTATAAGTATAAACATATAACTATAATATAAAATATAAGTATGTATGTTTGTGATTATTTAATTTTAATATATATATATATATATATATATATATATATATATATATATATAGTGTGCACATTAATTATAAAAGTATATAAATATATAAGTTTATTAAGTATATGATCAATTATATATAATTTTTATTTATTAATATAATTTAGATTATTACAAAAATTTAATATAATACAATTATTTTGATAAAAACAAATTATATAACAAGTGACTTAATTTTTCTAAATAATGGAAAAAAGAATTGAAATATGACATTAAAAGACTCTACTGGAATAAAAATGAGCTGTCAAGAACGTAAATGAGGTAAAATGGACAATTAGTTAGATCTATTATAAATCGTACATGGATGATAGTTGAAGTTAGAAACTCTTTTAGGATTTCCTCATCTAGAACTATGGAAAAAAGAACCAATTGGTCCTTGCAAGTAACTTAGTATGCATATAATATTATTTAAAATTTTAAATTATTAGATATATAAACTCATAAGTATAAAGATAAATATATAACTATAAGTATATAATTATAAAGTATGTAAGTTTATAATTATAGATATATATATATATATAATTATAAACTAATTATAAAGTATATAAACATATAAATTTATTAAATATATCACTTATATATTTTTTATTTAATAATATAATATATATATTAGTATTTAAATTTAAAATAATAAAATTATTTTGATAAAAAATTATATAATATAATTAGAACAAATCATAATTTATATTGATTTTTCATATAATTATAGTACATTTATTATAAATTAGGTTACTTTATAATTGATTCACTTAAATTAATTTACCAAATAATTAATATAATGTAGATTTATTATATAATACAATTAAAATAAATTATAAATGCTAAAAAATATAATTAGTGATAAAAAATTTATAGTAAAAAATGAAACTAACAATATATTATAAATATTTTTTTCTTTATATATTAATAATAAAGATCGTTGATTAGATTGATGATGAACTTATCTTAAATTTACATAAAGGTTATGGATTCAATTTTCTACACAATCATCGCAAAAATTTTAGCATGTAAAATTATTTTTAACATTTATAATTTTCAATTATTTGAATTCTTTACTATTATAAATGCCATATAAATTTTATTATAATTTAATTTTATGGATTAAAGTATATTTAATTAAAAGTTTAAGTTATATTATATTTGTATAATAATATATAAATTATTTCATTCTTATAAATTATTATATATAGTAAAATTATAAATATCGGTACAATTTAGTACAGTTCTCGGTCCAGATATCACTAAAAGATCCAGATCCTTTAAAATTATAGTCAACGGTACAATAGAGTTCGGTTTTAGTCAAAAAGTCAACAATACAGTTTGGTTCTGATTTTTTTTTCAGCTTTTCAATGTAGTTCGGGAAGATCCAGGATTCGTGTATACCCTTAGACACCAGTGTTGACACAGCCTACTGCGGGAAAAGATTATATGGTGTACAATGATGTTTCCCTTAATTGTTTGGGTTGCGTACTAATGCAAGAAGGCAAAGTGATCACTTATGCTTCCAGACAACTAAAGCCTCATGAGAGAAATTATCCGACACATGAAAGTCATTATGTTTTGCATTGAAAATATGGTGACACTACCTGTATGGCGAGCTGTGTTATATCTATACAAACCATAAAAGTTTGAAATATTTGTCTTCACAAAAGGAACTCAATTTGAAATAGAGGCAATGGCTAGAATTAATCAAAATTTACAATTGTATCATTGATTATCAGCTGGGTAAGGTCAATGTGGTAGCTGACGCTTTGAGTAGAAAACTTAAATTTATTAAGTGAACAAGATTAAATAACAAAAACAATTAAATAATAAGTAATTTATTTATTATTTTGGCAGAATTGCGGATTCAACCCACATTGATTCAACAAGTAAAAGACAATAAGAAGTAGGACATGAATTAAATGAAATCTTTAAAATGGTGAAAAAGGGTGAAAAACCATAATTTACTATTAAAGTAGGTGGGAGTCTAAGGCATAAAGGCAAGTTATGTGTGCCAGACATACAGAATTGAAACAAGATATTTTGAAGGAGACTCACAATGTTATTTATGCAATGCACCTGGGAAGCAACAAAATGTATCATGACTTGAAGGCATATTACTGGTGGTCAGGAATGAAAAGAGATATCATAGAGTATACTACTAGATGTTTAATTTTTCAGCAAGTGAAGGCTGAGCATCAAGTACTAAGTGGATTATTGCAATCAATTTCAATTTCAGAGTGGAAATGAGAAAGAGTTACAATGGATTTTGTTTTTGGTTTGCCTTTGACACAAAAGAGGCATGATGTTGTAACATCCAGTGATTTAGGCTCCGATTGCGCGTGACCAAAGTGAGGCACGCAGGTTCAATCGGAATCTAAATTTGAACCCATAAAAAAATGACTAATAATAAGGGAAAATAATTAAGGGTTTTATTATTTGGGAATTAAAAAGATTAGTGGTAGAATTAGAAAAAAATAAAATTTTCTATGGACAAAATTGGTATTATGGCAATTGTTGGGGGAAAAAGTGTGAATATGAAGGGAGATGTGGTAAATATGGAATTTCTCAAAGTTTAAATGTTAATCAAGATTAATTAACTCAATGAACCAATGAAAATTAGGAATAATTTTAATTAATGGGACCCACTTCTTAATTTAGGTATAAAAGTCAAAAAAAGGAAGAAGAAATTCTACATTCTTCCATAAGCCATTTTCTTTTTCTTTTCTCCCACCTTAGTGTTGTCCACTTCTCCATCCTAAAAGCAACCATTTTTCTGCAAATCAAGCTTGAAATTTTGAGGAAATAAAGTAGTTTTGAGAGAGTAAAATTCGGAATTAAGGTGTTCTTGCCATAAAAGGAGCAAAGGAGCAAGAAAGAAGGAAGAAGGAAGACAAGAAAAGGGAGATTGGTTAGAGGGAATTTCGGCCCACTTTGGGAACTCTTAAGGTGAGTTTATTCTTCTTTAATTCAACCTTTTTCCTTCTATTTCAGACCTATAATGATGATTAATGTGATTAGGTTTGGTAGATTGAGCTTATGTTGCAAGATTGGAAGTAGAAATTTAAGTTTATGATTAGTTGATGAAAGTTGTAGTTAAACTTTGAATTAATGATATTTGATGTTAGTTAATTGTTTTATGTCTTAAAAACTAAAGAAATATGATGTTAAAGGAGGAATGAGGGGCTGCCATAATTAAAAAAATTTGGGAGAAATTGAAATTAACATAGAAACACCATAATTGGTGATAGATTAAAGGTGAATTAAGTGTTGAATTGAAGAAAATGAAGTGGGAACTAGGATGTGGTTTTTGGGCAGCCATGACATATGAAGAAGAAAGTTTAACCTTAGTACATTTTAGCTCACTTAAGGTGTAAAACATATTAGGAGCATTAGAATATTATATAGACATGAAAAGTATTGGAAATGGATATTGGAATTGAAATATGGTATGGTTGTGTAGGAAAAATCAATGAACAAGTGAGAAGCCCTCAAGAGGGTGACAAAGGCAAAGAGAAACCTAGCTAATAAAGGAAGGAAAAAAAGGTTTAAGGGAAGAACCAATGCTGATTAGGTATGTGCTTCATTGATAAAAATCTTACATGTTGCTAATATGTAAGGAATTATGCATTAAGGTTTGATATGTTGTGTTTGTGATATGTTATGTGATTTGTTGTGGTTTTTGATATTTTATATGGCAATGGGACCAAATGGTGTGAAATAATTGAGTCACATGAATGTAGTTGTAATTCTAGAAATTTTAGTATCAAAATGAATGCAAATGATGAATGTGGTTGAAATATGGATTGATGTCAATTGATGACTCGGGTACAGAATTCCAGGAACAGCTCTGACTATTTTGATGATAACTTGAGTATTGGAACTTCCTTTTGTATTTCCCTTATTTGAAATTAAAACTAAGACACAGAGCTTTAATTTTTATTTAGACCATAAAATCTAATTGTGTCTAGATTTTCCCAGAAAAATGCATAAAGTTCAAATCTAGAGTCTGTTCAGAAAATTCTGGGCAAATATTTCTATGATGATGCAGTATTCAATTAATCATAACTTTTGATAAAAAAACTGGGATTTGAGTGATTTTTGATGCATCTGAAAGATAAGACAATAAGCTAAAAATAGTTAGAAGAACAAAACTCCTAATTCGAATTATAAATGAGCTAAAAATGAAGCCCAAAAATAGATCTGAAATCTGCCGTAGGTAAAAACATGAAATCTTGGGCTTTTGCATGTGTTGTGATTATTATATGTAATAATTAATGTGAATATTTACTTTATTGATAATTATAAATGTTTAAAAAATTATTTATGTGTGAGATTTTAGTGCAATAATAATGGGAATAAAGAACAAAAATAAATAAGCATAAATATGATAATTGAATAATATTGGCATTTTTGAAAATATTGGGAATTAAAATAAAAATAGTTAAGCCCAAAGACACTTAGGCTAGAACTAGAATAGAGAATAATTTGGCATGCTAATCAGGGGATTTAGGCACTCGGTGAAAAATATGAAAACCAGTAATGACAATTTATAAATGCGCTCAGCGCAAAATTATTAAGCCGATAATGACATTTTTATAAAAACGCTCGGTATAACATTATGAAAGCCGGAAATGACAATCTTGTTATTCCTATTAGTTAGTTCAGTTATATGTGTTATGGGCACAAGAAAATAATAATAATAATAATAATAATAATAATAATAATAATAATAATAATAATAATAATAATAATAATAATAATAATAATAATAATAATATTGAAGTATGTGATTTTTATAAATGTTATATGAATTAAAGTTGTTAAATATTGAGTATTTGCTGAAATTTATTGATTTTATATAATTTTTTATTTTATGCCTTATTTATTAAATGGTTAATTAATATATGAGAAAATATATATGTATATAAATTTTTTATCATTGGAGCACCACTAAGCTAGTAGCTTAGCGCGGGTGGTTTCCTCTCGCGCAGGTTAGAAAGGTAGCCGTAGAAATTAGAATTGTCAAAAGAAGAACGATACCCAGAGGAAAACAGCTAGCAGCTTGGTTTTCTTTTTGGTATATTTTTAAAAATTTTGTAAATTAAAGTAACATTTTTATTTCATATAATGTGTATTAAATATGTGAGTCACTATGTAAAAGAACATAATTTGAATATAAATTAATGTACTTTATAAATAAATAAAATTTTGAGTACTTATGCTTGTAATAATTTTTATTCCAGTGTCTGCAATATTTTCATAAAAAAAAATTCTTCACTTCTTTAATTTTATAAAACAGTAAGACGACTAATGCTCACTTACCTTGTTGAACTACAGTGGGGTAAGGGGGTGTTACAGATGCAGTATGGGTAGTGGTGGATCGGCTCACCAAATCAACTCATTTTCTACTGATCAAGATGGATTATCCACTTAACCATTTGGCAGAAATCTATGTTAATGAGATAATCCATTTACATGGTGTGCCATTTTCAATCATCTTAGATCAAGACCTGAGTTTCACTTCACAATTTTGGAAATGTTTGCATCAAGCAATGGATACTCGATTCAATTTTAGCACAACTTTCCACCCATAGATAGATAGACAATCAGAAAGGGTCATACATATATTGGAAGATATGTTGAGGAGTTGTGTGATGGAATTTGAAGGCAGTTGGAACAAACATCTTCCATTGATAGAATTTGCCTACAATAATAGTCACCAAGCCAGTATCGGTATGACACCACATAAAGCCTTGTATAGGAGGAAAAGTAAAATGCCTCTATGTTGGATTGAGCTTAGTGAAAAGAAAGTAGTGGGTCCAAAGTTAGTGCAATAGATAAAGGAAAAAGTGAGAGTAATAAGAGATAGGTTGAAAGTCACTGCTGATAGACATAAATCATACGCAGATTTGAAAAGGAGGGATATTGAGTATATAGTTAGTGAAAAAGTATTCTTAAAAGTCTCATCTTGGAAAATGATTTTCCGATTTGGAAAGAAACAAAAGTTGAGTCCTAGGTTCATAGGACCATACGAGGTACCTGAACGCATAAGTCTCGTGGCGTACAAATTAGCTCTATTACTAGAGTTAGAAAAGATTCACAACATATTCCATGTGTCCATGTTGAGAAGATATTGATCGGATCCATCTCTTATTATATCAGTAGAACCTATAGAGATACAACTAGATCTAACTTATGAAGAGGAGCCTCTGGAAATTCTAGCTCGAGAAATGGAGCGACAGAACAAGAAGGTACCATTGGTAAAGGTTATGTGGAAAAATCATAATTCGGAATAGGCGACTTGGAAAAATGAAGAGGTGATGAAGGCTCAGTATCCACAATTGTTCCACTCCAGTTAAAAAAGTAAATTTTGAGGACAAAAGTTTTTTAAGGAAGGGAAAATTGTAATGCCCGATAATTTAGGCCACAGTCACAATTGACTGAAATTCGGTGCGCCGAACTAATCGGAGTCTAAATTCGGACATGAAAGAAAAAAATTAAAATAAGAATAAAATATGAGAAAAATATTTTGAATATTATTAATTGAGAATTTTGAAGTTTGGAACAAAAATTTAGAAAATAATAATTTTTCCCTAAAGAAAAGTAGAATTTACAGTATTTTTGACCTAGATATTTTAAGAATGTATAAAAATGAAATATTCTTTATCTAAGAAAAAATATTCTTTAGATTATCTATTAATCTTAACCACCTACCTAATCCAACTATAAAAGTCAAATTTCACTTTTTGCCTTTATACTTCTTCTTCCTCATCTTAAACAAATCAAAAACTCTCTTTTCTTCTCCTTTGTTGCCGTGACATACATCCCTTTGTTCTTTTTTTTTTATTTCAATTAAAGCTAAAGTTATATGGAAAAAAGTTGGATTAAAATAAGATCAACAAGAAAGTGAAGCTAAGTGATCCAAAACAAAGGAAGAGGAAAGAAGAGAAAAAGAGAAGGAAGATTTTGGTCATTTTTAGGATATACAAAGGTGAGATTAGATTTTCCATCTCCTCACTTTTCTTTTCTCTTTTCTTTGATTTTGGGGTTAATTACCATTAAGGTTAGTAATTTAGGGTTATTAGTATGTTAATGGTGATTAAGGGTTGATTAATGTGTTTAGTGCTTGATTAGTGTAAAATTTGTTGTTAGGCTAAGAAGGTGAACAATCTTTGAACCATAATCAAAGAGGAAGTAAGGGCAAGCAGAAAGCTAACTAGGAGGAAGAGAAAAGTGAAGAGAAGTAGACTTTTTGAGGTATGTACATATGGCAAAATTTCAATATAGAAAATGTTGATTTTTGATTTTATGATATTAGGTGTAATTGTGTATGTAATTCTTGATATTTTGATTGAGTGATAAGTTAGCGATTAAATGATACTATGAATGTGAAAATAAAATTTGAATTTTGATGCTAATGCATGTAGATGGAAATTGTAGGAATTAATTGAAGTGCTGAAAAATTCGTCTTTTGAACAGTGTCTACTTTCCTAGTCATAACTTGAGTTATGAAAATTATTTTTGAGTGTTTCTCATTAGTTTGGGAAGTTAAGACATAGGAATTCAACTTTTATTTAGACTATTAGACCTGAATATCTTGTAATTAGGTATAAAATGGACTCCAAATTTGAACTAGAAATTTGTCCAATAAAATACTTTGCAAAATCGAATGAACGTAGCTTAATGAAAAATTCATAACTTTTGTTACCAAATTCAGTTTAATATGATTCAAGTTAGAATTAAAGACAAGACATGTATCTACATTTTGTTATTGATCGCTTGTCCAAATTACATTTAAAAATGGATAAAAAATGTAGGGCAATATGAGACATAAATACTGTCTAGAATAGGGCAGCTTGTACATATATGTTGGTTGTTGAATTTTGTGATAGATAAATACATTATTTGACTTTTCTTATAGTTATAATGATTAAATGAGCAAGTATGATGTTGTAAAATATTTAATGGAGATTATTACATTTATGTGAAATTATATTAGTATTACATACATAATTTAGGTAAATAATAATAAAGGTAACAATTTTAATTAAACTGTATAATATCTAGTTGAGAACTAGAAATTAGGATAAGTTGGCATACCAATAAAAGGGTAGAAATATAGGCACTAGAAAATAGGACTTAATTTATGTAGACACTAAGAAATAGTGTTGAGTTTGAAATTATGTAGGCACTAAGAAATAATATTGATTTTGAATTTACGTAGGCACCAAAAAGGTACTGAATTATTATTGAAAATGTAGGTATTAGACACTGAGTTATAAAATAGTTAAGTAGGCGCCGAGTATACTGCCGGAGAGCAGAAATCCTATATCTAGTACTTAGTTCCGGTTTAAGATGTCGTGAGCTATCAAATGAATAGAAAAAAATATGTAAATTATTAAATTGATATTTTAAATTGCATGTCTTGTATTGTTAAAGAATTTCAAGCATGCTTAATGAATGAAATTTTATAATTGATAAATTGTATATTTTTTCATGATGTAAATAGTTTTGATATTATTTGAATATTTTGGCATGATTAGTAAATTAATTATAGTTTCTAAAATTTTATTTTAGAAATATTTATATAATTATTGGATAGTTGTCAAATGTACTACTAAGCTAGTAGCTTAGCACATGTATTTCACACGTAGATTAATAGACGTAGCTGTTGCGTTAGGATGAGTGAAGAAAAGGAAAACCCCAATATCAAATTTCAATAGTTTATTTTCTTTTTGTATATTTTGGGAATTGTTTTATATAATTAAATATTAAGAAATTCATTTTGATGTAAATTTGTGGCATGTAGGATTTATAAAAGAGTGAATTTTGTAATTAATATATTTGGTATTATTTTTAAATGTATTTCTAACTATTATGATTTAATGAATGAGTTCTTTTAAATTAAAATATTTACATCACTAGTTACATATTGAAATGATAAAAAAAATAAAGTAATGAATATTCCGCTAATAATAAACTCAAAAATTGGAAAACAAATTTATACAATAAATTGAGCATTGGTTTTTACAAAAATGAGTTTAGTAGCACTTTCATATACTATTAACGACTAGTAGGGTAAGAAAACACTACATATTGTCTCATAGCATGTCATCCAATATACTTAGCTACTCTAGGAAGCATCCATATGTTAATTTTAAACATCTCATGTCTTCAACTTAGGAGATCAACTGCTTGACCTAGTCAAGGAGTATAACATGTGTAAGTCTATTCAGATTAGCAATGTCCCTTCTTTTTAATCGTATGATTAGGGATTATTTAGATATAACACAATTACACATGATAGAAATCTTATCATTATGATCTCATAATGATTTTTTTCATGATGTGTTACATACCAAAAGTTTTCACTAAATGGTTTAAGATTTATATCAATTCATATGTAATGAATACCATACAATGAAAATGTCTTTTATAAATAATAACTGAGTACATCAAGTGCCTAAGGCCTTTATGGCCCTTCTTTAAGAATAAGCATATTTGTAAATCTTGGTGATCATAAGAGACATCAAAGAAATGGAATGAATCGAGTTTGAAAAAACATAATCAATGAGTAGCCCAAAGCTTATAACAATTATTTGGGCATTTGAAAATGAAGATTACTAGCCTAATGAGCTAGCCAACA
The DNA here is from genome assembly GCA_023653625.1 of Triadica sebifera. Classification (NCBI taxonomy): domain Eukaryota; kingdom Viridiplantae; phylum Streptophyta; class Magnoliopsida; order Malpighiales; family Euphorbiaceae; genus Triadica; species Triadica sebifera. The sequence continues at coordinate 15,255,714 of CM042899.1, forward strand.
AGTCCATATTCAACCTTAAAGTCTTGTACAAGTCATGTGTGGGTCATATGCAAATGGAGGCATATGCATATCATGTGGGTCAATATTAATATAGGCTTATTTATCCATGCAGGCCTAAGTCAAATGTGGGCCATTATTTATTTTGATGTAATGGGTGTGTGGCACTTAAATAAGACACATAACCCTTAATTTAATTTAGTTGAGCGTGTGGGCTAATGGGAACAAGCCTATGCTACCACCTCATTTTAATTATAAGTCTTTTAATTAGTTTTCCCTTTTGGAAAATGATTCATGTTGCTTAGTTGTCAAATTCTATTTTCAAGGAGATTCAAGTTATATTAGTTGTAAATCCATATCTTTAAGGGATTAGAATAAGAATATGATTAGAAGTCCTTTTCCTTTGAGGACTTAACTTCTTTAGGAATATTTAAAGTGCTTTAGGTGTGTATTGAAGATACTTTTGTTGAATTAATAAAATTTAAGGATATTTTTTCAAGTGAGGTGTGACTTCATCTTAGTATTCAATGGATTATTTCACTTATCAAGTTAGTGTTGACTTGCAGCATATTCTAAGTCCTTCTTACATCTTTTGTTACTAATTCCTTGTTGAATTGGTGTTGAAGAGTTTAATTGCTTATTCATTTTTGTGACTATATCCTTATTAACCCAGGGGTGAAAAGGGTTAAGTAAACAAATTCATTTGAATTGAAGATTTGATTGCTAAATTGATTTGGAGGTCATCTAGACTAGATTCTAGAGGGTTACCATATCATCTTCTCTCTATTCACCCCTTTTGAGTTAGCTTCTTTTTCCTTTGCTTTGTCATCCTTTTTACTCCATTTTGAACTCCAATTTGAGGTGGAATTTTAATAACTATTTGTTGTCCCCTTGTTCTTCAATTGCCTTCCAACCTTTTTATTGAACCTTGAGGGGTATTTCCATCATTTTGATAATAATAAATAAAATAACAATAATGTATTTAACAATGTTTGTGTTCTAAGTGTGTTAAACAGAATATACTTTGATTAGAACCTAAAGCAAGATTGAAAGACATCTTTTGAAGATAAAAAAATTATATATCAAAGAAATAGAAGTCACACATGTGAAAGACAGTTACACTCGTGACCAAACATGCCAAATTCTTCCAGAGAACTTCACGGCTAAAGTCGCCACTTGGATCACGACTTGGAAGAACATTCATGGTCGTGACTACTAATGTCATGCCCGTGAATATAGCTTGGAGTTAATTCTCCAACATTCAAAGTTCATGGTCATGAAGGATCAAACCAACCATGAATGATCAAGTAGTCATGCCCATGAAAAACAATCACGCCCATGACCAAATATGCCAAATTCTTCCAGAGAGCTTCACGACCAAATTCACCACTTGGACCACGGCTTGGAAGAACATTCACGATTGTGACACATATATTCACGCCTGTGAATGAGGACAGAGAAACATGTCAGGCACGAAGCTAAGAGTTGGTTCAACGACTATTTTCGCATTAACTGCACCCAAATGACTATAATTCACAGAGGGAGTATAAATGCAAGTCATTTATGAATCCCAAAAAGAAGTACAAGAAGAACAACAATTATTGTGCATCTTTAATCTTCTTGTAGCCTTGTGCATTAATTATTTTTCTCAACAAACCTCTATTCATTGTGAAAACCTAATTAATCATTATTTATGAGCATTATAGGTTGTTGAGTGTTTTCATTATAACCAATTACTCAAAAGTGAGTTTGGGAATTTTGGGTTAAGAGTGAAACATTTATAAGGATTTATTATGTGAGCCATAAACCATAAGGAATTGGTTTTTATGTGAGTCATTGAAAAATATAAGGGAATTTCTAGGTTAGGTGTTAGCCATTGAGAGAAACACCATAGTTGGGAGTGAGCTTGAAAAACTCCATTGCAACACTTAGTGTGTTAGTGAAACACCCAATTGAGATTGGGGAGAGGAGTAGGGTTTGTTAATACCCGAATCTCTATAAATCTTGTGTGTGATATCTCTCCTTCCTTACTCTATTTAATTTATTCTGCACTTTCAAGTTAAAAAATTTTTTAGTTGCTAACCAATTCAACCCCCTTCTTGGTTCATTATCTGGGCAACAATTGGTATCAGAGCTTGTTTAGCAACAAAGCCTAAAAATGGTAGCAAAGATCAAGAAATGGTCAGTGAAGGATTTCAAAGTCTTAAGTCTTACTTTGATGGAGCAAACTACGCTCATTGGCAATTCCGGATGAAGACATATCTCGATAGTGAGAGAATTGAAGTTTGGGATAGTGTTCGAAAAGAATGGACGCCACCAACTAAGAGAGGAGTGGATGGTGAAAAAGAAATTCTTTCAAGAGATGATTGGACATAGCCTTAACAAAGACCTAATTTCAAAAATAAAAAGACAATGACAATCCTCGTAAGCTCTCTATCTATTGAAGGATGTGGTAAGATTCAACATTGCCTTATCGCATATATCATGTGGAAAACATTGGAGAATTTTCATGAAGGAACCAAACAAGATAAATCCAATAAGATTCAACTTCTCCCTTCGGAATATGAACTCTTCAAGATGAAATCCAATTAATCTATCGCCAATATGACAAACCATCTTTTAGCCATAAACAATGGCATGAGAAAGCTTGGAAAACATTTGAACTTGGAAGATATGAACATCAAATTTCTGAGAAGTTTTCCTTTTGAAGACTATAGTTCAAGAGTTGTGGGTATAGAAGAGGCCAATGAAGACATGAGCATCATGCCTACCAATGTGCTTATTAGCAAACTTCTAATGCATGAAATGAAGGTAAAAAGAGATAGAGAACTTAAAGCCAAACCAGAAAAGAGAAAGCCTCTAGCACTCAAAGCCTCTACCTCAAAATCTCAAGAGGTAATTAAAGATGATGAAGAAAAAAGTGATGATGTAAATGAGGACATTGTCATGCTCTCAAGAAGATTAAAAAGAATAATTGAAAAGAGACTTGGCAATTCTTGAAACTTCAAACAAATAACCTTCAAACACTCCTCAAAGGAATCTCAAAGAAATAAAGATGAAGTAAATTTTATGAATGTGAGAAGAAAGGACATCAAACCAGAATGTCCAAAGCTCAAGAAACACAAGAAAATATTTCAAAAAGATAATGGGGAGAAAGGTATCAAAGCCACATGGGATGACGAAAGCTCTTCAAGCAAAAACGATGATAATGAAGGAGAAAAGGTCAACCTATGCTTCATTGCTTTAGAGGATCACTTCACAGATGAGATAGGGCCTTCTTACTCATACTCTTTTAATGATAATACTAATGATAATAATAGTGATAGTGAAGATGATGATGAGCAGAGTTTAATAGAAGTTTTGAACTTAGAATTAGAAAAATATAGAAGTAGATTTCACTTATAAAATAATATTTTAGATTTGAAAAACAAAATGGAGGCGTTACAAAAAGAGAATTTTAATTTTAAAACTTCTTATGAAACTCTTCAAAAATCATATATGAGTATTTCTCTAGACCCTCAACTAAATCTTTGCTTAAAGAAAACAATATTTTGAAAATTGAAGTTGAGGAACTTAGAAACTCAATTTCAAGGTTTCATAAAGGGAAAGAGAATTTGGATACTTTTATAGTTTTTCAAAGTCCACCTTTAATAAGACATGGTCTAAGATTTAAAGAAACATTATCTTCATCTCACTAGACTATATTTGTTAAGTCTAGTCCACCAAAAACCTCCACAATTGAGGTAATATCCCCAAGGGCTAAAAGCATAACACACACAAAACCTACTTTTCAAAAGAAGAATGGTCAAGGGTCATTTGGCTTAAGAGGGAAACCTCAAAAGGCCAATCATGCCTTCATGTATAAGAGGCATCCACCTAGGAAAGCACCTACTCATCATACATGTATGTGTATGTCATGGCACGCACACACCTTCCAAAAGGATGTTGAGACCAAAAAGCGTGTCAACTGAAAAATATATTTAGAGCTAAACAATGCTATTATTGCATGAAATTTGGTCATATCAACAAACACTGTTAGATAAGGAAGACTCATTGAGAACCTTCAAGTGCTAACCCCCAAGGACCCAAGTTTGTTTGGGTACCTAAAAACTAAAATTGAATTATGATTTTACAGGTATGCATCAAGTCCACTATAAAGGAAAATGCTTGGCTTGTGGATAGTGGATGCTCAAGGCATACACATCAAAAGAATTGATGGTGGTAAGGTAACCTTTGGGAACAATGCTAAGGGTAAGGTAATTGGCATTGGATCTATTGGTATTAATAATAATACTTTTATTGAAGATATTTTACTTGTTGATGGTTTGAAACATAATTTGTTAAGTGTAAGTCAATTATGCAAGTTATCTTTACCTCAAATGAATGTCTTTTAACCTCTTTAAGTGGCCAAGAGAATAGAGATGTCAATACTTATATAATAGATTTACACAAAATTTCTAAAATTTCCTCTAAGTGTCTTATGACTATTAGTGATGAATCTTGGCTATGGCATAGAAGGCTTGGTCATGTAAGCATGGAATTAATTCAAATCCTTAGCAAAGGAGAGCTAATAAATGGACTTCCAAAAGTCAAATTTGAAAAGGATAAGACATGTGAACCTTGCTAAAGAGGAAAACAACACAAGTCGTCCTTCAAATCCAAAAATGTAGTAAGTACTTTAAGCCTCTACAACTTTTGTATTTAGATCTTTTTGAACCTACTAGAGTTGCTAGTTTAGGAGGTAAACACTATGCTTTTGTCATTGTCGATGACTCTTAATTCACATGGGTAATTTTCTTATCTCAAAAGAATTATGCTTTTGAATCTTTCAAAAATTTTGCTAAAAGAGTTCAAAAGAAAAAGGATATTTGATTTATAATATAAGAAGCAATCATGGCAAAGAATTTGAAAATGAAAATTTTGAAAACTTTTGTTTAGAATATGGTATATCACACAATTTTTCAACTTCTAGGACACATCAACAAAATAGGGTAGTAGAAAGAAAAAATCGAACTTTAATTGAAATGGCTCAAACAATGCTTAATGAGTATGACTTACAAACCTACTTTTGGGCCAAAGCCACAAATACTGCATGTTATATTTCAAATCAAGTTTTCAAAAGACCACTTTTAAACAAAACTTCTTTTGAGCTATGGAATGGAAGAAAACCTATGATATCATACTTTAGAGTATTTGGATGCAAGTGTTTTATATTAAACACCTTGGAAATTTTGCCTTTAAATTCGATGAGGGTGTCTTCTTAGGATACTCTACAACTAGCAAAGCTTAAGAGTCTTTAATAAAAGATTTTGAGTTGTTGAAAAGTCTATGCATGTTGTTTTTGATGAATCTCGTAAGCTTGATCTTGTGAAAGGTAATGTTCTTGATGACATTGTAGGTACAATTGAGAAGCTTGATCTTAATCATGAGAAAGATGATGATGATCAAGAGAAACAACAATAAGATGTATCTCTACCTCAAGCTCAAGATCAAGACAACCCAGAGCTTCCAAAAGAATGGAAAATGACAAAGAATCACCCCAAGGAACAAATCATTGGTGATCCTACTAAGGGTGTAAGTGTTAGATCTCATCTCAAACTATTAGATTCTAACATTTCTTTTTGTCTCTCAAATTGAGCCTAAAAATATTGATGAGGCTCTTAATGATGAAAGTTGGGTGATTGCTATGCAAGAGGAACTCAACCAATTCGAAAGAAGTAAAGTATGGACCTTGGTTCCTAGACCTAAAGACCATCAAATCATTGGTAGTAAATGGGTGTTTAGAAATAAGTTAGATGAACAAGGTTCAATAAGAAGGACTAAAGCTAGGTTGGTTGCAAAGGGTTATAATCAAGAAGCAGGTATAGGTTATGATGAAACCTATGCTCTAGTAACTAGATTAGAAGCCATAAGAATACTTTTAGCATTTGCATGCCATATGAATTTTAAACTTTTTCAATGGTGATTTCTTAAATGGTTTTATAGAAGAGGAAGTTTATGTAGAACAACCACCGGGTTTTGAAAGCCATAATTTGCCTATTAATGTCTTTAAACTTTCAAAAGTCTTGTATGGTTTAAAACAAGCTCCAAGAGCTTGGTATGAAAGACTAAGTTCTTTTCTTTTATAAAACAATTTTTCAAAAGGACACGTTGATACAACCTTGATTATTAAAAAGCATAAGCATGACATTTTAATTGTTCAAATTTATGTTGACAATATCATATTTGGGTCTACTAATGAAATGTGCTAAGTGTATGATTAGGGAATTTGAAATGAGCATAAAGGGTGAACTTAAGTTCTTCTTTGGTCTACAAATCAAGCAAATCAATGAGGGCATATTCATGAATCCATCCAAGTACACTAAAGACTTAATCAAGAAATTTGGAATGGGAGGATGTAAAAATGCTAAAACTCCTATGAGCACATAAAAAAAAAGGACAAAGATGAGAAGGGCAAGAGCATAAGTGAAAAGCTCTATAGAGGTATGATCAGATCACTTTTATACCTTACTGCCTCTAAGCCTGATATTTTGTATAGTATATGCTTATGTGCTAGATTTCAATCTTGTCCTAAAGAATCACACTTGAATGCTATAAAAGGTTTTTTTAAATACTTAAATGACACATTACATCTAGGCTTATGGTATCCTAAAAATTCATCTTTCCATATCATAGGATATTTAGATGCGGATTATGCAGGTAGTCTTTTGGATAGAAAGAGTACTTCAGGCACTTGTCACTTTATTGGTGAATGCCTAGTTTCTTGGTTTAGCAAGAAATAAGTTTCGTTTGCCTTATCTACCACTAGAGCGGAATATGTGGTAGCAGGGTGTTGTTGCACTCAAATCCTATGGATGAGACAATAACTTAAAGATTATGGTCATAGTTTGGACCGTATACCCATCAAATGTGACAATACTAGTGTTATCAACCTATCTAAGAATCCCATTCAACACTATAGAAGTAAGCATATTGACATTAGACATCATTTTCTTAGGGTTCATGTTCAATATGGAGATGTTGTGTTAGAATTTATTGATACAAACAATCAATTGGCAGACATTTTTACCAAACCTCTTAATGAAGAAAGCTTTTGTTTCATAAAAAGAGAGCTTGGTATGCTTGATGGATCAACTTTGTCTTAATTATTTTGCCAATTGTATGTTGTGTGAACCTTGAATGTTACTTCCTTCATATGATGCATTTTTTTTGAATAATTTTATGGCATAACGTGATTAACATGATAAAAATATATGTCTTAAGGAATAGAAACTTTTTTAGAAATCTTCTAGTCTTGTTTTATATTTAATTTTATTTTTTGAAGATTTGAGGTGGTTCACGCCTGTGACATATATTCATAACCGTGAACTTAATAGCAAAAAGTTCCAGTAGCTTTCACGTTTTGCCTCACGACGTGCTTCATGGGGTAGAAGTCGTGAAGACTGAGTTTCACACCTGATACTCTATTTGTCACACCCGTGAAAATCCTAATTCACGCCTGTGACATATCTTTACGACCGTGACCAAAGATAGCAAATAATTTCATAAGCGTTCACACTTTATTTCATGCTTTGATTCACAGGTAGAAATCCCTGAAAACTAATTTTCATGCCCGTGACAATATTTATCACTCTCGTGAATCTCGTGAAAAGCCTGATTCACGCCCGTGGCTGTTTAATGTTGTTAAACCTTGAGGGGTATTTCCGTCATTTTGATGATAACAAATAATAATAGCAATATTGTATTTAACATACTTATTTTTATGTTGTTCTAGTTTCCTTCTTGTTCTTTTTGTTCTCTTTGTTATCCTCTTTTTTGGGATTCATAAATGACTTCCATTTATATTCCCTCTATGAATTATAGTCGTTTGAGTGCATTTATTGCGAAAATAGTTGTTGAACCAATTCTTAACTCGCGTCTAACATGTTTCTCTGTCTTCGTTCATGGGCATGATTATATGTGTTACGAGCGTGAATGTTCTTCCAAGCCGTGGTCCAAGTGGTGACTCTGGCCGTGAAGCTCTATGGAAGAATTGGAAGTGTTTGATCACTGGCGTGACTGATACTTTAATGAGCATGAATATTCTTCCAAGTCGTGGTCCAAGTGGTGACTCTGGTCGTGAAGCTCTCTAGAAGAATTGAACATGTTAGGTCACGAGCGTGAATGTTATTTCACGGGTGTGACTTATTTGATCATTCATGGTTTGTTTGATCCTTTATGGCTGTGAACTTTGAATGGTGGAAAGGTGGTGCTCAGCTATATTCACAAGTGTGACAATAGTAGTCACAGGCGTGACTTTGCTATTTCTTTGATTTTTATCTTTAAATGATGTCTTTCAATCTTTCTTCATGTTCTAATCAAAGTATATCATGTTTAACACACTTAGAACACAAACATTGTTAAATACATTATTGATATTTTATTTGTTATCATCAAAATGATAAAAATACCCCTCAAGGTTCAACACTCATCTTAAAAGGTGGATTTTTTCTCTTCTATCTCTTCCTTCTCTTCTTAGTCTACCCCTCACAAATTGTACTTGATCATCATCATCATCAAAGAGGTTAAAATATTCATCTTCCCCTTGAGGCCAAAATCTCCCAATCCTAAGAGTTCAAAATCTCCCAATGCCTTGAGGTCGAGACCATTCTTTTGATCTCTTAGTATTTGATGTACTTTGCTACCTCAAGTCATCTATTTTATGAGATTGGTTTTCCATTTGATCTCTAAACTCATTCATCATCATGTTCAACCTCTTAAATTTATATTGGACAACATTTAATGGCACATAACCAAGTTGTTGCTCACCTTCACTACTTTCCCTTCACACTTTCGGTTAACATGGTAAAGCTATAAGAAAGGAATAATGAAGAAAATAAAGTAATCACAATCACTCCCTCATATGTTTACTCACAAAAAGATGTAGATCTCTCATGTTTCACTCAAAATTAGGTTTTTACATCCTTTGATCTCACCACTCTATTACCACTCAAGATTCTTATGTCAGAGTTATGCTTCATAATGTGTCAAACCAACCAAAATAGCATACAAGTGAGTTAACCAAAGAAATAATAAAGAAATCCTAACAATAAAGAAAGATAAAAAAAACTAAAAGCAAGTTGATGCAAAAAGAAAAATAAATAAATTTATGAACTATACACAGATGAAGAACTATTAAATTATTGTTTTTTTTTTTGTCTAATTTAAGACTATGAATGCAATGTAATCTTAAAATAATGTAAATGATGCAAATGAAATTGCAATAAAGAAATAAAACTTGTGTAATAAAAAAAATAGACAATAAAGAAAATAATGCAAGATTTTGGTTCCTCCTAGTGAGTAGGCAAAGTTACCTAAAATAAGACGCCATGCAACCTGAATTGGTCACCAAGCGACAATATATTGATGCAATTTTAACAATATGATTCAATTTCCAAAGTATAAATCAAAATCAAAAAGCCCCGAAACTTATTCAATTATGAACCCCAATTCTCCAATGGCAAAATTACTCCAAATTCTCAAGGGGACAAGATTAATTTTCCAGAAATCGTTATGCAAATCAAACAAGGTAGCAATTTAAAACCAATATCTCAATTTGACTGAACAACAAATCATATTTTTGACTCTTGCAATGGTGAATCCGAATTTTATTTTTTATTTATCAAATATTGTTTATTGAATCAAAATCACTTCAATAGCACCAAACAAAAGCATGAATAAGCAATATCAAAAAGTAACAATGGCCAAATTGGTGAATTTGATGATTGAAAGGCTGAAATTAAATATAAAATAAAATTCACTAATCAAAACTGAAAATTGAACTAAGGGTAGATTTTTTATTACCTAAACCACAACTCTGACACCAAACTAATGTTAAACCCTAAGAACTTGCCTTGAAACCCCTCAACAAAGTTAAGTAATAAACCTTTAATTAGATCACTAAATGTATTTGATAGGTTGCAATCTAATCCAAAGCTATGTCATAGCCAATATCTAAGATTACAAAGGCAAAATAAGGATTGGAACATGCCATAAGTACACTACTTGATAAGTGAAACCAATTCTTCAAGCAACATTAAGAAAGAGTCAATGTCACATGAAGAAAATCACCCAATTGTATTTTTGGTAAGAGCAAGGGAGCCAAACATGGAAGGGTATGTTGTACCAATGAATTGGAGGAAACTTATATCATTGAAATGGGCCAACAAGAAGTTCAAAAGTCTATTGATATGATTAAAATACATTTTGGGTGTGTTCTAACCTATATAAAGCAACATTGGAGCATTAGAAACAATATTGGTCCTAAATTACACCATCAAACTTATGGGTCAATGCTACACAAAAAGGTCTAAAGTGAAGATAAAAGATGTCATATCTACGATTTACGCCCTAATCATTATACATGAGTTCTACAGTCGTTTGAATCATACAAGACAAAGGCATGATGATCAAAGTCAAAATACAGATATTTTAAGTGAGGAAATTTTATTTTATAATGGAAATGATATATTTGGCATAGAAAACCAAGCTAATAATTTGTATTATTACGATTTCATATTTAGCATGCAATTAGGGCAATTGAACAAATCGGAAATACACAATTTTTGGTTAATGACAAAATATTGAATTAAATATACCAAGACATAAAGGATATTAAATTGAGATTTTAGGTATAATTATGAGGCAATATTCTAAGGTTTAGGGTGTGGGGATTCATAGTCCGATTGTCCAACCCGAAGTTATAGGTGTGTGATTATGATCACAACAGAATCGAGTGATCCCTATCTCATCCTAAGATTTATGGAAGTGAGAATTTGAGAATTGGACTTTGGATGAATTTTTACAGGTGTGATTTAGAAAAAAAAAACTAAATTGAGAAAATGCAAATTTTCGCACCAACGGTAATTTTGTGAACTCAGAAAGACTAATATGAAGAGAAAATTATTTTGTGAAAATTGATATGTTCAGTTGGAGGAAATTAAGTTGTTTGGGACTTAGAATTTTAGGAAATTAAATTTATTCAAGTTTGGAATTGAAAAATTGAAAAGTTGTGTAGTAAAAATGCAAAGTGAAAGTTTATTTTGGATTTATTTGGATAAAGGCCAAAAATATCTTCCTAATTAGCTTAATTAGCCAATGGGAGAAGAGATTAAGCATAATTAAAGTGATTAGTCACTAACTGAGCTTTAAAAAGTCAAAATTGGATTATTTCACCATTAATTCATAACAAATTAAAGAAAAAAAACCATCTTCTTCCTCCTCCCTCACCTGGCTGAACCTTTTTCCCCACCTTCTCCATGATTAGTTTTCTTATTTTCACCTATTTTCCCATCTCTCCGACATTAAATAAGATATAAACATCAATTAAAAGAGAAAAAATAGCATTGGAGCTCTTTTTGGTAGCTTAGCCAACTCCATAGGTGGAAGGTGAGAGTTTTCTTCACTTTTTCACTTAGTTTCTCTAGATTAGAATTTAATTGTAACTATTCTTTAAGATATTTCAAATTTTGAGCATGATTTGGTTGTAATTGATTTGTATTTGGAATTAGAGTTTGATGAATATTTTGGGATAATTGGAATTTAATTGAAGGAAATTAAAGGAATTTTGAAGAAAATAATTTTTGGTGAGTTTTTAATTATTGGATCGAATTTTTTCTGAACATTTTATGGAACCTTAGCTTGGAGATTAATTGGAAGTTGAGTGGTAAATGATAATTGGAGGTGAGAATTAAATTTTGGGTGGAGGAAAAATTTAAAAAAAAAATTGAGAAGGAAAAACAGGTGACTGAATTATGGAGAAATAATGGAGGAATTTTGTTGAACCAAATTATGAAATTATTTATAAAAATATTTAATTGGAAGACAAGAAAATAAGTCAAAATAATTTTGATATTTAATTTAATTGGGATTTTTGGAGGTGTAATAATAAATAGAAATGCAAGAAAATATAATTATGGATGTTTGAAAAGTAAATTAATGGTAACATAATATAGATCGATAGACTGAAATTTCGAATCTCATATAAAATATACAAAATACGAAATACATACCGATATAAAATATTAGTAAATGTAAGTGACAGAGAAATTTAAAATGGATAGTTTTAATAACTGTCAAAATTAATAATATTTTGATAGCTGATGAATTGAATGGAATTTAATTGATGTTCAAGTGCGTCATCCAGACAAGTGTCGTAGATAGATAAGGAAAAAGAGTCGGTAGACTCCGACAGATCCTAATAAGAGTTTTATGTAATTACTTATAATATTACCCGGTAATAAAATTAGTATAACACTCTTTCATACATTGGATTAAATCCAATATCATGAGTGAGTATTGCATAACCAAACTTTTAAACTTTCTTTAAATTCACTATGTTGCATTATGGTCATGATGTCTATTTTAAAACCAAATAAAACACAAAGAAAATCAAAATATATGTTTTATATAACATTCAAGGAATATGGGTCATAACCATTCCTATAGTTTACAAAACAAAAATCCACTGGTTTTACACAACTCAAAAGTTGACATGATTTACAAAACATAATATACAACTTGGTGTATCCCCAATCTTAATGATAATTATCCTATGACTCTTTCTTTGGGCTCTTATTCTCTGTCAGCAACCTTCTATCTAGCTTCAATCTGCATGTGATTATTTATATGTATAACAAAATATACACATGCATATCAAGATTTCATATGTATACTTATACACTTATTCAACACCAATGTATTATATCACAAATTGTCGTAGTGCCATAATATTATTTCTAGTGAATAATTTTTCACTTTTTTTTGAATGAAGGGGTTTTTTCTTCTATTTTTCAAGAAAGATGAGTTTTGACATGTTTTCTTATAAAAAAATTCATTAAACTTATCAAACTAACTTCTCATTGATGTATTTGTTCATCGAGATTCAATTCAACAGGGTGTATTGAACTCATAATTCATTAGATAATTTTTATGAATGTCAACTAAGTATAGTAAATAAATTGCTCTCGGCTCTTCAATCATTTGATAACCAGAGTCATTCTTTGATAAATGATCACTATGAGTCAGACTCAATAGAATTTGATCAATCCTTTTTTCTGTCGTTAAGGTGGAGAACTGAACCAAGAATTCTCTTTCAACATTCATTATTTTATTCTCACCAAGTTTATCTAGTTCCACATGAAATGTCATTCATTTTATATCTTAACTTACATTCATTTGTACACATATGTTTATTGCGTTTTGCATACAACAACATAAAATTTAGTTCATAATAATGATTGACAACATTAACTTTATTTTCTCCATAACATCCTAAATCTAGACTAACTAGGAAACAGGTTGGTTGTTGTAGCCTAAAAGTTTATCGGTCGCTACCTAGAATAAGAATGTCTGTCACAAACTATGATGACATATGTCATAATTGATTTTTATATCCGCAGTACCACCTAGACCCTTAATAGCATGTCATTTATCCAAATACTAGCACTAAATTAGATATTGTTGGCATTTACTAATGAGTTATCAATCTTTTCATTTTGATAACTAATCATTCATGATTATGCTCCATGAGCTTAAATTCATACAATTATAATGCCCGATAATTTAGACCACGGTCACGGGTGACTGAATCCGACGTGCCGAATCGATCGGGGTCTAAATTTGGACATGAAAGAAAAAAATAAAATGATAATAAAATATGAGTAAAATATTTTGGATATTATTAATTGATAATTTTGAGGTTCGGAGCTAAAATTTAGAAAATAATAATTTTTTGTTGAACATAATTTGAATTTGCGGTATTTTTGATACATATATTTTAAGAAGGAATAAAAATGAAATATTTTTTATTTAAGGAAAAGAATATTATTTGGATTAAAATAAAGTAAGATTAATCTAAATTAATGAATCAATGAGAGACAATATTATCTAATTAATTCTAACCACCTACCTAATCCAACTATAAAGGTCAAATTTTTACTTTTTGGTCTTAATTTCTTCTTCTTCCTCATCTTAAGCAAAAAAATTATTTTCCTTTGTCGTTACCATAATTTCCCCATTCTTCTTCTTTTTCTTCAATCAAAGCTAAGATTTAGATAGAAAAATATGGATTAAGGCAATATCAACAAGAAAGTGAAGCAAAGTGAGCCAAACAAAAAAAGAGATAGAAAATAAGAGAAAGAGAAGGAGGAATTTTGGCCATCTTGAAGATCTACAAAGGTGAGGTTAGACTTTTCATCTTTTTGCTTTCCTTCTCCTCTTTACTCCCATTTTGAAGCTAGTTACCGTTAAAATTAGTAATTAAGGTTATTAGTATGTTAATGACGGTTAAGAGTTGATTAGTATATTTAATACTTGATTAGTGTAAGTTAAGGGTTAATGATGGATTAGAGGAGTAGTTTATAGGCCTAAGATGGGGTAAGGGTGATTAGAGGTTTAAGTAAGCTTTATGTGCATATATGACATTAAAGTATAAGATTTAAATTGAAGTATATGTGTGATATTGTTGTTAGGCAAAGGAGGTGAGCCACCTTTGGGCACCTTTGGGCCATAATCAAAAAAGAAATAAAAACAAAGAGAAAGGCAATTAGAAAGTAGAGAAGGGTGAACCAAAGGGAACTTTTTGAGGTATGTACTTTTGGCAAAAATTCAATATGGTAAAATAATGTTAATTATGATATTATTATTGATTGTATTGTTATATTGAGTATGATATTATATGTAATTGTGTAAGTAATTATTGATATTTTGATTGAATTATGAAATGGTGATCAAGTGATACCATTTATGTGAAAATAAAATTGAGATTATATTGATGATGTATGAAGATAGGAAATTGTGTGATTTAATGAAGTTGATGGAAATTTGTCTTATGAATAGTGTCTACAATTTAGGGCATTACTTGAGTTATGGATATGATTTTTAAGTGTTTCTTATTGGGTTGGAAAGTTAAGATATAAGGTTTCATATTTTATTTAGACCATTAGATTTAAATATGCTTTTATTTAGGTTTAAAATTGGCTCAAAATTTGGACTAGAAATCTATCTAGTAAAATACTAGGCAAAATGAATATAAACGTAGCTATTTGTAAAATTCTTAACTTTTGCTACATAATTCAGTTTGATATGATTTAAGTTGATAATTAAAGATAAGATATTCATCTATTTTTTGTTAGTTGATCACTTGTTTGAATTCAATTTAAAAATAGATAAAAAAAAATATAAGGCAATATGAGATATTAATTCTGCCCATAACATGACAACTTGTATATATGATTATATTGTTGAATTTTATGATAGAAAAATATTTTATTTGACTTTTTTATGTTTATAATGGTTTAATGAGTGAGTATGATATTGTAACATTTAATGAAGATTATTTCATTTATGTGAAATCATATTAGCATTACATATATATAATTGATGTAAAAAATAATAAAGGTAACAAATATGATTAAGCCCTAGAACATCTAGTCGAGAATTAGAAATTATGATAAGTTAGCATGCTAATAAAATGGTAGAAATATAGGTACTAGAAAATAGTACTAAGATTTAATTTATGTAAGCACTAAGAAATAATGTTGAAATTACGTAGGTACCAAAAAGGTATTGAGTTATTATTGAGAATGTCAGCGTTAAACACCGAGCTATTAAATAATTAATTAGGCACCAAGTATACTATCGAAGAGTAAAAACCTTGTATCCAGTGTTTAGTTCCGGCTTAAGATGTTGTGGGCTATCAAATAAATAAAAAGAACAAATAATGTAAATTATTAAAATGGTATTATAGATTATATGTCTTGTGTTATTATTAACAAATTTTAGTATGCTTAATGAATGAAATGTTATAATTGATCAACTATATATTTTGCATGATTTAAATAGTTTTTGATTTAATTTGAATATTTTGGTATATTTAGAAAATTCATTGTACATGATAAAAAAAAAATTTATTTTAGAGATAATTGTATACTTATTGGATAGTTGCTAAAAGTACCACTAAACTAATAGTTTAGCGCATGTGTTTCACGCATAGGTTAGTAGAAGTAGCTGTTGCATTACTACCAACCGAAGAAAGGGAAATCCTAAAATTAAATTGCAACAGTTTTTCTTTTTGTATGTTTTGGATATTATATTGTATAAATAAATTTTAAGATTTTTTTGTTGTAAATATGTGGCATGTAAGATTTATAAAAGTATATATTTGTAATTAATATAATTTTTATTATTTGTAAATATATTTCTGAATATTATAGCTTAATATATGAGTACTTTTAAATCAAGATATTTACATCACTAGGTACATATTTAAATAAAATAATAAATATAAAAGATATAATAATAAATATTTCGCAAATATCAAACTCGAATGTTAAAAATAAATAAATTAATTAAGCATCAATTTTTAAATAATGAACTAGGTAGCACTTCCCTGTATTATTAACGACTAATAGGGTAAGGGAGCGCCACAACAACAATTATCTTAACAACATTATTATGTCACATATTAATATCTCATACTTAGTTTAATTCACATAATCAATTTTCATGAAAAGATTTCAAATAGTGGGATGATGTTAAAGATTCATTATGTTTTTACCATATCCTTTATTTCATATGTTAAATAATGCCTAGCATTTTTCACAACATTATCCAAACAATTATTCATGAAAAACAAACCACACACCTTATTTCCATATACTTGATTTCTTTCACACCCTTAGAATTGTAGAAACATGCTATCAATGTTTGATTTCAACTTAGGTTACTTGCATTCAAGTTTTCACCTTTTGATTTCCTAGTATTCACAGTGGTGAACCTATGGTTCATGCATGTGAACAAATCCTTCACGGGTTTCAATAGTGAAGGTGGTCTTGAGCTTGCCTGAGAATACTTCTACCTAATCCTGCCACATCACTTAAATGTGGGGGGGCTATCAATTATTTATAAAAGGAAAAAATAAGTTTATAATTTTTATGCAATTCACAACCATGAATACTTGTTCATGTGCATGAATCTAGAAATCCCAGCATTCCCATTTCATGCCAAAATAGGGCATATAACAACCCATATGTAAAATTTCTAAAATTTGCTAACGACAATCACCCCTACCTATCACAATCATTCACATATTTAGCTCAAGTTCATATCTTTAAACCATTTTAAATATATTTTAAGCCTCAAACATTCCATTACACTTATTTCAACTCATACATCACAATGGGTAGCATTTATGGTGTGGATTATTAACTTCACTCACTACCAACCTTAGCACAAGAAGTTCACATTTTTACCTTACTAGAATGTCAAACTATATTTACTATGAAATCCTCAATCATATTTTAAGCCTGTTCTCTCTCTTCTTACTTGAAGATTGCCTTAATCCTCTCTTGGAAGTTGGTAGAAACACTCCAAATCTAGCTCTAAAACTTATCTTCCTTCCTCAAATCCTCTTTATCTTGTTAAAAACCAGGTTTTTTCTTGATTTCTTTTAATGTAATGGCTTGAAATAAAGATTTCGGTCATGGATCTATATTGTCAAGTGAGAAATGGGGAAGAAGACCGATATAGTGTGAGAAAGAGGGGAAATGGAAGAGGGAGGCAACTGTAACATGTAGGATAGGAATGGGAGTTTTGCCCTAAGTTTTTCGTTTTATACCTAATGTGTCACGACCGGGAAGCATCATTCACGACCATGAATGCAGTATTAAAGATGGCATTTTCTCCCAGCATATATTCACAATTGTGAATTTGGACTTATCCTTAAATATGTAGAAATGATTTCCAAAAGTCATTTTAATATAACTCCCTCTTATCTTAGTAACTCATATTTTTAATACCCTTTTAATATCCAATTACTTTGTAAATATGAATTTAAACTTTGGTAAGCGTGTTTGCAACCTTATGGTGCATTCACCACTTTTGGGCCCACCTTTAAGGGTGTTACAATTAGTTTGACTTTTGTATAATATTTGGCATGAAAAATATTTTGGTATGAAAATTTTATGAAATACATTTTTATATTCTATGAAGTATAATTTTGTGAAGTATATTTTAAGAACTATATTTTTAGATGAGAAATGGATTTGCATTTTAGAAAATAATTTTATGCAATAATTTTGTTAATTTTAAATATTTGGAAATTTATTGAGAAATAAAATTTGACAATATATTCTATGAGAAATTTGTAAATTTTAGCCCATGTATTTGTAACACTAGCAAGCTAGGACCTATAAATAATATGTAATAAAAGTATATGAAGGGTATATGAGTGGTTGTGGGCTTTAGGATATGAAAATAATTTAAAGAACATGAAAAAATGAAAATTTCCAATGTTCATACTTGTAAGTGCATCATCACTGCCATGAATGTTGGGACATATGCTCAAGGTATTCTTGGATACTGAATCATATACTTTGACTCCATTCCTAATTCTCTCTCAAAGGTAGTTATAGGGTAGTGATTAGGTATAGTATGAGGCATTCAAAGGTAGTTGAGCAGTCAATAGAGGATTCACCCCTCCTGATAGAAGGAGAATGTACTTATGGCCTCTTATAGAGATCATTACTCAGAAATCCTTGGCCGAGGTGGACATATCTTGAAGAAGGCCTTCAAGGACATCTAATAGAACAATGAGTCTCATAGACAAGAATTAATATCATTTGGACTAGATGTGATTTAGTCAGTTTAGTGGGAGTTGACACACAGCCCATACTCTGAATCAAATGAGGTATAACTTGGTGAAAGGATGAATTGCATAGTAATTATCTATGAAAGGGTTTAAAGTTATACCATTGACTTTTTTCAGTCAATTGGGGGTCATAATGTGTTGCTAGATACCACTCATGATTTGTTCGAAATCATGTGATGATTTGAGCTGTCAACATAGTTGGGAACCTAATGAGGTCACACACATAGAAGGAATGAAGGAAATGTGAAATGGGCTTTGGATTGGATCCAAGAAATGAGAGAGAAAGAATTTGGCCAGCCATAATGTGTCATAGTCATGACAAAGGTTATCACGAGTGTTGCAACATAAGAGTCATGACTGTGACATAATTAGTCACGGGCTTGATAGTCCCAATTGCAACAATTGTGATTTTAGGTTTTCTATTTCGAATAGAATTCCTATGTATTAGAAACTTATATCCAACCCTAATTATGATTATAGGACATATAAATAACCTTTTATGGGTCAAATTCTTGACTACCAACTCAGAGAAATAAAAGTTACATTTCTTCCATCTCTCAAAAGATTGACCTCCATTACTAGCACTATGATGGTTGATCACCCAATCACTATTGTGGTTGTTTTGTTCATTCCTTTGTGTGGATTACTGTTAGAGACAATCTACCCTTTGGATTGTTGTGGTATGCAACAACCCAACAAAGAACAAAAAACTCATAACTTGGATGATTTAGACTTACAAACAAAGGTAATCAACTTCTCCCATTGAATGGTTCAATCCAATTTTAAATTACATAGGGCATTCTATGGGTTTTAATTTTAATTAAATTTTATAATTCTATTGCCATATGTATGAGATGTTTAAAACCCAACAATATGTTAATTGGCATGTATGGTTATGTGAGAGTGGCTAAGACTGATGTAATTGACTTATGGAATTTGATATGAATAAAGAAGATTAATATATGAGATCTAATTATGCTATGACATTGGTAATGGTAGATTAATACTTAGTGGAATGATATCAATTGGTAATTTGCTTATTTATAGAAATAATATTGAAAAATGTTGATAGGAGTAGCCAACATTAGTTAGCTATAGACCTTTGCATGTGGTGTTCATATTTGCCTTAAAATAGTGCTAAAATTTGACACAGATTGCTAATTTATGACCTTGACAGGTTGTTTATGTCTTGGAATGACCATACAGAAAATGTTCATGACTGAGTCACGAGTAGACAACCCGTGAAAGAAGGCTTCACGATTGTAAATATCCTGTAACCAAAATTTGATATTTTGATTTATGTGGTGAAATCACATAATATTGATAACCACACACACCTAACATGTTTTAATGAGATGGTATACAATATGATAACATAAACATGAATGTGAATGAACTGGTTATGTTTAAAAAGAAAAGGTGTGATATGGAAATAAAGAAATGGACAATGGAATATGATGAATAACTAGATCTTAATTATGAATGTCCATTCTCTATATGAGGATTAGCATAATATAGATGACATATCATTAAGAGGGTTATGGTAACGTAGTATATCTAGCACATGGATTTATATTTTAGGGATAAGATTGCTTAAGCTTGGGTCAAAACGCCTTTGAACTTATATGTAATATCATCACATCTTATACATTAAAGTATAACTCATCCTTATGTCAAATAATCACATATGGCATACTAGCAAGACATAAGATCCTGTTAACATTGATAGTAAATTTTTTTTTCATCATATTCCATAACATTATTCAATAAATATGCAAATCAACATATTTCACATATATTAAAACTTAAACTTTACATCTAAGATTTAGTAGTTGCATTCATTTACATATCATTGTTCAATTCCTAGTAAATATACATGTATATTCACATAAATCCAAAATGCAAATGACACGATTCCATATTCGTATGGAATGTAAGGAGAGAGAGTGGTGAGGCTCAGCCAGTGACCTTTTTTCCATGTCTTCATATGTCAACCAAAATGAGTTATCACTTTTCTTTACCTGAAAAATGATGCAAACTGATGAGTTGCGGCTCAATAAGAATAATCATCAAACAAGCTTTAAATTACCAAGCAACTCATAATAACATATCACAATCCAACGCATACCACGTATTCCATTTCATTCATCAGTATCATATAGTTACCAGTAAAATTAAAGCATGTGATTACTATTATTTGCACATGCTCATGCTTTACTCATTTGATTTTGTTGTGACCAAGTTAAATAGACATTGCCCCAGATTTTCATGTAAACATTTTCATTTGCTAGCTAGCTTGATCATTTGTTTCATTTATACATTTGTTGGGCCATAGGTCTCTTCTTTTGCCTTGCAATGTCAATTAACTAGTCACAACGTCTTTTTAAGTCTTTATGAATATGCACTTGTAACTAAGCATTTATCAACCATTATATTCTTATCACATATACTATATATATACCTCATCTGCCATGCATATACCTTGCATATACTATACATATACCATGCATACATCATGTATGTCATGCCACTTACCTCAAATATACTATACATATACCACTTACATATACCACATGCATCATAATTATCTATCATCTCATTATCAAGGTCAATCACAGCAATCATATGAATCACATAATCACAAGTCGATTCACATTTCACATATCAAGCAATGTCAATGTGCACTAAAGAAATCACTTGATAATTAAACTCACATTTTTCTTTTGATTCCAACCCTTAACTTATTGTTTATCCTCTCCTTGTGGGTTTCCAATTTATTGTGAGCCTAATATGGAAATATAATTGATTAATTTATGACTAGAAAAACTTAATGTGGCTTAAACAAATTAATATACATTATTCATATCAATAGTTAGGGTTTTTTCTATAAGGCATTGTAACCTTACGGGACTGATTATCCTATAACATTTTCTAAACTTGTCCAATTTGTTTGATTCTTATTTTTAATTAAATTTAATATATAATTATATAACATATTAAAATTTCAAAGCAATTGAAGCATTGTACAATTTCTGGCAGAATTTCCAATTGTGTTCTGTTTTCTACCCTTGGGCAGTTTTAGGGTAACAATTTTGGTCCTTCATACCTTACATTATACAAGTAATATTATAGTTAAACTTTACAATCATTTATATAGGTTAAAAGGGAAAATTTCTCATGTTTACAACTTTTATTAATTATGTCTCTAAGGTACTCAAATTTTAAGAAATATTTCACTGGTCTATAATAGAGTTGGGTTTCAGACCAGTGTGATTTGTGAGGGATATATATCACTCTATACATAACTTATTAAGGTGACATTATTACCACAATGTTAGCTAAGACATAAAATATAACTTTAATGTTTTGACAAATTATATATTCCATCTATAAGAAGTTCAAAATGATCAAATAATCAGTTGGACCTGCTTAGGGCACTAAGCAAGCAGCTCAAACTATGAAATAGTCATGGTTTCATTCCCCATAACTCAACATCCACAAGATATATGAACCTGAAATTTGGTATAAATATAGATAAAACATGTATCTACAATTTCTATGCTTTTATTTTCTTAAAATACGGGCTTTATCATATTCAAAACAAACAAATACAATAGCTAACTCAGCTAGGATTTGCATCCAAACCAGTTCCAATCAAGAGAATATTTCTCTTCATATACACCAGATATTGAAAGCAAATTTATATATCATAAACATAAGACATAAAAAAACAACCTTTATGTTTCAAACTTCTCCAAATTTAGATCATAAGGTCATCCAAATCAGAGTGAAATACACTAATGCAACACAACCCTACCAGTTCAAACCAACACTAGAACAATGAAGAGAAGATTTATTACCAAGAACGAACTTGAAAGGGATGAATTTGCTACAAAACTTAAGTGAAATAAGGAAGAAAAAAAGGAGGATAAATGGAATTGGAGTGAGGGAGGCAGAATAGTGAGGAGGAAGATAAGGTCTCCCTCCCACCTCCTCACTTTTGTCATTTTTTCCTTTTTTTTGTTTCTTCCTTTCTTTTCTTTTTCTTTTCCCTTTTTTTTGTTTCTTTTTTGTTTCTTTTCATTTTTACTTATTAATTCGATCTAATAATTTTATTCACATAAATTTCAACTAAATTATAAAATGGACACGTGCAATTAAGCACAATTGCAAAATACTCAGACAAATAGCTAATGCATGTCGTGAACTTGCCCCTATAAAAATACATATGAAATGCATGTATTCAAGTAAAATATATGCCAATGTACATGTCCAAATAAAATGCATGTAGTAATGCATATGTGAAAAGTCGAGGATGCTACAATTCTCCCCTATTTTTAAAAATTTCATCCTCACCTAAAAATAGGTGTGGATATTATTTTTTCATATTCTCTTCTGTTTCCCATGTTTCCTCTTCTTGTGAATAATTTTCTATAATACCTTACCTAAAGTTATTTCTCTCTTTCTCAGTTGTTTAGTCTTGTATTCAAAATACTCAGACAAATAGCTAATGCATGTCGTGAACTTGCCCCTATAAAAATACATATGAAATGCATGTATTCAAGTAAAATATATGCCAATGTACATGTCCAAATAAAATGCATGTAGTAATGCATATGTGAAAAGTCGAGGATGCTACAATTCTCCCCTATTTTTAAAAATTTCATCCTCACCTAAAAATAGGTGTGGATATTATTTTTTCATATTCTCTTCTGTTTCCCATGTTTCCTCTTCTTGTGAATAATTTTCTATAATACCTTACCTAAAGTTATTTCTCTCTTTCTCAGTTGTTTAGTCTTGTATTCAAAATACTCAGACAAATAGCTAATGCATGTCGTGAACTTGCCCCTATAAAAATACATATGAAATGCATGTATTCAAGTAAAATATATGCCAATGTACATGTCCAAATAAAATGCATGTAGTAATGCATATGTGGAAAGTCGAGGATGTTACAATTCTCCCCTATTTTTAAAAATTTCATCCTCACCTAAAAATAGGTGTGGATATTGTTTTTTCATATTCTCTTCTGTTTCCCATGTTTCCTCTTCTTATGAATAATTTTCTATAATACCTTACCTAAAGTTATTTCTCTCTTTCTCAGTTGTTTAGTCTTGTATTCAATGATTTCCACTAGTTCCTCGACATAACTCATGCTATCTACAATTTTAATGGTTTGGTCTTTAAGGATCTAACCTATATCTTCTAAGCAGACTCATATGAAATACATTATGAATCTGTGCCATCTCTAGTGGTAAAGCCAACTTATATGCCAGTGGACCAACCTTTTTAAGAATTTCATAAGACTGAATCGATTACCCCTTTCCATAGAGATACTCATAGAAATACCTTCTCAACCAACTCATATTCCATTTATCTTATATGTTGATTAGCATAACTTTTCTGTCTGTCTTGTGCCGCCTTTAGCTTGTTCTTGACAACCTTGATTTTTTCTAGTGTGTCTTGTACTATCTCTAGCCTTTCTAATGCACGTGCTCCTTCTTCATCCCAAATGATGGGGCTTCAACACTTTCTGCCATATCCTACTATGATATTGATTTTATCCAGTGTGTCTTGTACTGCTATGATATTGATTGTTATAAGCAAATTGTATTAATGTTATATATCCATCCCAAGCTCCTCTAAATTCCATAGAATATGCCCTAAGCATTTCTTTCAAGGTCTATATAGTCCTTTCTGATTGTCCGTCAGTTTATGGGTGGAATACAGTACTGAAGTTCAATTTTATTCCCAATGCATCTTGTAAGCTCGCCCAAAAATATGAAGTAAACCGTGGATCTCTTCAGACACAATAGACATTAGAATACCATGTAATCTGACTATCTCATTCACATATAATTTTGCCAAGCCCTCGAGTCTACATCCCCATCTGATATGCAGAAAATGTGCTGACTTGGTTAATCTGTCAATAATTACCCATATTGTATCATTTTTCTGTGGAGTTCTTAGAAATCCATAAATAAAATCTATCGTTATCTTCTCTCATTTTTATTTTGGCACTAGAAATGGATGTAGCTTACCAACTGGTGTCTGGTGTTCAATCTTAATGTGCTGACATGTCAAGCATTTTAAAACATATTCTGCTATGTCTTTCTTCATTTTGGGCCACCAGTAATAAGGCTTTAAGCTGTGACACATCTTGGCCATCCTGGGTGCATTGCATAAGATGCATTATGAGCCTCTTCCATTATTTCCTGGTGCAAGTTTTCAGTATCTAGAATACATATATGGGACATTAACATCAGTGTATCATCTTGCATACGTATAAATGCAAGTCATTTATGCATCAAGAACAAGAAGGGAATAAATGAGAACAAGAAGGGAATAAATGAGAACAAGAGAATAGCAAATATTTTGAATCAAAATCTTATTGTTAGCCATTTTATGCATTTGATATTTTCAAAACAAACATTTATTCTCTGTGAAAATCTTTTTGCTCATCATTTATTGAGCAATATAGATTTGTAAGTGTTTCTCTCTGTAATCATCTACTCAAGTGAGTTTTGGGTATTTTGGGGTTAAGAGTAGAACACTTGTAAGAGTTAGTTGTGTGAGCCTCTAAAACACAAAGAAATATTATTTGTGTGAGCCTTTAAAACACAAGGTAAAGGTTATTTGTGTGAACCTGTAAAACACAAGGAATTGGTTATTATGTAAGCCATCGAAATACAAGGGATTTCTGGGTTAGGTGTGATCCATTGTTAGAAACACCATAGTTGGGAGTGAGCTTGTAAAACTCCATTGTAACACTTAGTGTATTAGTGAAACTCCCAATTGAGATTGGGGAAAGGAGTAGGGTTTGTTAACACCCGAACCTCTATAAAAATCCTTGTGTCACATTTTTCTATCCCTACTAAACTTAACTTTTCTTTCCACACTTAAAAGTTAAATTTTTAATATCCAATTCAACCCTCTTTCTTGGTTCAATATCTAGGCAACAATTGGTATCAAAGCTAAGTCTAGCATCGAAGCCTAAACAGCGCTAGTAAAGATCAAGATATGGCCAATGAAGGATTCCAAAGACTCAAGCCTTACTTTGATGGAGCAAATTATGCTCATTGGAAGTTTCGGATGGAGACATATCTGGATAGTGAAAGAATTGAAGTTTGGGATAGTGTTTGAAAAGAATGGACACCACCAACCAGAAGAGGAGCTGATGGTGAAGAAGAAATCTTATCAAGAAATGATTGGACAGAGCCTCAAAGAAGAGCAAACTTCAAAAACAAGAAGGTAATGACAATTCTCTCAAGCTCATTATCCATTGAAGAATGTGGTAGAATACAACACTGCCCAATAGCTTACAGTATATGGAAAACATTGGAAAACTATCATGAAGGAACAAAGCAAGTTAAATCCAAGAAGATTCAACTTCTTACTTCAGAATATGAGCTCTTCAAGATGAAATCCAATGAGTCAATCACTGACATGACCAACCGTCTTCTAGCTATCATAAATGGAATGAGAAAACTTGGGAAGCACATGAGCTTGAAAGATGTAAATAACAAAATCCTGAGAAGTCTTTCTCTCAAAGATTACGGTTCAAGAGTTGCTGGTATAGAAGAAGTCAATGAAGACATGAGCATCATGAATACTGATGTGCTTATTGGCAAACTTCTCACACATGAAATGGCAGTGAAGAGAGATAGAAAGCTTGAAGCAGAGCCAGAAAAAAAAAAACCTCTAGCACTACAAGCATCTACTTCAAAATCTCAATAAGAAGTTGAAGATGATGAAGAAATGAGTGATGATGAGAATGAGGACATTGTTATGCTCTCAAGAAGGTTGAAAAGAATTATTGAGAAGAAGATGAGCAACTCTAGAAAATTCAGGCAAAGAAACCTCAAACAGATTTCTAATGATACACAAAGAAGTAAAGAAGAGGTAAAGTGTTATGAATGTGGAAAGAAAGGGAATATTAAACCGGAATATCCAAGGCTCAAGAAGCATATTAAACTGGAATGTATAAGAAGCATGCATCTAGAAAAGTACCAATTAATAATGATTGTGCATGCCATTGTTCTCAAACTCAGTCTAATAGAATTATGGCATTCAAATACATTGTAAGACCAAAAAGCAATTTTAGACCTAAACAGTGTAATTATTGTATGAAAATTTGTCACATAAATAAACATTGTTGGATAAGGAAGGCTCATTGGGAACCTTCATGTGCTAACCCCCAAAGACCCAAGCTCAATTGGGTACCTAAAAATCATACTTGAATTGTGATTCTATAGGTATGCCTCAAGTCCACAATAAACAAAAATACTTGGCTAGTAGACAGTGGATGCTCAAGGCATATGACAAGAGACAAAGAACTCTTCAATGAAATCAAAAGTATCGATGGAGGTAAAGTTACCTTTGGAAACAATGCTAAGGGTAAGGTAATTGGCATTGGCTCTATTGGTATTAATGGTACTACTTTTATTAAAGATGTCTTACTTGTTGATGGCTTGAAACATCTTGTTGAGTGTTAGTCAATTATGTGATAAAGAAAACAAAATAACCTTTACTTCCAATGAATGTCATGTAATCTCTATTGATGGTCAAGAGATATTTAAAGGAAATAGAGATGTCAACACCTACATAATAGACTTACACGAAATATTTAACCATTCCTCTAAGTGTCTTGTAACTACTAGTGATGAATCTTAGTTGTGGCATAGAAGGCTTGGTCATGCTAACATAGACTTAATTCAAAGCCTCAGCATAGGAGAATTAGTAAAGAGATTGCCAAAAGTCAAATTTGAAAAAGACAAGACATGTGAACCTTACTAAAGAGGGAAGCAACACAAGTCATTCTTCGAAGCCAAAAACATAGTAAGTACCTCAAAACCTCTACAACTCCTGCATCTAGATTTATTTGGACCTACTAGAATTGCAAGCTTAGGAGGTAAACATTATGCCTTTGTCATCATAGATGATTACTCTAGATTTACTTGGGTAATTTTCTTAGCTCAAAAGAGTGATGCTTTTGAAAATTTCAAAAACTTTGCTAAAAGAGTTCAAAATGAAAAAGGATATTGCATTTCAAAAATATGAAGTGACCATGGCAAAGACTTTGAAAATGAAAACTTTGAAAGTTTTTGTCTTGAACATGGCATTTCGCAAAATTTTTCATCTCCTAGGACACCTCAACAAAATGGGGTAGTTGAAAGGAAAAATCAAACTTTAATTAAAATGGTTAGAACAATGCTCAATGAGTATGGTTTACCAACTCACTTTTGGGCAGAAGTCACAAATACTACTTGTTATATTTCAAATCGAGTTTTCAAAAGACCTCCCCTAAACAAAACTTCATTTGAGCTATGGAATGGAAGAAAGCCCTTGATATCATACTTTAAAGTATTTGGATGCAAGTGCTTCATATTGAATACCAAGGACAACCTCGGAAATTTTGTTTCTAAATCTGATGTGGGTATCTTTTTAGGATACTCTACAACTAGCAAAGCATATAGAGTATTTAATAAGAATTAATTAACTGTTGAAGAATCTATGCATGTTGTTTTTAATGAATCTAGTAGACTTGATCTTGTGAAAGGTAGTGTTCTTGATGATATTGTACGTACCATGGAAAGACATGATCTTGAAAATGGAAAAGAAGAAAATGATCAAGAAGATTCACATCAAGATGATTCTCTACCTCAAGCTCAAGAGGAAAACAGGCAAGAGCTCCCAGAGGAATGGAGATTGACAAAAGATCACCCCAAAGAGCAAATCATTGGTGATCCTTCTAGGGGAGCAAGTACTAGATCTCATTTCAAACATTTAGCTTCTGACCTTGCTTTTATTTCTCAAATTGAGCCGAAAAATATTGATGAGGCTCTTAATGATGAAAGTTGGGTGATTGCAATGCAAGAGGAACTCAACCAATTTGAGAGAAGTAAGGTATGGACCTTAGTACCTAGACCCAAGGATCATCAAATTATAGGTAGCAAATGGGTGTTTAGAAATAAACTAGATGAACAAGGTTTAATAACTAGGAATAAGGCTAGATTGGTTGCAAAAGGGTATAATCAGGAAGAAGGAATAGATTATGATGAGACCTATGCTCCTGTAGCTAGACTAGAAGCCATAAGAATACTTTTAGCATATGCATGCCACATGAATTTCAAACTTTTTCAAATGGATGTAAAAAGTGCCTTTTTAAATGGTTATATAGAAGAAGAAGTTTATATAGAATAACTGTAGCGCCTCACCCCACCCGAACCGCACGTGCCCGGATGAGGGAGCACTAATGTCCGTCTTCTTCTTTACTTCTTCAAATTGCTATATCTTTTATTTATTTATTTTATTTTTCATCACTCATGTATATGTGGATATAAACAAAAACCAGAGTACAATTTATTTACATAAGATAGTAATTTTAAACATCAAATTAATTCTTAACAAACTTTAAAAGTAAGTTTTACAAACTTTAACATTTCTTTAATATAAAAGCCAAATACAAATTTTCAAAACTTGTAACCCACTTTCTCAAGGTTCAGCTGCTTTACTTGAATGAGATCACCGCTTGCTTTATCTAATGCCTTCAGCTACCTTTCTATATCTGCATGGAAATTAAACTCTACGCTAAGCTCTAAGCTTAGTGGTGCATATAAATAAGGCAATATACTATATCATGCAACAAGCATTAACATATATCATTTTATACATTAAAAATGTTTGCATGCATGACTATCAACATATTCTTATTTCATACAAGTACAAATGTCATGCTCATATAGACAATGTTATTTTCATTTATCTTTAACGGTAAATTACTTATTAATCTTCTTATCATTACATCTCAATCCCATATCATCATCGTTTTCTTATTTTTTTCTTTCTTTATTTTCCAACATATCCTCATTATCTTGCCCACATCACTCTAAGTTTAGACTGACTGGATATGGGTTATGGATCAGGAGCGCTTTCCGAGCTTAAGCCACCCTGTCCACTATCTGGCTCATAAGAGCTTCTCAAATCAATGGCGCTCTCCGAGCTTAAGCCACATTGATTGAGTATAATTTCATCATAGATGAATAACCGGATCAAGGGCGCTCTCCGAGCTTAAGCCACCTTGTCCTCATTTATGTGTGCTCATCGGAGCTTCTCAAGTCAGTAGCGCTCTCCGAGCTTAAGCCACACTGACCGAGCATAACAGACCAATGGTGCTCTCACAAGCTTATGCCACATTGGTTGAGGAATAGTATGGTACCGTTTGCCCCTTTAATGACATGTCATCTATCCTGATTCTAGTCCGTAGGTAGAGTAATGGGCTTCTTTATATTTTCACATCAATCAAAATTCTCAAATTTCAACATCTCAATTTTTCTTGTTTTGCAAACATATAATCGTTCTCATACATATTGGATAACGTCTTATCATTTATTTAACTAGGTACATCAATATTCTCATACTTATCATCCGCATCAGATTTCATATATCATCCATGATAATTCATTTTTCTATATCAATTCATTTTTCTACATCATAACATATCACATTCTCACATCAATATGCATATACATATATATATATATATATATATATATATATATATTCCACATCATTCTTATTTCACTGGATAGACAATGACTTTCATTTACTTACCTGAATTCTTCATTTGATAACCACATTCGTAATCACAAATATAGAGCATTCACAGCCGTGATTACTAATTTCACGCCCGTGAATTAGTTCACGCTCGTAATCTCAAGCCGTGAATGCTACTGGAATGAATCGTCCAAAAGCATTCACAGTCGTGATTACTCATTCACGCTCGTGAATAAGTTCAATTCCATCATTCCAACCCGTGAATGCTTCTGGAATGAATAGTACCATTTCAACACAGATGTCACAACCGTGAACTCTCAAGTTCACGCCCCTGACTCAATAGTCACGCCCATGACTTTTTGCAGGAAATCTGCATATTCACATTTCATTCATTCTAACATCATCCAAATCATACCAAATTCTATTTCATGCATTTCTAAAGTTCTTTACTCAACTTATTGCTTTCTAATACATGTAAATGTCTTGATCATACAAGATTCTCTAACATGCATCATTAATTCAATGTCACACAAGGATCTCATTCATACATGTTTAATCCTATGGTTTCATGCCATAATCATCATCATTCTTGAAATGTATTTATCTAAAATCATATTCAGCATGCATTATTTCAAACAAAAATAGGCTATTGCCTTAAGTTATGCACAAACCTTAATCTTTCTCCTTCACTCTTCTAGGTAGTTTTCTCTTTTCCTTTGCTCCTTAGAGCTTGTTCCTTGTCACTTGGAACTCCTACAACATTATAGATCATTATCATCATCATCTGATTTCATCAAGACCCTAACTCTCTTTTTCTCTCTGAAAACCCTAGTTTCTCTCTCTTTCCATATAAGTCTTGGATGAGCTCAAAATTCAAACTTCCTTTAAGAAAAGATGAAGAAGAAGAAGAAATGTTTCTTTCCTTACTCTTTTCTTCACTAAATCACCACTTTGGAGATTTTCTCTCTCTACCAAACTTGATTTTTCTTCCTTTTTCTTGCTCTTTCCAGCTTCCTCAGGAGTCATGGACCATGAAGATCATTTTGTCTCGCTTTTTCCCTTTTCTTCCCTTCCTTTCTCTCTCTAGAAATCAAGGAGAGCTATGGAGGAAAAGATGTAGCTGGCGTGACTAGTAGAGAAAAGAGAGAAGGAGGCAAAAAATGAAGAGAAGAAGAAGAAAAAAAGAAAGCCTTAAATAGGGTACCCAAAAAGTCTTCATGTGGGACCCACCATTTGACCATTTCTTGACATTAGGCTTAATGAACCATTTATCTCATTCTTACTCCTTGAGTGGCTGGTCAAAACTATCAAAATATGCCCAAAATTAATATGTTGATTAGCAATTAATCTCATTAATCCTCCAATTTTTTGGTAAATTGCAATTTGACCCCAAAACTTATCAAATTTTGCAATTTAGTCCTTTACCGTAAATCAACTTCTTTAAAATTTAATATCACTTAATTAGGCATTTATCATTTAATTTAGCCATTATTTAATCAATTTTTGTAAAAATCCGAATTTAGACTCCGATCGGTTAAACGCGTCAACTTCTCGACACGTGCGACTCGGGGCCTAAATTAGCAGATATTACATTCTCTCCCCCTTAAAATAATTTCATCCTCAAAATTTACCTGTTCATTCAGGGTTAAATAACTGGGGGTATTGCTTCTTCATCACTTCTTGACTTTCCCACGTGGCTTCTTCAACTGTATGATTCCGCCGCCAAACTTTAACTAGAGGGACTCTCTTGTTCCGGAGAAATTTCTCTTCATATGCTATTATAGCTACTGGTTCTTCCTCATATGACATGTCTATCTGTACCTCTATTTCCTCAATTGGTATAATGCGGGTTGGGTCTGAACGATATCTTCTTAACATTGAAACGTGAAACATGTTATGAATTTGGTCTAGCTCTAGAGGAAGAGCTAATCGGTAAGCCACTGGTCCTATTCTTTCCAGAATTTCATAAGGACCAATAAACCTTGGGCTTAACTTTCCCTTTTTACCGAACCTCAATACCTTTTTCCACGGCAAAACTTTAAGAAATACTTTGTCACCTACAGCATATTCTATATCTCGCCTCTTTAAATCGGCATATGATTTCTGTCGATCTTGTGCTGTCTTTAGCCTTTCCTTGATCACTTTAACTTTCTCCTCAGTTTGTTGAACTATTTCTGGCCCAATCAACTTTTTCTCATTCAACTCGGTCCAACATACTGGTGTCCTACACTTTCTTCCATATAAAGCTTCATAAGGAGCCATGTTTATGCTCGTTTGATGACTGTTGTTATAGGAAAACTCCATAAGAGGTAGATGTCGATCCCAACTTCCCTCAAATTCAAGTACACAATATCTCATCATATCCTCTAGCAACTGTATAACTCGCTCCGATTGTCCATCCATTTGCGGATGAAATGTCGTGCTAAAATTAAGTCGAGTTCCCAAAGCCTGTTGTAGACTCTTCTAGAACTGCGACGTAAACCTGGGATTTTTGTCGGAGATAATAGACACAGGTACTCCATGAAGTCTCACTATCTCATTCACATAAATCTCAGCCAGCTTGTTCAAAGTATAGTCCATTCGCACTGGTAGGAAATGTGCTAACTTCGTCAATCGATCCACTATCACTCATACTGCATCATGCTTTCTCTGAGTTTAGCGGTAAACCGG
The DNA here is from genome assembly GCA_023653625.1 of Triadica sebifera. Taxonomy (NCBI): domain Eukaryota; kingdom Viridiplantae; phylum Streptophyta; class Magnoliopsida; order Malpighiales; family Euphorbiaceae; genus Triadica; species Triadica sebifera. Next base: position 15,288,625 of record CM042899.1, read on the forward strand.
ACACAAAATCCATCATGATCCTCTCCCACTTCCATTCTGGTATGGGAATCGGTTGTAGTAATCCTGTGGGTAATTGATGCTCAGTTTTCACTTGTTGATAGATTAGACATTTAGCAACATATTCAATGAATAGCCTCGATTTTACTAGGATCAACTCGAATACCTTTTGCTGAAATTACATGACCCAGAAAACTAACTGCTTCCAACCAAAACTCATAATTAGACAGTTTTGCATACAATTGTTTCTCCCTTAAAGTCTGCAATACTTTTCTGAGATGTTGGGCATGCTCTACTCGATCTCTTGAGTAGACAAGAATGTCATCTATGAATACAATTACAAATTGATCAATATATGGCCTGAACACTCAGTTCATCAGGTCTATGAAAACTGCCGACACATTCGTCAATCCAAATGGCATCACTAAGAACTCATAATGACTATAACGAGTCCTGAATGTCGTCTTAGATACATCTAACTCTTTGATCTTCAGTTGATGATACCCCGATCGAAGATCTATCTTTGAAAATATATTTGCACCTTTCAGCTGATCAAATACATCATCAATCCTAGGCAGTGGGTATTTATTCTTAACAGTAACCCTATTAAGCTGCCTGTAGTCAATGCAAAGATGTAAAGTACCGTCTTTCTTCTTCACAAATAGTACTGGAGCACCCCATGGTGATACACTAGGTCGTATAAATCCTTTATCTAACATTTCTTGTAACTGTATCTTCAACTCTTTCAATTCTATGGGTGCCATCCTATATGGTGTAATAGATATAGGAGCGGTGCAAGGTACTAATTCAATAGCAAACTCTATCTCTCGGTCAGGTGGTAGTCCTGGTAACTCCTCAGGAAACACATCTAGGAACTCACTAACATTTGGGATGTCGGTCAACTTTGGACTTTTCTTTCGGGTATCAATCACATACGCTAGGTAAGTCTCACATCCCTTATTGATGAGTTTTCGAGCTTTCAATGTTGATATCACATTATCTAGATATCCTCTATACTCGCCCATCACTACTATCTTTTCTTGTTCTGAAACTTTAATTCTCATCTGCCTCTTTCCACAATCTATTATCACCCCATGGCAAGCTAGCCAATCCATTCCCAAGATCACATCGAACTCACGGAATGGTAGCTCTATTAGATCTGCTGGAAATTTCCTGCCTTGAATTTCAACTGGGCAACCCCTAAACACTTTACTAACCCGCACACTATGTCCTAATGGGTTAGTCACACGAATATCATATTCTAAAGTCTCTAGTTTTAGACCCTCTCAACCCGATGGTGGTGTGCATATGTATGAGTGTGTTGACCCAGGGTCTATCAAAGCATGTATACAATAGCCAAAGAGAAGGAATTTACCCGTTATGATGTCAGGTGCATCCTGCTCCTCTCGGCCTCGCATGGCAGAAGCTCTTGCTGGGGCAGCTCTACTGCCTTCAGGTCTCTCTATTGTGTCTGATCTGAACTTGTTTGGCCCTGCACGACCTCCTCTTCCTTGCCCTCGGCCTCATCCTCTGCCTTGTCCCATAGTCTGTATTGGTACTGACTCAACACTCCCTGAACCTCTGCCAAACTGTAGCAATGGACAATCTCTTCTAATATGGTTCTTAGAGCTGCATCTCATGCACGCTCCTGTCTTCAACCAACACTCTCCTGGATGCGAACGATCACAATGCTGACACACCGGTAGAGTGGTAGACCTATGAGATGCCTGAGTCGGTGCACTAGCTACTGATGAAGTAGATCTTATGGGTTATCCCCGTCTATAAGAATAAGGTCTGCTGGAACCTCCAACTTGGAATCAGCTACCAAAAGATCTGGCTCTCTTGCCACTAGACTGCACTCCACTTAGTTGTGGTACTGGTCTACTAACCCCACTAACCTGTACTGGCTGTTGTGCCGCTAGACTCTTTCAACTGTTCTAGCAGATGCCAGTAAACTGGGGAAACTCATCAGACGTAGGGCTGAAACTTGTAACTTGATCGTATCCCTCAATCCATCTTCAAATCATCAACATTTATCAGCCTCTGTAGACACAATACATCCAGCATACTTTCAAAGATGAGTGAATTCTCTCTCATATTCTGTTACAGACATATCCCTCTATTTTAGAATCAAAAACTGTCTCTTCTTGTCGTCTGTGTAGATAGGAGGAATATACTGCTCCTTAAAATTCTCTCGAAAGAATTCCCATGTCATAGGATTAGAAGCCTCTGTACTCAGAGATTCAGATCGCCATCAATCATATGCATGCTCCTGTAGCAGAGATACTGCATATTCATATTTCAGCTCATCTATGCAGTGCAGTTGATCAAATACTCGCTCTACTCGTTCTAACCAAAATTCTGCCACTGAGGGGTCCTCTTCTCATTTACCATAGAAATCATATGCCCATAATTTCCTCAGTCTCTCAAACTGTAATCCAGACGAATCTGATCGTGCTGCTCTCCGTAGCAGATCTATCATGTTCCTCATGAGCTCAGTCTGACCCATATTAATAGCTGAATGCTCATGAAGTGAGCTAGCACTAGATCTCTGTAACTCCCCCTCACTCCAACAGCTCGTGCCCGAATGAGGGTGTGCTATACTGACTTCATCGATTAAAATATCATTATATAAGTTATATATAAAGCAAAATCACTCGTACATTTTTTTTATTTCCAATATTCACTATTTATTTACCTTGCATTTATAAAAGAAATATATCATAAAAGTTAAACTACTTTTTTATATAGTAACATGTTTTTTACAAAACATACTATTTATTTTAGAAATACTACAAAATAAAATTTACATGATAATATACAAAAGTTGTGTAACCCACGATGTGTGCAACAGGCTGCTTTATTGGATTAGGTCACCATTGGCTTTGTCTATTATCTTCTATTTATTCTTTACTAAATCTGCATGAGAAAAACTCTCACGCTAAGCTCTTGGCTTAGTGGTGCATATAAATAAGGCAATAAACTATTTTTAATGTCACATGCATTGTCATATAACAATTTATGATCAAATCATGCAAACATACATTTCATAATATTCTAGTATGCATAACATCAATTTATTGTATCTCATTTTGTTTAACATAATCAAATCATCATTCTCATGCAAATCATGGTATTCTAGCATGTATAGACATCAAATTATATTATATTATCTCATACTTATTTATTTTATTACCACCTTATTGTATAACACTAAATCTTCTTTTTATCCATGCCACAATTCATGATTCCATTTTTATTTTCAATAATTCTTCTGTGTTCCATAACTTCCTTATTTATGTTTTCATTTATGCCCAAGACACCTATAAACCACTGAATAGGATAACGGAGTTTCCATCTAGGCACTTAGGAGTGCCACCCGGGCGATATGATGTGCGTATATAAGTGTCAAACCCGGCGTAGATAACTGTGCCAAACTCGGCGTAGATAACCGTGCCAAACTCGACGTAGATAATAATGTCATACCCGGTATAAATAACAGTGCCAAACCCGGCATAGATAATATTTCCAAACCCGGCTTAGATAATCATACCATTAATGGATTTAATCATTTTCATCATACTCCCCCCTATTTGGCATACCAAACTATCCTAAGTTGGTTCTAGTTAGGTGTTCTAGGGATTATACAATTTTATTAAAATTCATAACAATTAATTTCATACTTTTCATGCATGCAATATCTCAAAATAATCACTCAATTAAAATAATATTTACTTAATAAAACAAAATTCTAATCATTTTACTCATTTCATTCCTCAATTCACATGTTGCCCTGCCACTGGCAGATTCTATTCTCTGTTTTGGACCTTAATTTTGGTCCTGTTACGTTGAATTTAGTTACATTATCTTCATAAAAATTTTAGATATGGATCTTATCTTTAATATTCAACTTTAAACACGTAATTCGGAGGTCTGTAACAAACGATATGATAATATTAACACTAACTGGTTACTGATAATTCTGCCCAGAATTTTCCGGACAAATTCTAAGTCTATAGTTTATGAATTTTTCTGGATAATTAGAGACATATTCAGATATTATGATCTAAATAAAAATTGTATCCTTATGTCTTAGCTTTCAAACCAAATAAATAACACACAAATGCAAGCTCCAGAACTCAATTTATAACAGTTTACGTACTTACTGCTCATTACTAACAATTCTACCAAGAATTTCTGGACAGATTCTATATCCGAATTTTATGACTTTTTCTGGATACTTACAGACATATTTAGGTGTTGTGGTCTAAATGAAAGTTATATCCCTATCTCTTACTTTCAAACCCAATAAACAACATGCAAAACTGAGTTCTAGGAATTAAGTTATAATAGTTTAAGTGAACACTGCTCATCAATTTCCAGCAAGGAACATACAAGATAATCACATTCAATTTTTACCAAATTAAATCCTAAGACTAGCAAACATGCATCCCCAAGATTTTCATCACAAAATAATATCAATTCAGAATCATCAACATGCCAAATAATTAAATCATGCAATTAAAAATAAAATAAAATAGGCTATTGCCTTAGGTTATGCACAAACCTCTCTTTTTTCTCTTTTCTTTCTCTTTATTTCTCTTTCTCCTTTCCTTTGCTCCTTTAAGCTAAATCCTTGTCACTTTGAGTTCCTAAAGTTCATAAACAGATTTGTAAAACTTTATAAACCTAATCTCTCTCTTTCTTCTTACTCTTTCAAGCTTTCTTAAGCATGAAAATGGAATTTCCCATGCCTTTCTCTCTCTTTTTCTCACTTTCTCTTCTTAGAATAAGGTTTGGTTATGGTTGTCCAAGGGCAAAACGTGCACTGGTTTGAGAGAAAGAATTTTCCCCAATGAAAATGGATAAGGAAGAATAAGAAACAATCAAGAACAAAATGACAAAAGTCATTAAGATGGGGGACACATAAGCCACATTCTAGAAACCTTCATTAATGTTATATGCATGTATCTTCATTAGCTTATTAAACTTTGCCACTTAGTGTATTGGGCTTCAAGAAACGTGGGAGGCAATTGAAAGATAGAAAATTATATATATGAAGAGATGAAGGAACAATTAAGAGAATAAAGACAAGCTACATAATTATGGGACACCTATGCCAAATTCTAGAAGTCTTCATTAATGCATTCATCTCCCTTGGTGTATGTTAATTGTCCACTTAATGTATGCCACTTGGTGTGGCCAGCCCCTTCCCATGTGTTTAATGTCCCAATCATGTATTTAATTTATGATTATCCCATTTAAATCCTCCAATTTTTGGTAAATTGCAAATTGACCCCTAAACTTTTCAAATTTTGCAATTTAGTCCTTTACCGAAATTTAACATCGTTAAATATTTTGAACACTTTATTAGATATTTTCCATACTTAATTGCAATTATTTTTATTTTTTTCCGATAAAAGTCCAAATTTAGACTTCGGTCAAACCGACGAGTCGATTTAACAACTCTCGTGACTTAAGTCTAAATTAGCAGATATGACATTCTCTCCCCCTTAAAATAAATTTCGTCCTCGAAATTTACCTGTTAATTCTGTGAAAAACTGAGGATATTGCCTCTTCATGACTTCTTCATTCTCCCATGTGGCTTCTTCAGTAGCATGATTCTTCCATAACACTTTAACTAATGGAACTTTCTTGTTTTGTAAAAATTTTTCTTCACGTGCTAATATAGCCACCGGTTTCTCTTCATAAGTCAAGTCAGTCTGCACTTCTATCTCTTCAGTTGGTATGACATGAGTCGGATCAGACCTATATCTCCTTAGCATCGACATATGAAAAACATTATGGATTTTATCTAACTCTGGTGGAAGTGCTAACCGATATGCCACCGGTCCGATTCTTTCCAAAATCTCATAAGGACCAATGAACCTCGGACTTAACTTTCCCTTTTTACCAAATCTCAATACTTTCTTCCAAGGTGAAACCTTGAGAAATACTTTATCCCCCATAACATACTCTATATCTCGCCTCTTAAGGTCAGCATATGATTTTTGTCGATCTTAAGCTGCTTTCAATCTTTCTTGGATAATTCTAACCTTTTCTTCTATTTGTTGCACTAACTCTGGCCCTATCAACTTCCTTTCACTCAATTCGGTCCAACAAACTAGTGTTCTGCATTTTCTTCCATACAATGCCTTATACAGAGCCATGCCTATGCTCGTCTGATGGCTGTTGTTGTAGGCAAACTCCATAAGAGGTAAATATCTATCCCAACTTCCCTCAAATTCAAGCACACAACTTCTCATCATATCCTCTAGCAACTGAATAACTCTTTCCGATTGTCCATCCGTTTGCGGATGAAAAGCCGTGCTGAAATTGAGTCGAGTCCCCAAAGCTTGCTATAACTGTGAAGTAAATCTGGGATCTCTATCAGATATGATGGACATTGGCACTCCATGCAATCTCACTATCTCACTTACATAAATTTCAGCTAGCTTGTTCAATGAGTAGTTCATTCTGACAGGTAAGAAGTGTGCCAACTTCGTCAATCGATCCACTATCACCCATACTGCATCATGCTTTCTCTGAGTCATCGATAAATCGGACACAAAATCTATCGTGATTCTTTCCCATTTCCACTCTAGAATTGGTATTGGTTGCATCAATTGTAACATCCTTGACCTTCCCCACATGCATTTCATTGAACATAAGCATCTTGCATACAATTCAATTGAACACATGCATTTCATACGTATTTTCGTAGGAACAAGTTCATGGCACTCATTAGCTACGTGTCCTAGTATTTGGCAATTATATCGAGTCACATGTGTATCATTATAACCTAAATAAGGATAACAAATTATTAGAAATGAATTGAATAAGGTGACTAAATTAAAGTAAGAAAAATGATTAGATTAAGATTAGTGAACATTTACATTGCTAATTTAGTTAAATCGGGTCAAATGATTAAGCTGTATCATTGTGTGAATTAGTGGAATTATAAATATATGTAAATAATAATAATAATAATATAGACAAAATAAAATGAAAATGACATAAAAGAGAAATAGAAGAGAAGAGAAGAGAAAGGAGAAGAGAAAGGAGAAGAGAGATGAGAAAAGAGATGAGAAAAAGATAAAAAGACAAAAACCAAAAGTTAGCTTTATCTTCCCATTTCTGCCTTCTTCTCCAGCCCGACTTCTTCTTCAATTTCCTCCATTTCAGACTTCAATTCTTCCTTGTTTCACCTAGTTTTTGAAGCTAATTGATCCCTTGCAAGGTTTTTCTTGGTAAGTAATCAATTCTTATTGCTATAGGGTTGATTTGAGTTGCTTAGGTTCAATATTAGGCACTGAATTTCACCAAGATTTGGATATTAATAGAAATTGATTCTGGAAAAGTGTAAAACACAAAAGTTGTTCCTTTATGTCTTAGAGTTGTGGATATGAAAACATTATTGCAAGATGTTATGTATAGGAAGAGATATTCTCTTCGTACTGAAACTGGTCAGGGTGTGAACCCTAACCAAGTTAGCTACTGTGTTCTTTGATTTCGAATATGTTAAATCCATTATATGAAGTATCTCTAAACATAAAAGTTGTAGATATATGTGTTTTGTATCTGTATACCAAATTTCAGGTTCATAAATCTTGTAAATGTTGCGTTATGGTGAATGGAACCATGACTGTTCCATGATTTGAATTGCCAATTGAGTGCTCTGGGCAGATCCAGCAACTTGTTTGGCCCATTTGAGCTTGTTAGAGCTAGATTCTATAAATTGTCAAAACCTAACAGATATAGATATATGTCTGAGATAAATATGGGTACTAATTTCATCTTAATGGGTTATGTATAGACTAAGTTATGTCCTTTTGAAGTCATAATGGTCCGGAAGCCAATTTTATTCTGGACCAGTAAAATGTTTGTTATAATTTGAAGACCTTAGAGACATAATTGATAACAATTGAAAACATGAAAAATGTTCCATATGAACCCATATAAGTTTCTGAAAATTTTCATTAAAATAGGACTTATAGATTATAAGTTATGATGAACCCAAATGAGTACCCTGAAACTGCCTAAAGGCAGGAAACAAGGCAGAAAACATAACACACTTAGAAACTTCAAAAAATATTGTACAATGATCCAATTGGTCTGAAATTTTAATATGTTCTATAATTATATGTTAGTTTTAATTAGGAAAAATAATTAGATTAATTGGTCAAGTATAGAAAAATTTATAGGCTAAACAGTCCCATATGGTCACACTGCCTCATAGGAAAAATCTTAACTATTGATATGAACAATGCATATTAATTTGTTTAAGCCACATTAAGTCTCCCTAGTCATGAGTTAATCGATTATGTTTTCATATTAGGCACATAACATATTGGAGACCCACAAAGAGTAGATAGACAATAAGTTAGGGATCGGAATCAAAGGAGAACGGTGAGTTTAATTATAGATTGAATTCTTTAGTGCAAATGAATGTTGCTTGCTATGTCACTCATATGATTGTCATGATTGGTCCTTGATAATGTAATGATGGATAATTTGTGACATTGTGGTACATATAAATGGTATACTTGTGGTATATTTGAAGTATATGTTTGACATATGTGATATATATACATGGTATATGTATAGTATATGCAAGGTATATGTGTGGCATATGAGGTATATGTGTGGTTTTAATGTTGACTTGAAAAGTCATTGAGTAATATTACAGGATATGAGACTTGCAAAGTCATTAGTTGATTTTACAGGATATGATATGAAAAAAAATTGTACTACCAATGTTATTAGGGCATTTTCTCTTTCCAACATGCAGTATGTGATTATTTGATACAGAAATAGGTTATACGCAAATGCATAAGGTGTGATGTTACAACTGTTATCAGGGTATTTTCTCTTTTCAACATGCAGTATGTAATTATTTGATACAGAAATAGGTTATACTTAAATGCATATGATGTGGTGTTACATCAATCATGTGGGCAACTGGTGTTTTGCTTTCACTTGTTGACAAGTTAGATATTTAGCAACATATTTAGTGATATCCTTCTTCATCCCTGGCCACCAATATTGAATTTTCAAATCTTGATACATCTTGTTCCCGCCTGGATGCATAGTATATACCGTTTCATGTGCTTCTTTTAAAATATCGGACTTCAGCTCTTCTACACCAGGCACACAAATCCTATTCTTGAAGTATACTGTGCCATCTTATGTTAATGAAAACTCTGGCTTTTCTCTTTTTTTCACTGCCTCCACTATTTTTACTAACTTCTCATCTTGCTTCTGAGCATCTTTGATCCTCTGCATCAAAGTAGATTGTATTCGCATCTCAGCTAAAATCTTCCTACTTAGTGCATCTGCAACCACATTAGCTTTTCCTGGCTAGTAGTCGATCACACAGTCATAATCTTTAATCAACTCTAACCATCTTCATTGTCTCAGATTCAACTCTTTCTGTGAGGGAAGGTACTTAAGACTTTTGTGATTTGTATAGATATAACATCTTTCCCCATACAGATAATGTCTCTAGATCTTAAGAGCAAAAACTATCGCAGCTAACTCCAAATCATGTGTCGGATAGTTAAGCTCATGAGGCTTAAGTTGTCTTGAGGCATAAGCAATCACCTTTCCTTCTTGCATAAGAACACAGCTTAAACCATTATGACTAGCATCATTGTACACAACAAAGTCTTTTCCTGGAATAGGCTGAGTCAAAACTGGTGCTTCAGTCAACATTGCCTTCAGCCGATCAAAACTTGTTTAACACTTGTCTGTCCACTCGAAACAGACCTCTTTTCATAGCAGTCGTGTCAAAGGAGTCGCTAATGATGAAAATCCCTTCACGAACCTCCTATAATATCCGGCTAATTCGAGGAAACTTCTCACTTCTGTCACATTTCGTGGTGGTTTCCAATTAAGAATAGCCTCAATTTTACTAGGATCAACCCGAATACCTTCTGACTGATTCAAGCCAAAACTCGTACTTAGATAGCTTTGCATACAACTGCTTCTCCCTCAATGTTTGCAGCATTATTCTGAGATGTTGATCATGTTCTACTCGCTCTCTAGAGTAGACAAGAATGTCATCAATAAACACTACTACAAATTGATCAAGGTATGGCCTGAACACTCAGTTCATTAGGTCCATAAAAGCTGCTGGTGCATTCATCAATCGAAAGGTCATAACCAGGAACTCATAATGACCATAACGAGTCCTGAATGTCGTCTTAGGTACATCTGACTCTTTTATCTTCAGTTGATGATACCCTGATCAAAGATCTATCTTTGAAAATATGGTTGCACCCTTCAACTAGTCAAATAAGTCGTCAATCCTAGGCAATGGGTATTTATTCTTAATAGTCATTTTATTAAGCTGCCTGTAATCGATGCAAAGACAAAGAGTGTCATCTTTCTTCTTGACAAATAATACTAGAGCACCCCATGGTGATACACTGGGTCATATAAAACCCTTATCTAACAACTCCTGCAACTGTACCTTCAGCTCTTTAAACTCTGTTGGTGCCATCCAATATGGTGTAATGGAAATAGGGGTGGTGTCGGGTACCAAATCGATAGCAAATTCAATTTCTCTATCCGGCGGTAACCCTGACAACTCCTCTAGAAATACGTTAGGGAACTCACTAACAGCAGGAATATCTACCAACTTCGGACTTGCTTTTACCATATCAACCACATACACTAAGTATGCTTCGCATCCCTTATTGATGAGTTTCTAGGCTTTCAACACTGATATCACATTGTCTGGGTATCTTCTATCCTCACCCATCACCACTATCTAATCTTGTTCTGGAATTGTGATGATCATCTGTCTTCTTCCACAATCCACTACCACTCCATAACGAACCAACCAATCCATTCCCAAGATCACATCGAACTCATGGAATGGTAATTCTATCAAGTCTGCTGGGAATTGCCTTCCTTGAATTTCAACTGGGCAACCCCTAAACACCTTGCTAACCCTCACACTGTGCCCTAATGGGTTAGTCACAAGAATCTCAAATTCTAGAGTCTGTGGTTCTAAACCCTCTCGACCCGGTGGTGGTGTGCATATGTATGAATGCGTCGATCCCGGATCTATCAATGCATGTACGTCAGAGCCAAAGAGAAGGAATTTACCAATTAAGACATCTGGTGCATCCTGCTCCTCTCGGCCTCGCATGGCATATGCCCTAGCTGGAGCAGCTCTACTACCTTATGGCCTCTCAACTGTCTCTGATCTAAACTGACTGGACCCTGATCAGCCTCCTCTGCCTTGCCCTCGACCTCGGCCTCTGCCTTGCCTAGAAGCCTATGTCTGTATCAGCTCAGTGCTCTCCGAACCTCTGCCATACTGTAACAAAGGACAATCTCTCCTCATATGGTCTTTAGAGCCACATCTAAAACATGCTCCTGTCATCCACCAACACTCTCCGGGATGAGAACGGCCACAATGTTAGCATTCTGGTAGGGGTAGAGATCTATATGGTGTCTGTGTCGGTGCACTAACTGCCGAAGAAATAGATCTCATGGGTTGTCCCCACCTGAAGGTAGAAGGCTTGTTGGAACCCCTAGTCTGAAATCGACCACTGAAAGATCTAGCTCTTTTTCCACTTGACTGTACTCTACTCGGTTGTGATATGAGCCTCTTGAACCCTCTATTTTGTGTTGACTGTTATGTGGCTAGAACTCTCTCAACTGTTCTGGTAGATGCTAGCAAACTAGGAAAACTCATCAGACATAGAGATGAGACTTGTAGCTTGATTGGGTCTCTCAATCCATCTTCAAATCGTCGACACTTATCTGCCTCAGTGGATACAATGCCTCCAGCATACTTGCAAAGATGTGTGAATTCTCTTTCATATTCTGTTGCCAATAAGTTTCCTTATTTCAGCATCAAAAACTCTCTTTTCTTGTCGTCTGTGTAGATAGGAGGAATATACTGCTCCTTAAACTTCTCTAGAAAGAACTCCCGCATTATAGGTCATGAGCCTCTGTGCTCTGTGATTCAGATCACCACTAGTCATATGCATGATCCTATAGTAAAGATAATGCATGCTTATATTTATGCTCGTTTGTGCAATACAGCTAATCAAAAACTCTCTCTGCCCGTTCTAGCCAAAACTCTGCCACTAAGGGGTCATCCTCCCGTTTACCATAGAAATTGGGTGCCCCTAACTTCCTCAGTCTCTCAAATTGTAATCCTGATGAGGCTGGTTGTGATGCTCTTTGTAGCAAATCTATCATGTTCCTCATAAGCTCTGTTTGTCCTATGCCAGCAATAGACTGCCCTCTTGATAGGCTAGCACTGGATCTAGATACAGTAGCTGGGTGATGACTGGGTCGCGATGAAGCCTGTGTTTCAGTAGGCTCATTACTTTCGCCTCCTTCGGCCACAATATGTCGTGACCCTAAAGCCATACTATACCTATATCATAAAATAACGGTCCCAATCAGTAAGCAGCAACTTTAACACTTAATTATGGGTACACACATGTTATAATTATGTAATATCCGCTAATTTAGATTTCCGAGTCGCATGTGTTGCAACATTGACGCGTGTGACCGATCGGAGTCTAAATTTGGATTTTTACAATAATTGATTAAGAAATAGTTAAACTAAATAATAAATGCTTAAATAAGTGATTATAGAGTTTAAAGAAGTTGATTTACGGTAAAAGACTAATTTGCAAAATTTGATAAGTTTTGGGGTCAATTTGCAATTTACCGAAAATTGGAAGATTTATGAGATTAATGGCTAATTAACTTAAGAAATTTGGACATTTAAAATTGGGTTGGTCGGCCATGATATTAAAGGAAGATGATTAATATTGATTAAGTGTAAAATTGGGAGATAATGGTAAAATGGTGGGTCCCACATGAAGATTTTTGGGTGCCCTATTTAAGGCTTTATTTTCTTCTTCTTCTCCTCTTCATTTTCTGCTCCTTCTCTCTTTTCTTTACCAATCATGCCAGCCAAAATTCTCCTCCATAGCTCACCTTGATTCTAGAGAGAGAAAGGAAGGGAAAAGAAGGGAAAAAACAAGACAAGGTGATTTTCATGTTCCATAACTCATAAGGAAGCTGGAAAGAACAAGAAAAAGGAAGAAAAATCAAGTTTGGTAGAGAGAGAAAATCTCCAAAGTGGTGATCAAGTGAAGAAAAGTGTAAGGTAAGAAGTATTTCTTCTTCTTCATCTTTTCTAAAGGAAGTTCGAATTTTGAGCTCATCTAAGACTTATATGGAATGAGAGAGAAACTAGGGTTTTGAAAGAGAAAAAGAGAGTTTAGGGTCTTAATGAAATTAGATGATGATGAAAATGATCTATGATGTTGTAGGAGTTCCAAATGACAAGGAACAAGCTCTAAGGAGCAAAGGAAAAGAGAAATCTACCTAAAAGAGTGAAGGAGAAAGATTAAGGTTTGTACATAATTTAAGGCAATAGCCTATTTTTGTTTGAAATAATGCATGCTGAATATGATTTGAGATAAATGCAATTTCAAGAATGATGATAGTTATGGCATGAAACCATAAGATTAGACATGTATGAATGAGATAATTGTAACATTGAATTAAGGATGCATATTAGAGAATCTTGTGTGATCAAGGTATGTAAATGTATTGAAAAGTAATAAGTTGAGTAAAGAGCCTTAGAAATGCATGAAATAGGATTTGGTATGTTTTGAATGATGTTATAATGAATGAAAGGTGAATATGCAGATTTCCTGCTGAAAGTCACGGGTGTGACTATTGAGTCACGGGCGTGAACTTGAGGGTTCACGGTTGTGACTGATTGTGTCACAGTTGTGAATTTCTGGGTGGAAATGGTACTATTCATTCCAAAAGTGTTCACGGGTTGGAATCACGGCAGTGAACTTATTCACGGGCGTGAATGAGTAATCACGACCGTGAATGCTTTTGGGTGATTCATTCCAGTAGCGTTCACGGCGAACTAATTCACAGGCGTGAAAGTAGTATTCACAGCCGTGAATGCTCTGCATTTGAAATTATGAATGTGGTTATTAAATGGGGAATTCAGGTAAGTAAATGAAAGTTATTGTCTATCCAAGCAAAATAAGAATGATATGGATATGGAGATATGTATATATATATTGATGTGAGAATGTGATATGTTGTGATATAGAAAAATGTATTGATGTAGAAAAATGAATTGTCATGGATATTATATGAAATCTGATGCAGATGATAAACATGAGAATATTGATGAATCTAGTAAATGAATGAAAAGATATATGAGTATGACTATATGCTTGTAAAACAAGAAAATTGAGATGTTGATAAATATGAGAAAAATGGATGTATTGAAATTTAAGAATAATGATTGATGTGAAAATATAAAGAAGCCCATTACTCTAGTTGCGGACTAGAATCGGGATAGATGACATGTCATTAAAAGGGCGAATGGTACCGTACTATACCTCAACCAATGTGGCTAAAGTTTGCGTGAGGGCCATTGGTCTGGGATGCTCAGTTAGTGTGGCTAAAGCTTGTGTGAGTGCTACTGACTTGAGAAAGCTCCGATGAGCACATATAAATGAGGACAAGGTGTCATAAGCTTGTGTGAGCGGCCTTGATCTGGTTATTCATCTATGATGAAATTATACTCAATCAATGTGGCATAAGCTTGTGTGAGCGCCATTGATTTGAGAAGCTCTTATGAGCCAGATAGTGGACAGGGTGGCATAAGCTTGTGTGAGCGCTCCTGATCCATAACCCGTATCCAGTCAGTCCAAAAATTTAGAGTGATGTGGGCAAGATAATGAGGATATATCGGAAATATAAGAAAAGGAAAGAATAAGAAAATGATGATGATATGAGATTGAAATGTAATGATAAAGTGATTTACAGAATAATTTGCTATTAAAGATAAATGAAAATAACAATGTCTATATGAGCATGACATTTATACTTTTATGAAATAGAAATATGTTGATAGTCATGCATGCAAACATTTTAATGCACAAAATGATAATTGTTAATGCTTGTTGCATGATATAGTATATTGCCTTCTTTATATGCACCACTAAGCTTAGAGCTTAGCGTGGAGTTTAATTTCCACGCAGATATAGAAAGGTAGCTGAAGACACTAGATAAAACAAGCGGTGATCCCAGACAAGTAAAGCAGCCGAGTCTTGAGAAAGTGGGTTACAATTTTTGAAACTTTTGTATTTGACTTTTATATTAAAGAAGTGTTTGAGTTTGTAAAACTTACTTTTAAAGTTTGTTAAGAATTACTCTGATGTTAAAAATTTCTATATTATGTAAATAAATTGTACTCTGATTTTTATTTATATCTATATATACATGAATAAAAAAATGTAAATATATATATATATATGAAGTATGAGAAAGAAAGGACATTAGCGCTCCCTCATCCGGGCACGTGCGGTTCGGGTGAGGAGGTGCTACAAATTATTTTTGAAAACCATTTTAAAATCCCAAAACCGCCCAAACCGGGCATTAATACCAAAATCTAGAAACACCAACCTGGTGCTTTGATACTAAAAAATGTAATACCCCCTCACTCCACTAGCTCGTCCCCGAATAAGGGTGTGCTATACTAACTTCATCGATTAAAATATCATTATATAAGTTATATATAAAGCAAAATCACTCGTACATTTTTTTTTATTTTCAATATTCACTATTTATTTACCTTGCATTTATAAAAGAAATATAACATAAAAGTTAAACTACTTTTTTATATAGTAACATGTTCTTTACAAAACATACTATTTATTTTACAAATACTACAAAATAAAATTTACATGATAATATACAAAAGTTGTGTAACCCACGATATGTGCAACAGGCTGCTTTATTGGATTAGGTCACCATTGGCTTTGTCTATTATCTTCTATTTATTCTTTACTAAATCTGCGTGAGAAAAACTCTCACGCTAAGCTCTTGGCTTAGTGGTGCATATAAATAAGGCAATAAACTATTTTTAATGTCACATGCATTGTCATATAACAATTTATGATCAAATCATGCAAACATACATTTCATAATATTCTAGTATGCATAACATCAATTTATTGTATCTCATTTTGTTTAACATAATCAAATCATCATTCTCATGCAAATCATGGTATTCTAGCATGTATAGACATCAAATTATATTATATTATCTCATACTTATTTATTTTATTACCACCTTATTGTATAACACTAAATCTTCTTTTTATCCATGCCACAATTCATGATTCCATTTTTATTTTCAATAATTCTTTTATGTTTCATAACTTCCTTATTTATGTTTTCATTTATGCCCAAGACACCTATAAACCACTGAATAGGATAACAGAGTTTCCATCCAGGCACTTAGGAGTGCCACCCGGGCGATATGATGTGCGCATATAAGTGTCAAACCCGGCGTAGATAACCATGTCAAACTCGGCGTAGATAACCGTGCCAAACTCGACGTAGATAATAATGCCATACCCGGTATAAATAACAGTGCCAAACCCTAACTGGTTACTAATAATTCTGCCCAGAATTTTCTGGACAAATTCTATGTCTATAGTTTATGAATTTTTCTGGATAATTAGAGACATATTCAGATATTATGATCTAAATAAATATTGTATCCCTATGTCTTAGCTTTCAAACCAAATAAATAACACACAAATGCAAGCTCCAGAACTCAATTTATAACAGTTTACGTACTTACTGCTCATTACTAACAATTCTACCCAGAATTTCTGGACAGATTCTATATCCAAATTTTATGACTTTTTCTGGATATTTACAGACATATTTAGGTGTTGTGGTCTAAATGAAAGTTATATCCCTATCTCTTACTTTCAAACCCAATAAACAACATGCAAAACTGAGTTCCAAGAATTAAGTTATAACAGTTTAAGTGAACACTGCTCATCAATTTCCAGCAAGGAACATACAAGATAATCACATTCAATTTTTACCAAATTAAATCCTAAGTCTAGCAAACATGCATCCCCAAGATTTTCATCACAAAATAATATCAATTCAGAATCATCAACATGCCAAATAATTAAATCATGCAATTAAAAATAAAATAAAATAGGCTATTGCCTTAGGTTATGCACAAACCTCTCTTTTTTCTCTTTATTTCTCTTTCTCCTTTCCTTTGCTCCTTTGAGCTAAATCCTTGTCACTTTGAGTTCCTAAAGTTCATAAACAGATTTGTAAAACTTTATAAACCTAATCTCTCTCTTTCTTCTTACTCTTTCAAGCTTTCTTAAGCATGAAAATGGAATTTCCCATGCCTTTCTCTCTCTTTTTCTCACTTTCTCTTCTTAAAACAAGGTTTGGTTATGGCTGTCCAAGGGAAAAACGTGCGCTGGTTTGAGAGACAGAATTTTCCCCAATGAAAATGGATAAGGAAAAATAAGAAACAATCAAGAACAAAATGACAAAAGTCATTAAGATGGGGGACACATAAGCCACATTCTAGAAACCTTCATTAATGTTATATGCATGTATCTTCATTAGCTTATTAAACTTTGCCACTTAGTGTATTGGGCTTCAAGAAACGTGGGAGGCAATTGAAAGATAGAAAATTCTATATATGAAGAGATGAAGGAACAATTAAGAGAATAAAGACAAGCTACATAATTATGGGACACCTATGCCAAATTCTAGAAGTCTTCATTAATGCATTCATCTCCCTTGGTGTATATTAATTGTCCACTTAATTTATGCCACTTGGTGTGGCCAGCCCCTTCCCATGTGTTTAATGTCCCAATCATGTATTTAATTTATGATTTTCCCATTTAAATCCTCCAATTTTCAGTAAATTGCAAATTGACCCTTAAACTTTTCAAAATTTGCAATTTAGTCATTTACTGAAATTTAACATCTTTAAATATTTTGAACACTTTATTAGATATTTTCCATACTTAATTGCAATTATTTTCATTTTTTTCCGATAAAAGTCCAAATTTAGACTTCGGTCAAACCGACGAGTTGATTTTAACAACTCTCGTGACTTAAGCCTCAGCTCGACGAAGACTTGGTTGTGACGAAGCTCTTGCCTCTGAAGGCTCATTACTCTCAGCTTCTTCTACTACTATTTGTCTTGATCCTGAAGCCCTATCCTACCTATAACATAAAGGCAACAACCCTAATCAATAAAGCAGCAACTCCAAAAATGAAATTGTGGGTACATTCAAGAAAAAACATTTTCAAAATTCACTTTAAAATCCAAAACCGCCCAACCGGGCTTTAATATCAAAATCCAGAAACACCAACCGTGCTCTAATACCAAAACCTGTAGCGCCTCACCCCACTCGAACCGCATGTGCCCGGATGAGGGAGCGCTAATGTTCGTCTTCTTCTTTACTTCTTCAAATCGCTATATCTTTTATTTTATTTTATTTTATTTTTCATCACACATGTATATATGGATATAAATAAAAACCAGAGTACAATTTATTTACATAAGGTAGTAATTTTAAATATCAAATTAATTTTTAACAAACTTTAAAAGTAAGTTTTACAAACTCTAACATTTCCTTAATATAAAAGCCAAATACAAAATTTCAAAACTTGTAACCCACTTTCTCAAGGTTCAGCTGCTTTACTTGAATGGGATCACCGCTTGCTTTATCTAATGCCTTCAGCTACCTTTCTATATCTGCGTAGAAATTCAACTCCACGCTAAGCTCTAAGCTTAGTGATGCATATAAATAAGGCAATATACTATATCATGCAACAAGCATTAACATATATCATTTTATACATTAAAAATGTTTGCATGCATGACTATCAACATATTCTTATTTCATACAAGTATAAATGTCATGCTCATATAGGCAATGTTATTTTCATTTATCTTTAACGGTAAATTACTCTATTAATCTCCTTATCATTACATCTCAATCCCATATCATCATCGTTTTCTTATTCTTTTCTTTCTTTATTTTCCAACATATCCTCATTATCTTGCCCACATCACTCTAAGTTTGGACTGACTGGATACGAGTTATGGATCAGGAGCGCTCTCCGAGCTTAAGCCACCCTGTCCACTATCTGGCTCATAAGAGCTTCTCAAATCAATGGCGCTCTCCAAGCTTAAGCCACATTGATTGAGTATAATTTCATCATAGATGAATAACCGAATCAAGGGCGCTCTCCGAGCTTAAGCCACCTTGTCCTCATTTATATGTGCTCATCGGAGCTTCTCAAGTCAGTAACGCTCTCTGAGCTTAAGCCACACTGACCGAGCATCTCAGACCAATGACGCTCTCACAAACTTATGCCACATTGGTTGAGGAATAGTACGGTACCATTCGCCCCCTTAATGACATGTCATCTATCCTGATTCTAGTCTGCAGATAGAGTAATGGGCTTCTTTATATTTTCACATCAATCAAAATTCTCAAATTTCAACATCGCAATTTTTCTTGTTTTGCAAACATATAATCGTACTCATACATATTGGATAACGTCTTATCATTTATTTAACTAGGTACATCAATATTCTCATACTTATCATCCGCATCAGATTTCATATATCATCCATGACAATTCATTTTTCTATATCACAACATATCACATTCTCACATCAATATACATATACATATATATATATATATATATATATATATAATATATATCCATATCATTCTTATTTCACAGGATAGACAATGACTTTCATTTACTTACCTGAATTCTTCATTTGATAACCACATTCATAATCACAAATACAGAGCATTCACGGTCGTGATTACTAATTTCATGCCCATGAATTAGTTCACGCCCGTAATCTCAAGCCGTGAACGCTACTGGAATGAATCGCCCAAAAGCATTCACGGTTGTGATTACTCATTCACGCCCGTGAATAAGTTCACTTCCTTGATTCCAACCCGTGAATGCTTCTGGAATGAATAGTACTATTTCCACACAGAAGTCACAACTATGATACAATCAGTCACAACCGTGAACTCTCAAGTTCACGCCTGTGACTCAATAGTCACGCCCGTGACTTTCTGCAGGAAGTCTGCATATTCACATTTCATTCATTCTAACATCATCCAAATCATACCAAATTCTATTTCATGTATTTCTAAAGTTCTTTACTCAACTTATTGCTTTCTAATACATGTAAATGTCTTGATCATACAAGATTCTCTAACATGCATCATTAATTCAATGTCACACAAGGATCTCATTCATACATGTTTAATCCTATGGTTTCATGCCATAATCATCATCATTCTTGAAATGTATTTATCTAAAATCATATTCAGCATGCATTATTTCAAACAAAAATAGGCTATTGCCTTAACTTATGCACAAACCATAATCTTTCTCTTTCACTCTTCTAGGTAGCTTTCTCTTTTCCTTTGCTCCTTAGAGCTTGTTCCTTGTCATTTTGAACTCCTACAACATTATAGATCATTATCATCATCATCTGATTTCATCAAGACCCTAACTCTCTTTTTCTCTCTCAAAACCCTAGTTTCTCTCTCTTTCCATATAAGTCTTGGATGAGCTCAAAATTCAAACTTCCTTTAAGAAAAGATGAAGAAGAAGAAGAAATGCTTCTTACCTTACTCTTTTCTTCACTAAATCACCACTTTGGAGATTTTCTCTCTCTACCAAACTTGATTTTTCTTCCTCTTTCTTGCTCTTTCCAGCTTCCTTAGGAGTCATGGACCATGAAGATCACTTTGTCTTGCTCTTTCCCTTTTCTTCCCTTCCTTTCTCTCTCTAGAAATCAATGTGAGCTATGGAGGAAAAGATGTAGCTGGCGTGACTAGTAGAGAAAAGATAGAAGGAGGCAGAAAATGAAGAGAAGAAGAAGAAGAAAAGAAAGCCTTTAATAGGGTACCCAAAAAGTCTTCATGTGGGACCCACCATTTGACCATTTCTTGACATTAGGCTTAATGAACCATTTATCTCATTCTTCCTCCTTGAGTGGCCGGCCAAAACTATCAAAATATGCCCAAAATTAATATGTTGATTAGCAATTAATCTCATTAATCCTCCAATTTTTTGGTAAATTGCAATTTGACCCCAAAACTTATCAAATTTGTCAATTTAGTCCTTTACCGTAAATCAACTTCTTTAAACTTTAATATCACTTAATTAGGCATTTATCATTTAATTTAGCCATTATTTAATCAATTTTTGTAAAAATCCGAATTTAGACTCCGATCGGTTAAACGCGTCAACTTCTCGACACGTGCAACTTGGAGTCTAAATTAGTGGATATTACAACAACCACCAGGTTTTGAAAGCTATGATTTGCCTAATCATGTTTTTAAACTTTCAAAAGCTTTATATGGTTTGAAACAAGCCCCAAGAGCTTGGTATGAAAGACTAAGTTCTTTTCTTTTAGAAAATAACTTTACAAAGGGGAATATTGACACTACATTATTCACTAAAAAGCATAAGCATGATATTCTAATTGTTCAAATTTATATTGATGATATCATATTTGGGTCTACTAATGAATTTCTTTGTCAAGAATTTGCTAAGTGTATGACTAGAGAATTCAAAATGAACATGATGGGTGAGCTTAAATATTTTCTTGGTCTACAAATAAAACAAGGCAATGAGGCCATATTCATCAACCAATCCAAATATGCCAAAGACTTACTTAAAAAATTTGGAATGGAAGGATTCAAGAATGCCAAGACTCCAATGAGCACATCAACAAAAATAAACAAGGATGAAAAGGGTAAGAGCATTAATGAAAAGCTCTATAGAGGTATGATCGGATCACTTTTATATCTTACTGCTTCTAGACCCGACATAATGTATAGTGTATGCTTATGTGCACGCTTTCAATCATGTCCAAAAGAGTCTCATTTAAATGCAGTAAAAAGAATTCTAAAATATTTACATGGCTCATTGTATCTAGGTTTGTGGTATCCTAGAAATTCATCCTTTTACATTGTAGGATATTCAGATGTTGATTATGCTGGTAGTCTTTTAGATAGAAAAAGTACTTCAGGTACTTGTCACTTTATTGGAGAGTGCTTAGTTTCTTGGTTTAGCAAGAAATAAGTTTCAGTTGCTCTTTCTACCGCTGAAGCGGAGTATGTAGCAGCAGGATGTTGTTGTACACAAATCCTTTGGATGAAACAACAACTTAAAGATTATCGTCATAGTATGAACCATATACCTATTAGATGTGACAATACAAGTGCTATAAATCTATCTAAGAATCCCATTCAACATTCTAGAAGTAAGCATATTGACATTAGACACCATTTTATTAGAGATCATGTTCAATATGAAGATGTTGTATTGGAATTTATAAGCACAGACAATCAATTGGTAGATATCTTCACTAAGTTTCTAAATGAGGAAAGATTTAACTTCATAAGAAGAGAGCTTGGTATGATTGATGGATTAACTTTGTGATTACCAAATTGCCAAACCTTGATTGATAATCTTGTTTTTGTCTCATCTTATTAGATATAAGGTAGCTAATTTGATGGAAATATATGTTAGGGGATAGAAGCTCTTTAGAAATGCTTTAGTCTTGTTTTAGACTTAATTTTATTTAATGAAAATTTTAGGCAATTCATGCCCGTGACATATATTCACAACCGTGAACTAAATCGCCAAAAGAACCAATAGCTTTCACGACATGATTCACGGCTTAAGGTAGTAAAGACTATGTTTCACGACTACAACCTTTTTTATTCACCCCCACGAAACCCTTTGTTCACGCCCGTGACGCTTTTTCACGACCGTGAACATTTCCACCAAAAACTTACAGAAGCATTCACGCTTTATGTCACACTTTGTTTCACGATCATAAGTAGTGAAGTTTAACACTTCACAACCGTGACTCATTTGTCACCACCGTGATAGTTCATCATTCATGCCAATGACCTTTAAATATCATGACTGTGATTAATTTCAATGGGTAGAGCATCTCTTCAGGAAACCGTGAACACGACACTTCACCCCCGTGACTAAGTTTTTCAATCCCGTGAAGATGTCGACATTATAATGTTTCTGTCGTTATTTCTCACATTCCAACTTTCCCACTTCTCTCATTTATCACTATTGAATACCATTTTAAAGATTTCGGCCCCCTAGAAACTCATTCCATCTATAAATATCTTCAAAAACCACTTCCATCATCAGAAATCATATCTCCTTAGTGTTTACTCTCAATTTCTGTCAAATTTTTCACTCTTCAAAAGTTTATTCTTTTAATTGAAATGGAAACCGGTTCCTCTAAGGGTACAAGGAAGAAGTCTCATGCTCTAAGAAGGTACACGGATTACCTTCTAAACATCATTCCAGAGCATTGTCATCCTAGATACTCAGTGCTCAAGAAAAGGCCACTCCTTTCCTCTAGATCATTTGAGTGGCAAACCATTCGTACACTCATCTTCGAGACAAGCATGACAGAACAACTCCAGGCCTATCATCTGAAAGAATTTGTTGATATTCATCAACCAACTCTGAGGGAGCCAACCTTAGAGTTTCTGAGCACTTTGCAAGTATCTCCTACTGGCACGGTGAAGTTCCAAATTTGCAAGCATCCGAACACCCTCTCTGCCACTGAGTTTGGAGACTTGTTCAACCTTTCCTCTGATGGCATCTTGAATGACAGTGAAGTGGAGTTCTATGCTACTCAGGCATGGACTCACTTTGGTCTTGATTGTAGCTGGGACGTCAAAAAGACGAAGAGCACTCACCATTGATTCCTAGTGCACAAGTATTTGCATAGGTTTCTAACCTATAGCATCTTTGCCAGAGGAGACAACAATGGCACAATCAGGAAGTCAGAGCTCTTTCTCTTGGAGATGGCCTGAAGAGGCCTCACAGTGGCTTTATCTCAATGGTTTGCAAACCATCTTTTGTCAATTGCCACCAAGCCCTTTGGAGACATTCTGATTGGTGGGTACTGAATCACATCACATTGAAGCTCGGATAATTAAAGCTAGATGAACATCACTTCAACCTCATACCAGGGCATCCTCGAGACCGACTAGATGTCGAGTCCTTCATCAAAATGGGAGCGACTGTTTGAATAATGTTTGAGAACAACATCTACTACCGCTTCACCAACACTGTTGGTGAAATCATTTGGGAGGACAATGACTCGGATGACTTCAAAGCTGGCCTCTAGGGAATCCAGTAGAGGAAGAAGGCTCGAGTTGAGGTGGCACCTCCAGAGGTTGAGCAGTAAATGGGACAATCCTCTGCCTCCACACCAAACTTGGCTCAGCAAGTGGTTGACCTCTTGGCACCACGGTTTGAGCAATTGCAGGCTTCGATGGATGAGAGGTTAGAGAACCTCAAGGATTTCATGAAGTCTCGCATGGACAGCCTCGAGGTAGAAGTAGCTCACTTTAGATATAGGATGTCTAGCTAGTCTTTATGTTAACCTCGTTATCTTTGTTTCTAGCATGTTTGTTGTAGGAAATTATAATTTCCTCTCTTTTGTACTTTTCTTTCTAAATTAATATATTTGCTTTTGTTTTCCATTATGTTTTATCTTTTTGATATTCTTTTTGTTGATGACAAAAGGGGGAGAACCTAGTAATATATTGTTTAAAGTTAAGTGCAATACTTAATTTTGAATCAAAATGAATATGCAAGTATGCAAATGAGCTTTATACACCTTAAATATATCTTAAGTATACTTTGCATATACCTTGATGCAAGTTACATGAATGAATATGCACTTGATATACTCTGAATATACCTTAAATATACTTCATGCTTTAAAGAAAATTTTGGTGTACATTGGATATACTTTGCATATAACTTGCATATACTTAATGCTTTAAAGAAAATTTTAGTATACATTGGATATACTTTTGCATATAACTTGCATATACTTAAAACTAGGAAGTATATTTTAATGCTATACTTCATCATTCTTTACAATTCTTGCACTTCAGCATTCTTTATCCTAAGCATCTTTTGAGGGGGAGACTTCTCAAAAGCACATATTGCTAGATTATTTGTCACCATCAAAAAGGGGGAGATTGTTGAATCTTGAGGGGTATTTCCGTCATTTTGATGCTAACAAATAAAATAGCAATAATGTATTTAACATACTTATTTTCTAAGTCTATTGAACAGGGTATGGAATATGATAGCAAGAATGGAGAATGGAAGATTAATCTTAAAAAGATAAAATTGAAGAAATAGCATGTTCACTCCCGTGACCTTATGTGTCACGCCAGTGATGAAGCTTAGCACCAACAATCTAACATTTAAAGTTAATGGCCATGAAGAAAGATAGCAACCGTGAATGAACATTTCAGTCACGCCCGTGAATAAATGTCACGCCCGTGAGAAGACATGACAAATTCTTCCAGATAGTTTCATGACCAAAGTCACCACTTGGACCACGGCTTGGAAGGATGCCATGCCCGTGAAGATAAAATGTCATGCCCATGAACAAACACTTGAAAACCTTCAAGAATGCTTCACGGCCAAGGTTACCACTCAAGTCACGGCTTGGAAGAACAGTCACAACCATGACATACATAGTCATGACTGTGAAACATGAAAGAGAAACATGTCAGACGCGATTATAAGGGTTGGTGCAATGGATAGTTTCATATTAAAAGCATTCTAACGACTATAATTTACTATGGAAGTATAAATACAAGTCATTTATGCATCCAGAATAAGAAGGGAATAAAGGAGAACAAGAGAACAAGAGAATAGCAAATATTTTAAATCAAAATCTTGTTGTAAGTCATTTTGTGCATTTGATATTTTCAAAACAAACATTTATTCTCTATGAAAATCTTTTTGCTCATCATTTATTGATCAATATAGATTTGTAAGTGTTTCTCTCTGTAATCATCTACTCAAGTGAGTTTTGGGTATTTTGGAGTTAAGAATAGAACACTTGTAAGGGTTAGTTGTGTGAGCCTCTAAAACACAAAGAAATGTTATTTGTGTGAGCCTTTAAAACACAAGATAAAGGTTATTTGTGTGAGCCTATAAAATACAAGGAATTAGTTATTGTGTGAGCCATCAAAACATAAGGGATTTCTAGGTTAGATGAGATCCATTGTTAGAAACACCATAGTTGAGAGTGAGCTTGTAAAACTCCATTGTAATACTTAGTGTGTTAGTGAAACTCTCAATTGAGATTGGAGAGAGGAGTAGGGTTTGTTAACACCCGAACCTCTATAAAAATCCTTGTGTCATATTTTTCTATCCCTACTAAACTTAACTTTTCTTTCCGCACTTAAAAGTTAAATTTTTAATATCCAATTCAACCCCCCTTCTTGATTCAATATCTGAGCAGCACATTCATATACCACATTTATACCTCATATGTCATGCATATACCTTGAATATACTATACATATACCATGCATACATTCATATGCCACACATACCTCAAATATACCATATATATACCACTTACATATACCACATATATCATAATTATCTATCATCTCATTATAAAGGTCAATCACGACAATCATATGAATTGCATAATCACAATTCAATTCACATTTCACATAGCAAGCGATGTCAATGTGCATTAAAGAAATCATTTGATAATTAAACTCACATTTCTTATTTGATTCTGACCCTTAACTTATTGTCTTTCCCCTCCTTGTAGATTTCCAATTTGTTGTGAGCCTAATATAGAAATATAATTGATTAATTTATGACTAGAGAAACTTAATGTGGCATAAGTAAATTAATATGCATTGTTCATATCAATAGTTAGGATTTTTCCTATGATGTAGTGTAACCTTATAGGACTGATTAGCCTATAACTTTTTCTACACTTGTCTAATTTGTTTGATTCTTATTTCTAATTAAATTTAACATAAAATTATATAACATATTAAAATTTCAGAGAAATTTAAGTATTGTACAATTTTTGGTGGAATTTCCAATTGTATTCTGTTTTCTGCCTTTAGGTAGTTTTAGGGTACTCTCTCAAAATTTGATCTTCAAAGCTTCATCAATGGAGGATAAAAGTTTATGGTGGTGAAAGAGATGGAGATGTGGCATGTTAGGTTGGTTATAGGGGTATGGGAACGGATTTAAAGGGAAGGTAGAGAGAAAAATATGTCTGTTTCACCTATTTTGCTTGTCCAGGCTTTACGACCGTGACTCCTCTCTTATGGGCTTGAACCTCTCATTCACAGTCGTGAAAAAGCTCTTCACGATCGGGAAGAACCTCATCATAATTGCTAGCTAAAATATGATATTCACGGTCATGACACCTATTATCACGAACATTAAATAATAGATTTTTGCAAATTTCAAAGTTCCAAAACTTCACTTAATCCCCAACTCTCACTAACCAATAACATAACTTATAGGCCTTAATTACAGGTGTTACACACTGCTCAAATAATAGTGTTGTGACCAGATTTGATGTATGCACGGGAACTATAAATGAAGGGTATGAAGGACAATCTTTTGTCAATGGAGTGAAGCAATCTTATATATTGAAATGGGCCTTAAAGGAGTTCAAAAGCTTTTTCATATGATCCAATTCAATGTGGGGTGTGTTCCAAGTCATGAAAGGCAGCATTGGAACATTGGTTGTTATATTGGGCCTAAAATCCACAATCAAGCTTATGGGCTAATACTACACAAAGGCAAACCTAAGGTGAAGATAAAAGGAGTCTTTTATAAAGATTCAAGCAATGATATAAACAAGGCAAAGTCCATAAAATTGAAGATTACAAGTCATGTGCAAGACATCATGTGCTCAAGATCATGAGCTACGCAGGTGCCTATTTATGGAATTTGGGTTTAACTTGTAATTAGGCTTAATAATGTAAATGGGATGCCTAATATCTATCTATAGTTTAAATAAGGAGAATAACAACATGTGGGCCAAATGATATGAAGCCCAACCCACCACTTGTCTTGTTCTAGAAGGATTTAATTAGTATTCTAATTCAAGTAGGACTCTACTTTTTAGAATTTGAGTTAGAATATGACTGTATTTTTAGGAGTTAAGTTAGAATAGAACTTAGTTATCCTTTACCATAAAGGATTCCAAGACTTACAGCTATAAATACTCATTTAGGCTTATTTTACAAGGCATGAATGAGTGAATAAAAACGAATTTGAGTGTTTTTCTTTAAAGTGAGGCAGATTTGCATCTCTTTATTACATTTAGGAATTAGTTACTTATCAAATGATATTGCTTGTGGCATGGCTATTCTTAATAATCCTTATAATCTTGGTTTTTTGCTACATTGGTTAGCTTTGGGTCAGATTCAATTTATGATCACCATAGCTTAAGGTTTGTTTACCTTGTCTTGTTGAGGGGTTTTAAGGCACGATTTTTAGGATTCTGCAACAGTTAATGATGTATGCACGGGAACCATAAATAAAGGGTATGAAGAACAATCTTTTGTCAATGGAATGGAGCAATATTATATCATTGAAATGGGCCTTAAAGGAGTTTAAACCACTTAGAAAACATGCCATGGTGACTTTTAGATCCTTCTCCACATTGGCTCTCATCATTGCCATCTCTATCTCCTTATAGTAATCTTTAACGATCATGGATCCTTGTGTAAGGCATTGCAATTTTTAGTGCAACTCCCTATAGTAATAGGTTGGCACAAATTGTTTTCTCGTCACCCTCTTCATCTCCTCCCATGTTATAATAGGTCTTTCTCTATTCTTTCTTCTAGTCATCATGATCTGATCCCACCAAACAAGAGCATAATAAGTGAATTCAATAACAAGTTTTAACTTCTTCTCTTCACTATAGTTGTGCCATTCAAAAATGAGCTCCACTTTTCTTTCCCATTCTAGGTACACTTCAGCATCATTCATCATCCCTCTAAAAGGTGGAATTTTCATTTTGATGGAGTTGGCATTGCTATCATGCTTATCTCCTCCTCTTCTCCTTGTTGAATGGGTATCATCTTCATCATCGTAGGAATCAAAGTCCTCATATTCTTCTTGAGACCAAAATCTCCTTATTCTAGAATTGTGAATGTTCATTTCCCATGAGTCCGTGACTCTTATTTTGTTTTTTTGGAATTTGAAGTGCTTTGTAGTCTTACCTCTTCAATTTTTCTATCTTGTCTCTCCATTTTCTCATTAAAAAGATTCAATCATGGAAAATAGCATTTGGAATTTAGATTGGACAACCTCTAATGGTATGAGTTTGGGCTAGTCCTCTCGTTCACTACTTCCTCTTGCGTTTTCCTTAGTCTTGCCTTTGTATAATATTAGCTCATAAGCTTAATTGTAGATTTTAAGCTCAATATAGTAATCAATGCTCCAATGCTGCTTTTTATAACTTGGAACACACCCCACATTGAATTGGATCATATGAAAAGACTTTTGAACTCCTTTAAAGCTCATTTCAATGATATAAGATTGCTTCACCTTCATACCTTTCATTTATGGTTCCCGTGCATATGTAAAAATTACCCAATTTTTAAATGACACCATTTTTCTTATTCCCACTTATCTTTCCAACTTTCCCTTTTTTGAACGACGTCGTTTGTATAGATGCGATACTCATCCGTTGTGTCCAAACTCCCTTTATCTTTTTTCCGTTCTCCTTTTTCAGTTTTTACTCTAGTGGACCCTTCTTTCATGCTTTGACGCCTCTCTTTCTTCTCCTCTTTCCTCTCGCCTACTGGTCCTTCTCGTCTTTCCTCTCAACTACTGTCCTTATCTTCTGCTCTTTTCTTTCAGCTACCAGTCATTCTCCCTTTTTTTTTTTTTTTTTTCTCTCAGCTAGCTCCTCATCTGTTTCTTTCTTTTCTTTCTCCGTTTGGCTGTTTTCTTTGGGTTGCAGCATCGTCATTTTTCTTTCTTCTCATCTTCTCTCTCTTACATGTCGCTGTTCCTGGTCCTTTTTGAATGGCGCCATTCTCGCTTATATTTTTCTATGGATTTCCATGGCTTCACCTTTTGCTTTTTTGTTTCTCTTCCATTTGCCATAGGTCTCTAAGACACTACAGATCTACAGCTTTTGACCAAGAAAAAAATTGTTAAACTAAATCAGTTGAACTCCAGTTCATCTCCATTCAAATGATAGGTTGGCTTCCGAATGTAGCAAAGAACATGCATATGAGATCAGTTAGTGATATGGAAAGCATATCTCACTGCTCATGAGATCGGTTGGTCTTGGGCTCTAGCAGATTAGATGCACCTAGGGTCAATTGGCGTGAAACTGAGATTGGTTCATACAGTGCAATCCGCAGACTCAAATTCAGGTTTGGTCTTAATCTTTGCTTTGTTTCTATTTTTTAAAAATTCTTTGATTTTTTTATTTTGTTTCTATCGGCCTAAAAATTTGTAGAGTTGTCGTTTTGTGTGTTGATAATTTGTTTCTCCAAATTTGTGTGAAATGTGTGGAATTTATAAATGGTTGACAAATCTTTATAGTGCATTCGATGGATATGCTTCTATGTTTCTATTTAATTAGTTGTGCAGGTTTTACCTAATTCATTTGCTGTCTAAGTTTTAGTTAATTTTATTCATGAATGGTTTGTGGAACTGACCTTATTGCTTGATTTAGGCCTTTTAATAGAAAGTTCCCTATAATGTAAAAGAATTAGCTATTTGTTGTTAATATAAATTCCTTATTGAAGATGCAATAATCTTTTATGACTTTTTATAAATGGCTGGTTTTGTCTAATGGACAGATCTGTATTGGTTGAACTGTTGAGGATTTCGTTTTAAATAGATTGGTGTTGTAGTGTTTTTAAAAAAATATGCTACCTTGAAGCCATTTTACATTTTTATCCTTCCATTAATCATTCCATTCTCCTATGGTTTCTTTGAATGAGCCCTTTTTTGTATTTCAAACTATTCACCTTTTGTATTTACAATGGTTTTTATCTCATTAGCATCTGCTCTTTTGTTTTCCTTACCCCTTGTTTGAAAAGCTTCTTCTCTTTCTCTATGTTGTATGCCATAAGCCTGTGTCTTTCCTTTCGTTTTTTTTTTTTTTACATTTGTTGTGTTGTTCTCTTTTACTGGCCTTCTTTTGTGATGCTTTTGTATGGTCATTTATTAATTTTCTTTTTTTGCTCTTCAATTATTCTTTTTTAAACGTTTGAATATTGTTTTTGACTTTCATTCTTTTAGAGCTTGACAAAAAAAAAACCCTCTTTCATTCTCTTACAATTTTGGTTTAGTTGATCTTGGCTCTGGGCTTCAGATTTTTGGATGTGGTTTCTAGGTTTTGGGCTTTGATTTAATGCTTTGTTTGAATTCGAGCAAGTGACCTTTTAAAAATATTTTTAGCTTGGTTTTGGACTGGGTCTTGGTTTATTCAACACTCTTCTTCTATAGTTTGTTTAAGTTTTTTAATCTCTCTCATCTGATTTCTCCCTCTTTTCCCGTCCAGGTGGTTGGGTGGAAATTGGTCATATCTAGTGCCTTAAAAGATTTTGCTTACCAAATCCTCTGAGCAAAGGATATATTGCAACAGGACTCGACTGGGTCTTGGTTTATTCAACACTCTTCTTCTATAGTTTGTTTAAGTTTTTTAATCTCTCTCATCTGATTTCTCCCTCTTTTCCCGTCCAGATGGTTGGGTGGAAATTGGTCATATCCATCTAACAGCTGATATGTATCCAGCATTAACGAGTCCTGTTGCAATATGTCCTTTGCTCAGAGGATTTGGTAAGCAAAATCTCTATCATTTAAGGCACTAGATATGGTGAAATTTCCTTTTTTTTGCTTTGATTCATGGCCATCTATGCATCATGTGTGCCTTTATATTTTATGATTTTCATTTTCTTTGTTTCTTGCTATATTATTACGAGGATTATGTGTTTTTTAATGTATGCATATTGATGTCCATATCTTCCATAGCCGTGAACCATCTAATTGTGCTGATTTTACTTTGTCAGTGATATTAAATGTTACTCGCTTAACCATGTCTGTTCTTTCGTTCTATTTACTCTTTTTGCCCTTATGCCTATTTCCTGCCTTTCATAAATAGAAAAACTTTCACTTATTTTTTTCATCCATCTTCAAATCTTCTTATTATAATTTCTTTTGTTCACTCTTTCAAAATATGTGCTATTGAGTCTTCTGACTTTTGATTGCATTAGTGCTTATTCTCATTGATTTAAGGTAGTCTTTTTTCTCTATTGCTGTTTTTTTTAGATTTAAAATGTTTTATTCTCTGATTCTTAATTTGCTTTTATATGTGTTCATGCTGAAATTAGTAAAAATGGGTCATTTTTTTTCCTATAATACCTCTATTTTCTTATGCTATTTCCCTATTTATTCATAATTAATGTTAAGGAATGCTATCATATCATGCTTTAGAGATTTAAGTCTACATTGAAATGTATTATAGCAGAAGAACTTTATACAGTCATTTTCCAGTGCTTATTTTCTGTTTTATTTGTTGTTCATGTGCTGAAAATGCCTAAAAATGGTTCTTTTTATTGGAAATCTTCACTTTTTTCTAGCTACTATGCAGTCTTTATTAAAACCTGAAAATACATTATGACTTAGTTTGTTCTGGTTATTACTCAATATATGTATGTCCATTTAAAAAAATATTTTTTTTCTAATACTAGGTTAGTTTAAATTAAATAAGATAGGTTTCAAACTATTTCAAATTTTTCTTCAAATAATCATTTATGGCTCATAACTACAGCACTGTATGTGTTGCTGTTTTTAGCATTGATTCGAATGGGTGCACAGTTTCATAACATGCAAAAAAATAGTTTATAATAGATTCAGACAAGTTAAAATTTTTCTTTTAAGAGATTCTTAATGTAAGTTTTAAACATTTGTTTATCCTTTTTTTTTTTTGTACGATTTTCAGAGTTTCAGCACTTTCTAACACTTTTTCTTTTATTTTTATTGTTAGTAGATGTCTATCATTCAAATACCTCTTAACAGTGTTCTATATGGTCTCTTAAAACAATTAGGGGTCTATAAATTAGACGCGTTCTGATCAAATTCTAAGTACTTACTTCCATTTTGATACTATCTTGTGGTAGTATAGGGCGGCAGTATACGTATAAAACAAAACTATGTTCGATCTTTCCTAAAACATAACCTAAAATGCCTCTAGCGGCATATAACTCTCAAAATTCAGCTAAAGGCACATTCACATGCATTGTTTACTACCCACACCAAGATAACTTTGGATCTAGATTTTTATCGTTCAGTGTTCGTGTTAGTTTAAACAATGCTTTGGAGGCTAAGAATATGACAGCCATGATTGCTTTAGACCATATCAAATCTTTGTATGGCATTAAAATTGCAGACTATAATTACTGTGACCTCATGATGTACAAGCACAATGCAGACATAACTGTAACTACTGAACTAGCAGCCTTGAGATCATCATATGAACATCTTACATGTGACACTGTTTCTCTGACTAAAAATATGGAAAGCTGGTGAAAATGATGAAAAGGGTTAAGAGTGTCATGAAAGGTCTGGCTCATTTAGTTTAACCAACTTCTATCACATAACTTGAAGCATCTTAATTTGGGACTACTAGCACTTTTGCTAATTCTGATGCTTTCGAATTCCATATAGCTGATATTGGCATCTTGCACTCCTATGTGTTAAGTATTTTTTTCTTTTTTTTTTTTTCCTAAGATTCGATGTCCAAGAACCAATGTTTAGTGTTTGAAGTTGTATATTGTTCCGCGCCCACTTAAATCTACCTGTACTTTTGGTCTTTTTGTATAATGTTCATGTAAATTTTTGACTAAATGATAAGCTTCCAAGATTAATCCTTTTGCCAGTTTCTTTTCAAGGTTGCTTCATAATCTCTCATTTATTTTAGCATTTCAATTTTACTGGTATGAATGAGCATATGGAATGGGTGATGCTTCATAAATTGCTCCATCTATAACGAACACGCGCATAAAAAGCCATAAACTAGGCATAGTAAAAAATTGTTATTTTATTATTTTAGCATTTTTAAAATCCATTTCATGATTCTAGATAAAAATTAGAAGTAGTGGATATTTATTTAATGAAACCAAAAAAAAAACCTTTACTGAAAACAAGTCATCATGAAAGGGTTGATTAGTGTACAATTTTAAGCCAAATATCAAAGGATAACATGTTGAAATCAACAATTGAATGACTTAAATCCATTGTACAAGTCAAACTAATGGTAACAGTCTTAAAATGAACAAGTACTTAATAATCACTCTTGCAATATTGGTTAATTTAGTGCATTAGGAGATACCTTTATCTCTTAATACGTTAATTATTACGATAACCCATAAAATTATTCTCACCCTCAATTTGTAACTGCTAAATGGTTAAAAAGAATTACTTAATGGGGTTTAATTAATGGAGTCTCATAAGCAATATACATTTTATTTTTTTTCTAAAAAACATGATTTTTATTTATTATCTTATTATTTTTTATTTTTTCTATTTTATAATAAAATCTCTAATTAATATAAAAATATACTATATAAAATTTTAATTATATTAATCATATTTTTTAATGTGTAAAATAAAAATAAACTTAAAAAAATAAAGGTGGAAAAATAAAGGTGGCATTTAATTTCAAGAAAGCTTATGTTTTACCTTTGAATGTTTCTTCAAGTAGCATTTAATACTTAATCAGAGTTGTATAAGTCCATAAAAAAATAAATAAAAGGAAAAAAAATCCAATAAGCATCAATTCAAATCACAATGATACTAAACTCATTCTTAAATTTGTATAATACTCTTCTTCACATAAAATTGTCACTTTTTATATTGATTAAAAAAATTTATTCATATAATAGAAACTATAAATTTTATTTTTATTTTTTAAATTTATTTATATATCTCTATATCCATTAGATACGTATTAAAAAAATCTTATTTATTGATAATAAAAAAAATTGAGAGTTCAAAGAAATTAACTATATTTTTTTATTAAAAAAATGAACTATATTTAGAGATTGGATAGATAGAGAAGCATATTTTTATTTCAAATTAAGTAAATGGTCAATCATATGGACATCATGCAACACCATTCCATTTGAGATTGAATATGTTTGATAAATTTGAAACTGATTGAATATGTTTGATTAATCCAACTTTTTTATATTTTTTTAACTAATCTATTTAAATTGTATAAATTAATTGTTTGGATTTTTATTAAAAAAAGGAATATTTGTCATCAAAAATATTTTGATGCTTTTTGAGATTTCTTTTAGATATTTTTTTCCCAATAAAATATGCTCATCCAAAATTATGTTGTGATTATATATTTTATTATAATATACTAGGCCTTAATTAATCCTTTTTTTTATATACTTTTGTAGGCATTGTTATAGTGCTCTTTATTTGCTTCTTATTAGAGAAGTATCCTAAAGCCAATCACCTTAGGCACTTAGACACCTGATATACTTATTTGTTATTAATAAAAGACATTTTCATTATATGATATTCATTGCATATGAATTTATATAGATCTTAAACTGTTTAATGAAGTCATTGGTATGTAACATAACATGAATGAATTCATGATGATGAGATTCTTATCATGTGTAATTGTGTTTATACCTAAATGATCAATAGTCATAGGATTAATAAGAAGGGATATTGTTAATCCGGATAGACTAGCACATGTTATACTCTTTGACTAAGTCAAGTAGCTGACCTCATAAAGCTGAAGACATGAGATGTTTAGAGTTAATATGTAGATGCTTGCTAAGAGTAGTAAATACATTGGATGACCTACTATAAGACAATTACATGGATATATGTTCAATGTTAATGATAGTCTCATCATAGTACTGATGCAAGTATCCTTAGATTTGAGATGCTTAAAATTATCTTGTATACTGAATCTTATACTTTAACTCCATTTCTCGTTGTCTCTCAGAGGTCACTCATAGGGTGGTGATTGGGTATAACATTTGGTATTCAAAGATAGTTTAGTAGTCAATAAAGGATCAATAATTTTGCAGATTTTCTATTCCTTTCGAAAGCCAAGCATAGGATTTTTAGAGTCCAATCTTAATTATGATCAGAAGACCTATAAATACCCTCAAAAGGGCTCAGAAAAGAAGTTGCCTCCTTAGAGAAATAAGTGTTATCTCTCTTCCATCTCTCTAAAAGTTTAAACACTATTGCTAGCACTTTAGTGCTTTGACACCCTATAGCCTTTGAGGTTATTTCCTTCGCTCCTTCACATAAATACCCTTAGAGCAATCCATAAGCTTTAGATTGTTGTGGTTTACAACAATCCAACTAGAAGGAAAGCTCACAATTTGAAGATAAAAAGTTGCAATCAAACAAAGGTAATTCTACTTCTCCCATGTGATTGTTATATTGGTTTTAATATACATAGGGCATTTTAAGGTTTTAGATTCAATTAAATTTTAATTTTAACTTCCGTTGTGTCATGTATGAGATGCATGCTAAGAACCCAACAGTGGTATCTGAGCCACCTTATGTAAATTAAATTCGGATTTAATTTAAGTATCAATGAGATTGATTGTTAAAGAACAACTTGAATTCCCTCTTTTTGTTAAAAACGAATTTGATTCTATTTGGCCTTAAATTTTAATTTTTATTTAATGACATGTTAATATGATAATATTAGATGTTGATGATAATTAAAAGGTTTGAATTTAATTTGAACATGAAATTCGAAGTTATGCATAGTTGTTGAATTTCTAGGGTTTATAAAACCTAGTTATGCCAATTGAGTTGTTTAAGGGGCTATTCGAATATGATTTATTAATTTGATTAATCAAATATATTTATGACATATTTAGAATGTGTTTTAACTTCTAGGCAACACCTATAATGGTACAAAAATCATTTTTGATCAAGAAACAAACAAAACATGTAGCTAGGTTGAGAACCATACCATGTGATGAGACTCTTTTGTGTTGTTTAATTTAATGGAATGTAACTTGATGATCAAAACCTTAATTCATATTTATGAGATAGTCATGATGTTATTTTGATATCAATTTCATGTTGTAGTCAAATTAAATTCGTAGTTAAATTTCTAAAGAATCCTAATTCATGTATGATTCAATTTAAGCAATTTTTGTGTAATTGTTTTGCTAATTGAATGACGAATGATTTAGATTGTCTAATGAACAAATTTAATTAGTTTAAACTGATTATAAGTATTTTTTATAATGATGATAATGAATTCTAGAAATTTTAAAAAATTTTAAATGAAATTTGATTTGAATTAGAAATGGTTTCAAAGTCCTAATTTGACTAGGATTCTAGTATGTAATTGTAACTATGATTGTTTAATCCTATTTGACATCAAACTAATAATTAATTAAGGTAATTTAATTATAAATTAACTACTGATCATATTTGAATTTAATATTAAATGAGATTTAATTATTAAATTCGGATTTAATTATTGCATGCATTAAATTGGTAATAACCTAGTTGGCAAAGTAGGCAATTTTAGGAAACTTTTTGATATGATCAAATATATACTTAATTTGCATAATTTCCTTTTAGAAAGTATTTCTAAATGTTTATATGATTATTTAATGAGATTAAATAATGGATATATGATGAATTTCACTAAAGGCCAAACATTCAAAATAATGTTTCAAGAGTTAAAACAAAGGGAACCCAAATTGTTACTTTAATAGATTACTTTTATTTATGCATTAGAGAATGCATGCTAAGGGTGTATGGAAAGGCATGATGGTATGATTATGGATTTGACCAATGAGATTGATCATGCATGGAATTTTATTTTTTGGTAAAAAAAGCCTACAAGTCCTTACCTTCTCTATTCTCTCTATTGTATTTCTTTTCTCATCGTATGATTATGGATTTGACCAATGAGATTGATCATGCATGAAATTATATGTTGTGGTAAAAAGGGCCTATGAGTCCCTGCCTTTTCTATTCTCTCTATTGTATTTCTTTTCTCATCTTACTCTCCTCAAATGAAACTTAAGATTTTCTTATGAAGAATTTATGTAATTAGATTATGTAGGATTAGAATAGAATTGAAATGCAAAGGAGCAAGAAGCCAAGGAGATGGTGCCAAAAACAAAGGAGCATTAGAATAGGACATTGTTTCCTATTTTGGTGTTGTAATTTTATGCATCTACCTAGGTGGGATCTAGTCAATCCTTTCATGGCTTGAAAGATTGATATTAGAATATGTCCATAATCATAATCATATAATTACTATAATTATTTTATATATCTATATGTGATGAATGAATATATTATGCATGCCAAATTGCCATGATGAGACCTAAATAAAGAAATCCCTCTTAAATCACATTAAGGCTAATGTCTTCCATTAATATGGCAAGAACCACAGTTCTTTTAGAGTATGGGTTGTTGGGAAAATCCAAGCCTGCTCTA
Source organism: Triadica sebifera (assembly GCA_023653625.1). NCBI lineage: Eukaryota > Viridiplantae > Streptophyta > Magnoliopsida > Malpighiales > Euphorbiaceae > Triadica > Triadica sebifera. The sequence continues at coordinate 15,326,869 of CM042899.1, forward strand.
CACGAATATGTTCAAACCATTGAAATGCAATTTCATAATTAATGGGCTGACTTTAATTAGTTACATTGGTTTGTTGGGCAAACCCAAGGTTAATCTTAATTAGAGGTAGTATTGGGTAAGTGTACATGAGATGTGCACATATCAAGAGTTGATAGCCCAATAATTCAGTAGTTGCATGATATGATGCAATTGGTATGAGATACCTACCAATTGACCTAAGATGGCTTGTTGGGCAAATCCAAGGTCAATTTTAGTAATGTTGGATACTGACCCACTAGGAAAGCTTCCAACTGGTTCTCTCAGATTCATATTGAGGGCTATGGGTTTATAATAAAATAGTGGGAGTTATAATGCGCATTTATTAAAGACCTAATATTCATGCATTTAGAACATTCTCTACATGATCTTTCTTTATATCTAGGTTGATAGAATCATGTCATCAAATGTGAACTTACGCTCGATTCTCAATTCCAAAAAAATTGACTGGCCTGAACTTCCTTGATTGGATAAGAAATTTGAGAATAGTTCTCAAAACTGAAAAGATAACCTATGTCTTGGAAGAGCCGCTTCCTTCCCCTCCTGTTGATGGTGCATCTGTTGATGAACAATTGGCATACAAGAAACAAGTGGATGATTGGCATACAGTTGGCATTCAAAAGTAGCATGAGAACATGGATGCTAATACCATTGTGTATCATCTAAGGGAAGTTTTTGATGATCAAGCTTGTACTGAGCTATATGAGATATCTAAATTGCTCTTCTGCTCCAAGATGACAGAGGGGACTTCTCCAGTGCGACATGCATTGAAGTTGAATGGGTACATTGAGAGATTGGCTAGTTTAGGATTTGTTATGGATAATGAGTTAAGTATAGACTTAATTCTCTAAAGTTTTCCCGATAGTCATGCACACTTCGTGCTAACCTATTAGATGAACAAGATATCCACTTTGATCCCCAAACTGATCAATATGCTCAAAACAGTTGAGCCTTCTGTCAAGAAAGAGTAAAAGGCTGTAATGCTGATGGACAATTCTAATTATTCTAAGAAGAAGAAGGACAAGAAAAATAAGAAGTCCACAAAGGCCCATGGAGGCGTGAAGAAGAAAGGCAAAGAGACTGCTTCAAAAGGGACTTGCTTCCATTGTGGCAAGACTGGTCATTGAAAGAGAAACTGCAAGACCTATGTGGAGTCTTTAAAGAATGAGAAGTATAAGACATTGGATGCACTTCTACTTCAGGTATTTATGTTATTAAGGTTAATACTGTTTCTATTAATAACACATGGGCATTGGATACCGGATGTGGTTCACATATATGACTGATATGCAAGGCCTAAAAAACAGTAGACAGCTCAAGAAAGGAGAGTCAAATCTACGTGTTGGCAATAGAGCAATAGTTGTTGCATTAGCTGTAGGAACTTATGCATTAACACTCCCAAATGGGCTTGTTTTAGAATTAGACAATTGTTATTATGTTCCAGTTTTGACGAAGAATATTATTTTTGTTTCTTGTTTAAATAGAAAAGGTTTTCATTTGACTATTAATGGCAATGGTTGCTCTATATGGTTGAATGATATTCTTTATGGAACTAGCACATTATGTAATGGAATTTACATTCTTGACATGTCTAATTCAATTCTCAATATCAATAATAAAAGACAAAAGATAGATAACCTAAAACCATCATATTTATGGTATTGTTGTCTTAGTCGTATAAATGAAAGGCGCATGACTAAGTTACATAAGAATGGTGATTTAAGGTCATTTTATTATGAATCATATGACATATGTGAATCTTGTTTGTTAGGAAAAATGACAAAATCACTTTTTAGTGGAAAGGGTGAACGTGCCAATGGGCTATTGGACCTTGTACATACAAATATGTGGACCAATGTCAGTGCATGCCAGAGGTGGTTTTATCTACTTCGTTACTTTCATTGATGATTATTCACGATATCAGTACTTGTATATGATGAGATACAAATATGAAGTTGTGAAAAGGTCAAAGAATTCAAAAATGATGTAGAAAAATAACTTGGCAAAAGTATTAAAACACTTAGATCATATCGAGATGGTGAATACTTAAGCCAAAAGTTTCAAGGTTATCTAAGAGATAATGGGATTTTATCTCAATGTACTCCACCATACATACCACAACATAATGGTATGGCTAAAAGGAGAAACCAAACCTTACTAGATATGGTGAGGTTGATGATGAGCTTTGTAAAACTGTCTATTTCCTTTTAGGGTCATGCACTAAAGACTTCTATTTATATGTTAAATAGAGTCCCTTCTAAGTTAGTTGAGGTTACTCTATAAGAGATATGGACTAACAAGAGACCTATTCTTTCTCATTTGAAAGTATGGGATTGTCTTACTTATGTGAAGCAGACGATGTTAGATAAGATATAAGCTAAGTCTGATAAGTGTCTATTTGTGGGATATCCAAAAGAGTTATTTGGATATCAATTCTACCACACTTTGGAACAAAAGGTGTTTGTTTCAAAGCATGTTGTCTTCTTAGAGAAAGAGTTTCTTCTAAAAGAAGATAGTGGGAGAAAGATTTTACTTGATGAAGTTCAAGATGCTCAAACAGATGTAGATCAACTGACAGAACCTGAATCTGTTACTCATAGAGATGAAGTAACAACTACACCTTTTGAAACACAAGAACTTTGTAGATCAAGTAGGATACGCATTGTTCCTGAGAGATATGAATTTCTAAACGAACAGAATGACGTATTACTCATAAAGGATGATGAGCCTACTACCTACAAAGAAGTTCTGAATTGTTTAGAATATGATAGATAGCTAAAGCCATACAATCATAGATGGATTCCATGTATGAAAATCAAGTATGGACTTTGGTTGACCCACCTGAAGGGATTAAACCCATTGGGTGCAAATGTGTCTTCAAGAAGAAGACAGACATGGAAGGTAATGTAGTTACCTATAAGGCTAGGCTGATAGCTAAAAGATATCATCAAAGGCAAGGTGTTGACTATGATGAAACCTTTTCTCCAGTTGCTATGCTTAAATCCATCAAGATAGTCCTAGCCATTATAGCTCATTATGATTATGAAGATGGATGTGAAGACAACTTTTCTTAATGGAAATCTGACTAAGGATGTGTACATAACACAACTTGAGGGGTTCACATCCTATGATGACAAAAAGGTATGTAAATTGCAAAAATCCATTTATGGATTGAAGTAAGCATCTATGAGTTGGAACATTTGATTTGATGAGACAATCAAAGAGTTTGAAATGTGAAGGAACCTTGTGTTTACAAGAAGGTTAGTGGGAGTGCAGTCATATTTCTAGTATTGTATGTAGATGACATATTACTTATAGGAAACGACGTCTCAGTTCTTCAATCAGTCAAAATTTGGCTTTCTAAGAATTTCTCCTTGAAAGACCTTGGAGAAGCAAACTATATACTGGGGATTAAGATCTATAGAGATAGATCTAAAAGGTTGTTTGGTCTTTCTCAGTCTGGATACAGAGATAAGATGCTAAAGAGGTTTATCATGGAACATTCTAAGAGAGGATTAATTCAAATGACTTATGGGATTACCCTATCTAAGTCCATATATCCAAAGACACAGGATAAACGAACACGCATGAGTAGGATTCCATATGCTTCGGCTGTTGGATCTATCATGCATGTTATGTTATGTACTAAACCCAATGTATCATATGTTTTGAGTGTCATGAGCAGATATCAGTCAGATCTTAGTGAGGTGCATTGGGTGGCTGTCAAGAACATCTTTGAGTACTTGAGAAAAACTAAGGATGCATTCTTAGTTTATGGAGATGGTGAACTTAAAGTAAACGGGTATACGGATGCCAACTTTTAAACGGATAAGGATAATTCCAAGTCCCAATTGATGCGAGCCAACACAATGGAGATGATCTTACACGCCATGGAGGAGATGGATTGGTGTTGCCACTTGGTCCAATCATAAGATCAATCAAAAACAAGCTCAAGGCAGCCTTGCAAACGTGTATTCAAAGCTTGGTGACAAGAGACATCAAGGAAGAGACTTGGATCAAGCTTGAAAAGATGGAATCAGTTAGTGATCCAAAGCTTGTGACACTAATTGGGGCATGTGATGGTGAAGAAAACTAGCCTAATGGGCTAGATAAGAATTCCATATTACAAGCTTCAAGTCATGTGCAATATGCTATGTTAAGGTGGGCTTATGTTATTTCATAATTGGGCCTAAGACTAAATTTAGTAGGATGTTTTATTTTAATTATTGGCATGTAATTTCATTTAAAGACACATGATCAGCCTTATTTTAACTTGTCTTAGGTGTGTGGGCCTTATAAAATCAGGCCTATTCATTTGTCCTTAAGCCATTAGGGTCAGAATGGTCTTTTCTTCACTTTTGCACCTAGGGTTTGGTTTGTAGAGGTATAAATACCTCCTTATGCGTGTAAGACAAGCAGATTGGTGATTAAAATAAAAATTTGAGTGTTTTTAAGTATTCTTCAAGTGGGAGGTGTGATCTCTATTAATATACCAAGGATTTCTTTCACTTATTAGGTTGGTAACTAATTTGTGGCATGAATCCAATTCTTTCTTCATACTCTTTGTTACCAATTCCTTGCTATTTTGGGGGTGAAGAATCTAATCTTACAATTGGTTGAAACTTAAGATTTGTATCAAATTGATTTAAAAGTTGTCTAGACTTAGATTTTAGGTGGTTGCTGCATCATTTGGTATCAAAGCTTTGGTTCCAAATCAATTGTACCATCTTTATTTTGCTGTTTTTAGTGATATTTGTTCAGGTTGCAATGTAAAAAAATAAAAAAATAAATAGGTTTATCTATTTGTGGCTGAATTTGCCTATATTGCAATCTATTGAAGTTTGGGTTTTTTTTGGTACAAATTTTTTGTTTTAGTAGATCATATTATAAAAATAAAATTTGTGCATATTGTCATTGATTGCCAAAAGTGGGACTGTTTTGATTCAATTAATTGCACACATATAAAATGAATTGCCTCTAAATATATTTGCTCTATTATGATTAAAATTGATAATTTGAGCAATTTTGAGTGGAGTTCGTAATTGAAATTGATTGGTTTCATATTGAGGTATGAATTGAGATTTCATTGCTTATTCTGGAAATTGTGCAATTGGTGGATAAAAGTTGCTAATAGGCATCCAATTAGCTTATTTGGCAGTAAGTTGGGAATGATTTAGTGAGTTTTTAAGTTCTGGTTCGAATTTCATTAAGGCAGTAGCACATATACACTTAATTTTTTTCTTGTTTTGTCAATTTGTTGCATTCTTTGTTTTCTACTTTTTATTGTTGTCCTACTCATTTCCATTACATTAGTTGAGTAATTTTGCATTCCATATTACTCAAATAACACATATTATATCCGCGCCTCATTCTTCATCCGTGTGTGCATATATCATATATTTGTCATTCCTTGTTTTCATTTCATTAATTTTGCTTCTAGCAATATTTCCTTTCTTTCTTAGGAATTGTTTATTTTAATTTTCTATTGGATATTGTTGCTCATCATTATTGATCTGGTTGGTTGAAGTTGATTTGGAAATATATCATAGTGAGGACACAAGAGTGGTAAAAGGCAAAATTGGTTAGCTCAAAAGAGGGTAAAAGCTTTAATTGAGTGTAACATGAGTGAACGTACACCTTTTGAGTGAAACACGTGAGGGAGTGTGTGAGACCATTTATTTACATCATGTCTAAATCAAGCAACCAAGAAAGAAGTAGTGACGAAGGAAACAAAACTTTCTTCACATTGGAGTCTATGCAACAACAATTTGGTAGGCTTAAGATTTTGCTCTGAGATATGAGTGATCAGTTTGAAAAGTATGATAGGAGGTTAGAAGGTCATGATTAAGCTCTACATAATCTTAAAAGAAATGCATCTTTGCAAAGTCGAATTGGAGGGAGAAGGGAAAGGTTAGAAACTCCACCCTAATTTGATTATGAAAAAGATTTTGTTGAGTTTGATGATGATAAGGATAGAAATCAGTTTGGAGGTAAAGGGGGCATAAATGATAGAGGAAGGAATAGAAGAGAACATAGAGGTAGGGTAGAGGCGGATAGATTTAGAAATGCCTAGAATTAGATAAATAGAAATTTGGGAAGCATTAAAATAAAAATCCCTACTTTTCAAAGTAGTAATGATGCTGATGCTTAGTTTGAATGGGACAGAAAAGTGGAATTGGTGTTTGAATGTCATAATTATTCTGAGGAGAAAAAGATAAAGTTGGCAGCAATGGAATTCACTGACTATGCCTTGGTATGGTGGGACCAAATCATCCTCAATAGGCATAGGAATAGGGAAAGACCTATAAACACATGGGTGGTGATGAAGGCAGTCATGAGAAAGAGGTTTGTGCCTAGTTACTATTATAAAGAGCTACATCAAAGGCTTTCGAGTTTGAGACAAGGGAATAAGAGTGTTAAGGACTATCAAAAAGAAATGGAGATAACTATGATGAGGGCTAATATTGATGAAGATAGGGAGGCTACCATAACACATTTCTTGGCTAGTCTAAATAAGGAAATTGCAAATGTTATTGAGTTGCACCACTATGTAGAGTTAGAGGAGACAGTGAATATGACTATGAAGCTGGAGAAGCAACTAAAGCAAAAGGGAACCAACACACCAACCTATTTGGGTTCCACATCTAATTGGAGCTCAAAGTGGCCTAAAAGGGAACAAAAAGCCAAAGATAAGGTAAGAGAAAAAAAGGGTAAGGTAGAGCAAAAAGGTAACCCTAGAGCTAATGCTACTTCTTCTTCCAATACTGAAAAACATAGAAACATAAAATGCTTTAAGTGTCTTGGCAATGGGCATATTGCATCTCAATGCCCAAATAAAAAGGTTATGATATTGAATGATAATGGTGTGATTGAATCCGAAAGTGATAAAGAATATGATTCAATGCCTTCATTCGAAGATTGTAGTGATGATGATGAGGCCGAGCATGCTATTGGTGGGGATTTAAATCTTGTGGTTTGGCATGTACTTAATGCACAATTGAAAGAACATGGGATTGAACAAAGGGAAAATATCTTCCATTCCAGATGCTTGATAAATGGCAAAATTTGTAGTCTTATAATTGATGGAGGAAGTTGTACTAATGTTGCAAGTACTACTTTAGTTGATAAGTTGGGGCTAGAATGTTTGAAACATCCTAGGCCATATATACTACAATGAATTAATGATTACGAAGAGATAAGGGTAAATAAACAAGTTTTAATTTCATTCTCCATTGGAAGATATTCTGACCGTGTACTTTGTGATGTAGTACCATGCATGCAGGTCATGTGTTGTTTAGTAGGCCATGGCGATATGACATAAAGGTGATGCATGATGGGTATAGAAATAGATACTCATTCATGACGGGAGATCAACGTATCATTTTGGCTCCTATGACTCCTAGTTAAGTTTTTGAAGATCAAATGAGGCTAAAAAGGAGCATGGAGGAAGAAATGCAAAAAGAAGCTGAAAGGGCCAAATTGAGAGAAAATGAGTAAAAAGAAAAAGGAGAGGCTGACAATTGCAAAACAAGTTAGGTGAGAAGAAAAGAAAAAGGAGAGGCAAAGAAAAAGAGAAAAATGGGAGGAAAAGAGGCCCAAAAAGAAAAGCAAATAATTAGCCCAAAGGAGACTGGTAAAAAGAAAAACAATTTTTATGCAAAAGTAAGGGATATGAGAGTGGCTTTTAAGAATCAACAATGTTTACTTGTACTCATGTACAAGGAATCATATTTTAATGAAACTAACCTTAACCCTTCTTTGCCTAGTGTTGTTATTTTTTTATTGCAAGAATATGAGAATGTATTTCCTGAAGAGTTAGCACAAGGATTGTCGTCAATAAGAGGAATTGAACATCAAATTGATTTCATACCTGGAGTTCAAATTCCAAACCACCTAGCCTATAGGAGTTGTAACACCACATCTTATACATTTGTGTTCAACCTATCCCTGTATCAATTAATCACGCATAGCATGCTAGAAAGACAAAATACCCTGTTAACAATGGTAGTAAATTTTTTTTTATATCATATCCTGTAAAATCAACTAATGACTTTGCAAGTCTCATACCATGTAATATTACTCAATGACTTTTCAAGTCAATATTAAAACCCATAATACGATATATCACATATATTAAAACATAAACTTTACACATAAGTATTTACGAGTTGATTTCGTTTATACATTTTTATAACCCATTCCAAACTGACCGTACATATTTAACCATATAAATACAAAATGCAGATGACATATTTTTATGCTTGTGTGGATTGCAAGGAGAGAGAGAGTGATGAGGCTCGGCCAATGACCTGTGCTCCATGTCTTCTATACACTACTCAAAATGAGCTATCACTTTTCTTTACCTGAAAAATGATGCAAATTGATGAGTTGCGGCTCAGTGAGAATAACCATCAAATGAGCTCTAAAGTACCGAACAACTCATAATAATAACTCATAAATCCAATACATACCATGTATTCCATTCCATTCATCAATATCATATAAATATCAATAAAGTTGAAACATATAATCATTACTCGTTACGTATGCAAATGCTTTGCTTATTTCGTTTTGTTGTGACTAAGTTAAACAGACATTGTCCCGGATTTCCATGTGAACATTTGCATTTACATTTGTTAGCAAGCTTGATCATTTGTTTCATTTGCTCATTTGTTGGGCCATAGGCCTCTTCTTTTGCTTTACAATATCGATTAACTAGTCACAATGCCTTTTTAGTCCATATGCATATGCACTTGTATTTAAGCATTCATCAACCATTGTATCTTATCACATATAATATACATATACCACATATATACCACATATATACCTCATATGCCACACATATACCTTGCATATACTATACATATACCATGTATATATATCACATATGTCAAACATATACTTCAAATATACCATAAGTATACCATTTATATGTACCACAATGTCACAAATTATCCATCATTACATTATCAAGGACCAATCATGACAATCATATGAATCACATAGCAAGCAACATTCATTTACACTAAAAAATTCAATCGATAATTAGACTCACCGTTCTCCTTTGATTCCCCCCTAACTTATTGTCTATCCGCTCCCTGTGGGTCTTCAATATGTTGCGAGCCTAATATGAAAACATAATCGATTAACTCATGATTACAGAGACTTAATGTGGCTTAAACAAATTAATATGCATTGTTCATGTCATTAGTTAAGATTTTTCCTATTAGGCAGTGTGACCTTATGGGACTGTTTAGCCTATAACTTTTTCTATAATTGACTAATTAATCTGATTTTTGTTCCTAATTAAAAATAACATATAATTATAGAACATATTCAAATTTCAGACCAATTGGATCATTGTACAATATTTGGTGGAATTTCTAAGAGTGTTCTATTTTCTGCCTTGTTTTATGCCTTTAGGCAGTTTTAGGGTACTCATTTGGGTTCATTATAACTTATAATCTATAAGTTCTATTTTAATGAAACGTTACAGACACTTATATCGGTTCATATGGAACATATTTCATGTTTACAACTTTAACTCATTATTTCTCCAAGGGGACATCCGATAAAATTGGAACGATACAGAGAAGATTAGCATGGCCCCTGCGCAAGGATGACACGCATAAATCGAGAAATGGTCCAAATTATTGTTGATAATATGAGATGAGTTAAAAAAAATTACTCTCGCTGTAAACATGAATTTTATTTAATCTTGTTTCATACGTGATAATACAATATAAAGACATATAGGGTATATAGATGTATAAGATCTTCTAATTATACCAAACATTTTACTGGTCCAGAATAGAATTGACTTTTGGACCAGTATGGCTTCCAAAGGCCATAACTTAGTCTATACATAACCAATGAAGCTGAAATTGGTAACACAATTTAGCTAAGACATATACCTATAACTTTAATATTTGATCATGTACAGAATCTAGCTTTAACAAGCTCAAATTAGCCAAAAAATTTACTGTATCTGCCCAGGGCACTCAATAGGCAGTTCAAACCATGGAACAGTCATGGTTCCATTCCCCATAACTCCACATTTCCAAGACCAATGAACCTGAAATTTCGTATAAAGATACAACACACATATATCTACAACGTTTATGTTTTGAGAGACTTCAAATAATGGCTTTAACATATTTGAAATCAAACCACACAGTAGCTAACTTGGTTAGGGTTCACACCCTTACCAGTTTTCGTACAAAGAGCATATCTCTCCCTATACATATCATCTTGCAACAATGTTTACATATCCACATATCTAAGACATAAAGGAACAACGTTTGTGTTTTACACATTTCCAGAATCAATTTCTATTAACATCAAAATCGGGGTGAAATTCAGTGCCTAATATTGAACCTAAGCAACTCAAATCAACCCTATAGCAATAAGAATTGATTACTTACCAAGAACAACCTTGCAAGGGATCAATATGCTTCAAAAACTAGGTGAAACAAGGATGAATTGAAGTCTGAAATGGAGGAAATTGAAGAAGAAGTCGGGCTGGAGAAGAAGGCAGAAATGGGGAAAGAAAGATGAAGATAAAGCCAACTTGTTTTTTTGTCATTTTCTCATTTTGTCATTTTCTCTTCTTCTCTTCTCTTTTCTCTTCTCATTTCTCATTTCTCTTCTCTTCTATTTCTCTTTTGTGTCATTTTCATTTTATTTTGTCTATATTATTATTATTATTATTATTATTATTATTATTATTATTATTATTATTATTATTATTATTATTATTTACATATATTTATAATTTCACTAATTCACACAATAATACAGCTTAATCATTTGACCCGATTTAACTAAATTAACAATATAATTGTTTACTAATCTTAATCTAATCATTTTTCTTACTTTAATTTAGACACCTTATTCAATTCATTTCTAATACTTTGTTATCCTTATTTAGGTTATAATTATACACATGTGACTCGATACAAGTGCCAAATATTAGGACATGTAGCTAGTGAGTGTCATAAACTTGTTCCTACAAAAATACGTATGAAATGCACGTGTTCAATTGAATTGTATGCAAGATGCTTATGTTCGATGAAATGCATGTGGGGAAGGTCAAGGATGTTACAGGAGTAATCGCGAAAAGACAAAGGAACTTCAAAGGCAAGTGGAGGAGTTGTTAGCAAAGGCGTATAGCTGTGAAAGTCTTAGTCCGTGTGCAATGCCGGTACTTTTGGTGCCTAAAAAGGATGGGAGTTGGCGCATGTGTGTTGATTGCAGGACTGTGAATCACATAACAGTTAAGTATCGCCATCCAATACCCAGATTGTATGATATGTTAGATGAACTGCATGTCACCTGTGTCTTTACTAAGATTGATTTGATGAGTGGATATCACCAAATTAGGATGAAAGTTGGCGATGAATGGAAAACAACATTTAAAACAAACTTGATTTATATGAGTGGCTCGTTATGCCTTTTGGTCTAACTAATGCCCCTAGTACTTTTATGAGATTGATGAATCATGTTTTGCATCAGTTCATTAGGAAATTTATTGTTGTTTGTTTAGATTTATAGTAAATTTGTTGATGAGCATGTACATCATCTTTAGGTTGTTTTGGATACACTTAGGAGAGAAGAATTGTATGCTAAACTTAAAATGTTTACATTTTGCATGAATATTGTTATATTCTCAAGGTATGTGGTAAGTGCCAATGGAATTGAGGTTGATGAGGAGAAGATAAGGTTTATCCAAGAATGGCCAACACCTAGGAATGTGAGTGATGTTAGAAGTTTTTATAGACTTGCTAGTTTTTATAGGAGGTTTGTGAAGGATTTTAGTGTCATTGTTGGTCCTTTAACTGAAATCATTAAAAAAGATGTGGGGTTTAAGTGGGGCGAGGCGCAAGAACTTATAATTAATACTTTGAAAGATAAACTTTGTTCTGCACCTATTTTGAGTTTGCCTGATTTTAATTCTACTTTTGAGATTGAATGTGATGCCTCTGGGATAAGTATTGGTGCTTTTTTGATGCAAGGTAGGCGTCTAATCATTTTCTTTAGTCAGAAGTTGAATGGTGCACAACTCAATTATTCCACGTATGACAAGGAGTTGTATGCATTGGTAAGAGCTTTGGAGACTTGACAACATTATCTTTGGCCAAAAGAGTTTGTGATTCATAGTGACCACGAGTCTTTAAAGCATCTCAAGGGTCAAGGTAAGTTGAATAAATGACATGCCAAGTGGTTGGAGTTCATTGAGACCTTTCCTTATGTGATTCAGTACAAACAAGGTAAGGAAAATGTGGTTGTTGATGCATTATCTAAAAGATATACTCTTATTACTACTTTGAGTTCTCGATTGATGGGATTTGAATATTTAAGGGATTTGTATGCTTTTGATTCTGATTTTTCAAATGTTTATAATGCATCTGAACAATCTGCATTTCAAAGGGTTTATAGGCATGATGACTATTTGTATAGAGAAAATAAACTTTGTGTGCCTAATTGTTCCATGCATGAGTTGCTTGTGTGTGAGGCTCATAATGGTGGTTTAATGGGTCATTTTGGTATTGCTAAGACACTCTACATATTGCATGAGCATTTTTATTAGTCTAATATGAAGAAAGATGTTGAGAAAATTTGCTCTAGGTGTGTTGCATGTAAGCAAGCCAAGTCAAGGATTCAACCTCATGGGTTGTATACTCATTTACCCATCCCTAGTCAGCCCTGGATTGACATTTCTATAGATTTTATGTTGGTACTGCCAAGGACTAAAAGGGAAAGGGATAACATTTTTGTTGTAGTTGATAGGTTTAGCAAGATGACACATTTTATCGCTTGCCATAAAACTGATTATGCGACACATATTTCTGATTTGTTCTTTAAGGATGTTGTGCATTTGTATGATGTTCCTAAAACCATTATTTCTGATAGAGATTCTAAGTTTTTGAGTCATTTTTGGTGTGTTATGTGGGGAAAGTTGGGAACAAAATTGCTATTTTCTACTACTTGTCATCCTCAAACAGATGGTCAAACTGAAGTGGTTAATAGAACTTTAGGATCATTATTACGTGTTGTTGTTGGTAAGAATTTGAAAACTTGGGAAGATTGTTTGCTATTAGTAGAATTTGAATATAATAGAAGCATTCATTCATCTACAAGTTATTCTCCATTTGAAATTGTGTATGGTTTTAATCCGTTAACCCCTTTGAATTTGTTGCCTATACCTTCAAATGATATTTCTAACTTAGATAGGCAAAAGAAGGCGGATTTGGTTAAGTCCATACATGAGAAGGCAAAACAACACATTGAAAAGGCAATCAAGGATGTAAAATTGTGGAATTTGAACTTGGAGATTGGGTATGGGTGCATTTTAGGAAAGAGAGATTTCCTAACCGAAAGAAATCCAAGTTGGTTCCAAGAGGCGATGGACCTTTTCAAGTGGTTGAGAGGATCAATGATAATGAATATAAGATTGACTTGTCTGGTGAGTATGGTGTTTCAGCAACATTTAATGTTGCTGACCTTTCTCCTTTTGATAATGTAGGTGCTAATTCGAGGATGAATCCTTTCGAGGAGGGAGGGAATGATGCGAGCCAAGACAACAAAGATCATCTTACATGCCATGAAGGAGACGGATTGGTGATGCCACTTGGTCCAATCATAAGATCAAGCGCAAACAAGCTCAAGGCAGCCTTGCAAACGTATATTCAAAGTTTGGTGACAAGAGACATTAAGGAAAAGGCTTGGATCAAGCTTGAAGAGCAGGAATCAATTGGTGATCCAAAGCTTGTGACACTCACTGGGGCATGTGATGGTGAAGAAAACTAGCCTAATGGGCTAGATAAGAAGTCAATATTACAAGCTTCAAGTCTTGTGCAATATGTTATGTTAAGGTGGGCTTATGTTATTTCATAGTTGGGCCTAAGACTAAATTTAGTGGGATATTTTATTTTAATTATTGGCATGTAATTTCATTTAAAGACACATGATCTGCCTTATTTTAACTTGTCTTAAGTGTGTGGCCTTATAAAATTAAGCCCATTTGTTTGTCCTGAAGCCATTAGGGTCAGAATGGTATTTTCTTTACTTTTGCACCTAGGGTTTGGTTTGTAGAGGTATAAATAACTCGTTATGTGTGTAAGACAAGCATATTGGTTATTAAGATCAAATTTTGAGTGTTTTTTAGTATTCTTCAAGTGGGAGGTGTGATCTCCATTGATATACCAAGGATTGCTTTCACTTATTAGATTGGTAACTAATTTGTGGTGTGAATCCAAATCTTTCTTCATACTATTTGTTACCAATTCCTTGCTGTTTTGGGGGTGAATAGTCTAATCTTGCAATTGGTTGAAACTTAGATTCTAGGTGGTCATTGCATCACCAATCAGGATATTTGTTCACATTAAATAGTGAAGCAGTCAGTTGGAAAAGTTCTAAACAAGAGATGACTACAGATTCCACAACTGAAGCAGAGCAGCTTCTGAGGCAACTAAGGAAGCAGTTTGGATAAAAAAATTCATCACAAAGTTAGAAGTGGTTCCTAGCATTGTTGATCCAATACCCTTGTATTGTGATAACAATGGAGCCATTGCACAAGTAAAGGAGCCACGGTCTCATCAAAGATCCAAACATGTACTCAAACGTTACTATTTGATTCGACAAATCATAAGTAGACATGATGTAAAGATAGAGAGAGTTCCAACTGATCAGAATATAGCTGATCCTCTTACTAAGCCATTTTCCCAAAAGAAACATGATAGTCATGTACTCACCTATGGTATAATGTATAAAGGTGATTGGCTTTAGAGCATGTGGGAAATTGTTAGAGAGGTGCCCTAAAAGCAATCACCTTAGGCACCTAATGTACTTATTTATTATTAATAAAAGACATTTTAATTATATGGTATTCATTGCATATGAATTGATATAAATCTTAAACTGTTTAATGAAGGCATCCTCGCATGCGCGATGATTTGTAATTTTGCAGATTTTTTATTCCTGTCAAAAGCCAAACGTAGGGTTTTTAGAGTCCAACCCTAATTATGATTAGATGACCTATAAATACCCTCAAAAGGGCTCAGAAAGGAAGCTGCCTCTTTAGAGAAATAAGTGTTATCTCTCTTCCATCTCTCTAAAAGTTTAAACACCATTGCTAGCACTTTGGGGCTTTGACACCCCATAGCCTTTGAGGTTATTTCCTTTGCTCCTTCGTATGGATACCATTAGAGCAATCCATAAGCTTTAGATTGTTATGGTTTACAACAACCCAATAAGAAGGAAAGTTCACAACTTGAAGATCAAAAGTTGCAATCAAACAAAGGTAATTCTACTTCTCCCATGTGATGGTTATTCTGATTTTAATATACATAGGGCGTTTTATGGTTTTGGATTCAATTAAATTTTAATTTTAACTTCCGTTGTGCCATGTATGATATGCATGCTAAGAACCCAACACTTCTACTAGTTTTTTGGACCAAAATTATTACTCAAAAGGTTTGTCTTTTATGATATTTTTCTATTTGGTTAAAATACTTTTATGCATAAATTATTTTGTTATAATCATGTCTACAATGTTTATTCATTTTTCTACTAAAAAACAAATTGTCCACCTCTTTTTTGGTATAACAATCTTTGATTAGATGTAAGCATTGCCAATTGTTATCTAACATATAGTTTATTTTTCTCTTTATATTAAAAGATCATGAAACGATCAAGAATATCTGCTTTTTTCAATCCACCCCTCCAACATAAATGCCATTTTAATTTTAATAGTGAAGAAACTGGTTCAAGTTCTATAGATGGCAATAATGAGCAAATTTATTCAGGAATTTAACAATTACATCTAAAGAAACGAATTCCAAATTTATGAATATGCTAATTACATTTTTTTAATGTTATTAGATCAAGGTTCTATGTCTTATTGCACTATGCAACCTAATACAAATGACCAAAATATTATTAGTCCATCATCTACTATCATGGATGATTGTAATTGCAATAAATGGTCCAGTTTCAACATCATACATAATTCAAGTAAAAAATCAAATTCTTTTATTTTTTTCTCTTCTAATATTTTTTAAAATTTAATCCTTATCATCTCTCGAAATTTCACTTTTAATTCATTTTTTTACTTTTAAATAGGAGGCTACTTTAAAAAATCATATTTAGGAATTCCAAATAATGAATGCACATATTGTTGTGCATTGTACTAGTGAGATGAATGCCCATAAAATAGATCTAAAATTTCTCGATTTATTTATTCCATTTGTCGTAAAAAAGGAAAAATACATCTACCACTACTAAAACAAACCCTATTATTTTTTGATAACTTATTAAGTTATCATGGAGATCCTATTGCTTCAAAATTTAGATAAGATTTAAGAATTTATAGTTCTATGTTCACCATGACTTCTTTTGGAGGGAAAATTGATCATGAAATAAACAAAAAAGTGAGCCCTTATGTATTTAGAATTTGTGGTCAAAATCATCACTAGATTGGTTCATTGTTGCCTCTATATGGTGAAAAACCAAAATTCGCATAGTTATATGTTTATGATACCAAAAATGAAGTAGGAAATAAAATTTCTTCCTTTGTTTATGATGATACACGTACAACTATTAATGAAATAATAGTAAATGGATTAATCTAAATGTTTGACACATATAATGAATTAGTTAAGTACTTCAAAATGATTAGAGAAGGTTTAAGGATATTGATTTCCAACTAGCACATTTAAGATTAATTGGTCAATGGAATAATGATAGTTCTCATTATACAATGTCATCATGCTTAGAAATAGCCGATTTAATAGTTGGAGATTTCAACTTATATGACAAAAGTAGAGATATTATAGTCGAACATAGGTCTCAGGGTCTAAAACAAATAAGTACTTTGCACCCAATTACCATGTCTATGTAGTATCCTATTCTTTTCCCTTTCGAAGATGATGGTTATAGAATTGACTTTAAATATGTAAACAATACTAGTACGAATTCATCTTTTAGAAAAATGTCTTACAATATGTGAATACTATGCTTATAGCTTACAACAATGACATTGTGAAGGTAAGACTTTATTAAAAGGCGGTCATTTATTTCAACAATATGTTATTAATGCATTTTCATGTATTGAAGAAGATAAACTAGAATTTATTAAGCTAAATCAAAAGGAATTAAGATCTGAATTTTATATGGATATTAGAAATGTTGTTTTAAATGGTAATGAAATGTTGATGATATTGACAAATCTAAAATTTTGCTACCTTTAAGATACACAAGAAGTCCACAATATATGATTGAACATTACCACGATGCTATGACAATTTGTAAATTCTATGGTCATCCCAATTTATTAATAACATTTACCTATAACCCTTTGTGGACTAATATTCAATACATGCTAAATTATATTCCGGGACAAAGACTTGAAGATAAACTAGATATTATCAGTTGTATTTTTAAAGTTAAAGTAGGTCATTTAATTAATGACATTAAAAAAAATCAACATTTTGGTACAGTCATAACTGTTAGAGAGGTGCCCTAAAGACAATCACCTTAAGCACCTGATGTACTTATTTATTATTAATAAAATGCATTTTTATTATATGGTATTCATTGCATATGAATTGATATAGATCTTAAATTGTTTAATGAAGTCCTTAGTATGTAACACAATCTGAAGGAATTCATGATGAGATCATGATGATGAGATTCTTATCATGCATAATTGTGATTATACCTAAATGATCCCTAGTCATAGGATTAACAAGATGGAAAATTATTAATCCAGATAGACTAGCACATGTTATACTCCTTGACTAGGTTAAGCAGCTAATCTCATAAAGCTAAAGACATGAGATGTTTAGAGTTAACATGAAGATGCTTGATAAGAGTAGCAAGTACATTGGATGACCGACTATGAGACAATCACATGGATATCTATTCAATGTCAATGATAGTCTCATCATAGCAATGGTGCAAGCATCATTATACTTGAGATACTCAAGGTTATCTTGGATATTGAATCTTATACTTTGACTCCCTTCCTCATTGCCTCTCAGAGGTCACTCATAGGGTGGTGATTGGGTATAACATTTGGTATTGGAAGGTAGTTGAGTAGTCAATATGGCATCTTGTAGAGATCATTGTTCAAAAATCCTTGGCCTAAGTGGATATGTCTTGAAAAATGACTTTAAAGACATATCTAAAAGAGTAATAAATCTCATAGACAAGAACTAATATCATTTGGATTATATGTGACATAGTCAGTCTAGTGGGAGATGACATACAATCCATGCTCTGAACCAAATGATGTATAGTTTGGTGAAAGGACAAATTACATGGTAATTGTCTATAGAAGGGTTTATAGTCAGACCACTGACTTTCTAGTTAATTGGGTTGTCATGATATATTGCTAGATACTGCTCATGATATGCTAAGTCAAGGTAAATTGATTAGAAATTCATTATGGGTAAAAAGTATTTGACTCGTAGAATCCTAATTGGATTAGGATTCCTCTCGAGACTTGAGCTGCTAATATGAACAGAAAACCTATTAGGTCACACACATATAAGGAATGAAGAAAATGTAAAATAGGTTTTGGATAAGATTCAAATGAGAAAGAGAAATAGGTCTTTTATAAGAGTTATAAAAATGGGCCAAATCCAAATCGGATTAGGATTATTGACTTGGCCAACATTAGGCCTTATACCTTAGGAAAATAGGCCCATTAGGGCTTTTCCTTTTCCAACCCTAAAAAGGATTAGAAAGTGTATAAATACTCCTTTTAAGGAGTCAATTTCGTGGCTGCCCCATTAAGAAAAATAAGAGTTATTTTTCTTCTCTCCTTCTTCTCTTTCATAAGATAATTTTCCATCACTTTGGACTTTTGTCATCCCATCTCCTTATAGGTTTTCTTCTTCTTCCTTCGCATGGATACTCTTAGAGGCAATCCTATCTTTGGATTGTTGTGATTTGCTACAACCCAACAAAGAAGGAAAAGCACACAACTTGGAAGATCAAGAGTTGCAAACAAATTTTAATCAACTTCTCTCATATTAATGGTATGATCCAATTTTAATGTTCATAAGGCGTTCCATAGTTTTGGGTTCAATTAATTTTAATTTGTCACTGTGTCATTCTGATGTGATGTACATTAAGAACCCAATAATAAATTTATTATACATTGTAGAGTTTCAAAAAAAAGTGTAACGCCCGTAATTAGGGCCTATAAGTTATGTTATTGGTTAGTGGAAAATGGGGAATTAAGTGGAGTTTTGAGATATTGAGTGTCACAGGAGTGAAATATCAGGTTTTAGTGCACAACCATAATGATGCTCTTCATAGTTGTGAAGAGTTGCTTCATGATCATGAAGGATAGGCTCATGCCCATGAAAGGGGAGTCAACACCGTAAAGCCTGGACAGACAGAGTTGGTGAGGCAGTCACATTTTTTTCTCTGCCATCCCCTTTAAATCTACATCCCACTCTCTGTTAACCAACAAAACAAACAAACTTCATCTTCTTCTTCCTCTAGAGCTCTTCTTCCTCTAGAGCTCTTCTTCCTCTAGAGCTCTTCTTCCTCCATTGTTGAAGCTTGGAGATGGTTGTTTCTATAAATAACGAGAGGGAAAGAGTGAGAAGGAGAGAGTTATGGGTTACAAAGGGAAAGCTTGGTTTTTTTTCTTTTTTGGACCTTGGTTCATTTTCCAGAAGCTAAAAGGACATTTATTTATCTTGCTAGGACTTAGAGAAAGTGTTGGAAGTCCATCTCAAGGGAGAAGACAAGCTTGAAGAGATCAAGCTTTAGCCAATCTTCATCCTAGGTGTAAGGTTTATACATAACAACACTTAAGGCCATAACTTTGTGTTTTCTCTGCTCTTTGCTTTAAAGGCATGTTTTAGATGACCAATATGTAGTTAAATGGAAAAATGTGGGGTTGATATGCATGATAGGAATTGATATGAATTTGGTTAAATTGATATGTTTGAGGAACAATTCTGATTATTATTAATTATTATAGATGATATAGTCATGTTAGATAGCTTGAATGCATGTTGGAATATTGATAGGATAGCTAACATTGGTCAACTGTAGTGAGTATTACATATGGAATTGGCACAATTTGTGATGCAATGTTTTTGTGGAAAAATTTCTAAATTCACGGCTATGAAGGGTAGGTTCACAGGCGTGAATGTCGTGAGATACATTCTTGTTGCTGAAGCAGACCCGTTCACTGGCAGCTTTACAATTGGGTTCACTCCCGTGAAGGGGCGAACACGACCATAAATATATGTTGATTCACAGGTTGAATCATGGCTTAAGTTATGGGGGGACTATTTGTGAAGTGGTGCTTCATGGTCGTGAAAGGTTATTTACGGTCGTGAATCTGTTTTTGATAAAAAAAAAAATTATATGTTTGATTTTGAATCGAATTTGATTTGTTGAGAGGCAGTAGGCCTTGGTTGTATGCTTATAGCATGGTATGAAAATATATGTTGTAATTATGATTGCAGAAATCATGAGAATTATATAAATATGGTAATGGATAATATGAATATGCGTATGATAACATTGTAAGCCCAATACTCTAACTAGGACTAAAGCTAGGATAGATAGCATGCCATTGAGGGGAGAGTTTGGTACCGAGTGACCTATGTTGGTCATATATATTTGAAGGCCCAGAGGTTAGAAAACCAGAGCACCTCGGTGGGTTATATATTTGAAGGCCTAGAGGTTAGCGAACCAGAGTGCCTCGGTGGGTTATATATTTGAAGGTCCAAAGGTTAGTGAGGCAAAGCGCCTTAGTAGGTTATATATTTGAAGGCCCAGAGGTTAGCGGACCAGAGCGCCTCGATAGGTTATATATTTGAAGGCTCAGAGGTTAGCGGACCAGAGCGCCTCGATAGGTTATATATTTGAAGGCCCAGAGGTTACCAGACCAAAGTGCCCCGATGGGTTATATATATTTTACAGCCAGAGGTTAGCAGACCATAGCACCTCAGTGGGTTGAGTTACCCATATCCATTTTAGTTTAGTTATAAGTAGGTGGGCAAAGGAAAGATAATTAATAAATTATTATGTATGATAAATACATGTACGACACTGAGAGATTGCTTGATATGTCATGTAGTAATGTGAATTATATATATAATTCAGATGGCATGTCATGTAGTATGCGAGCTAATGCATGTGCAGACTTCAAGGTAAGTCGTTATGGTAGCTCGATGAGTATATCATGCATATTATGTATATATTGTTGTATGTCTTGCAACGTTGTTATGTACCACTAGGCACGAGTTGCTTAACGTATGGATTTTCCATGCGCAGGTTTAGAACTTAGAAGAGGCCCGACAGAGGAGGATGTCGAGTGATCAGAGTCGAGGATATTTCATTTAGGGTGGGTGAGTATCACATCATCATAGCTAATAGCATAAAGTTGAGATCGGATTTGTCTTATGAAGAGGAACTAGTTGAGATCTTATCTTAGGAGGTAAAGGAGCTCAGGAAGAAATGAGTTCCGCTGGTGAAAGTGTTATGGAAGAGCCATAGAGTTGAAGAAGCAACATAGAAAAGTGAGGAAGTGATGAGGGCACAATAACCTCAGTTTTTCCGAGATGTCATGACAGGTAATTTTAGGGATGAAATATCCTAAGGGGGAGAGAAATGTAATGCCTGTAATTAGGGCCTATAAGTTATGTTATTGATTAGTGGGAAATGGGGAATGAAGTGGAGTTTTGAGATATTGAGAGTGACTGAAATATGATGTTTCATGTCTGTGACAATGGGTGTCATGGCCATGAATATCATATTTTAATGCATAGTTGTGATGAGGTTCTTCACAATAGCGAAGCGTTGCTTCACAACCGTGAAGGATAGGCTGACGCCTGTGAAAGAGGAGTCATAGCTGTGAAGCCTGGGCAAACATAGTTGGTAAGGCAGTCACATTTTTCTCTCTACCATTAAATCTGCTTCCCACTATCTGTTAACCAACAAAACACACAAACTTCATCTTCTTCTTCCTTCAGAGCTCTTCTTCTTTCATTGTTGAAGCTTGAAAAGGGTTGTTTCTATAACTAAAGTGAGGGAAATAATGAGAATGAGAGAGTTATGGGTTATAAAGGGAAAGCCTAGTTTTTTCTTTTTTGGACCTTGGTTCATTTTTTAGAAGCTAAAAGGACACTTTTTTTTTAAATCTTACTAGGACCTAGAGAAAGTGTTGGAAGTCCATCTCAAGGGAGAGGATAAGCTCAAAGAGATCAAACTTTAGCCAATCTCCACCTTAGGTCCACCTTAGGTATAAGGTTTGAACATAACAACATTTATGGCCACAACTTTGTGTTTTATGTGTTCTTTGCTTTAAAAACATATTTTAGATGACCAATGTGTAGTTAAATGGAAAAATATAGGGTTGATATGCAAGATGGGAATTGATATGAATTTGGTTAAATTGACATATTTGAGGAATAATTCTAATTATTATTGATGATTACAGATGATATAGTCATGTTACATAGGTTGAATGCATGTTGGAATATTGATAGGGTGGCTGACATTGGTCAACTATAGTGAGTATTGCATATGGAATTGGCATAATTTGTGATGCTCTATTTTTCTGGAAAATTTTCCAGATTCACGGCCATGAAGGGTGGGTTCACGAGCGTGAATAACGTGAGATACATTCTTGTTACTCAAGCAGACTCATTCATAGGCAGCTTCACCGTTGGATTCACACCCATGAAGGGGTGATTACGACTGTGAACATATGCTAATTCATGAGTTGAATCACGACTTGAGTCATAGGGGGAAGGGGGGACAACCCATGAAGTGGTGCTTCACGGGCATGAAAATGTTTTTGATTCGTTGGGAGGCGGTAGGCCTCGGTTAAGGTATGGAAATATATGTTGTAATTATGATTATGGAAATCATGAGAATTATATAAATATGGTATTGGTAATATGAATATGTGTATGATAACATTGTAAGCCTAACACTCTGACTAGAGCTAGGATAGATGGCAAGCCATCGAGGGAAGAGTTAGGTAATGAGTGTGTCATATCCGCTAATTTAGGCCCCAAGTCGCACGGGTTGTTAAATTGACTTGTCGGTTTAACCGAAGTCTAATTTTTGATTTTGACTAAAAAATAATTAAAATAATAGCAAATAATTATGGAAAATATTAAAACAAAAGTGTTTAAAGTATTTAAAGATGTTATTTTATGGTGGAGGACCTAAATGTAAAATTTGAAAAATTTTGGAGTTAATTTGTAATTTATCAAAAATTGGGGGATCAAGTGAGATATTTATTATTTAAATGCATGAATTGGACATTAACTACATGTGATGGCTAGACAAACCAAGTGTCACATATTAAGAAGCTAATTAAACATAAATATCTAGATATTTAAGATTAGGTGTCCCCATCCTTAATGACTTTTGTCATTTTCTCTTTAATTGTTTCTTCTTCCTTCCTTATCTCTTTTTATCTAGAATTTTTTATTCTCCTAATTTAGCCCACATTTTCTCTAATCCTCCATAGCTAAGCTTAGTTATAGAAAGAGAAATTGAGAAAGAAAATGAGGAAAATAGTAAGAAAGGCATGGAAAAGTAAGCTTTCACGCATTGAAAAGCTTAAGAAAGCTTAGGGGAGAAAAAGAGAGAGAGATAAGCAAGAAAATAGGAGAGATAAACCTCTAAAATTTTAGCCATAGAAAGAAAAAGCTTAAGGTAAAGTGTCCTTCATATTTTCTTAAAGTTTCTCTAAAGGAATATGATGTTTTAAGCTCATTTGGAGCTTGGTCTTGAAGAGAGATATTTTAGGGGTTCGAGATATATAATGAAAGAAAGTTATTTGATGAGTTTCTTGTATGTTTTAAGTATTCAAGAAGAGAGAAAAGATAAGGGAAAAGAGAAAGAGAATTGAAGAGAAAGAAAGCAAAGTAAAACTTTAGATAAGTGCATAATTTAAGGCAATAACCTATAATTTATTATAAAGTTGCATATTTGAGTATGTTTCATGTAAATGATATTTAATTAAAATTATTTTGGGATGTAATATTGGGGATGCTTGTTTGCTAGACTTAGGATTAATTTTGGAAAAAATCGAATGTAGTTAATGTGTATACTCTTTGCTGGAAAATGCGGAGCAGTAAGTACATAAACTGTTATAACTTGTAGAATTCAGATTTGTGTATTCTTTGTTGGATTTGAAAGCTAAGACATATATCTTTAACTTTTATTTAATCCATAAAATATAAATATGTTTGAATTTTTCCATAAAAATACACAAAATTCAGACCTACAATATGTTCAGAAAATTCTGGGCAAAATTATTAATGACTAGTTAGTGTTCATTTGACCATATTTTTTTCTAAAGAACTCAAAATTTAGTGATTCAAGTTGTATATTAAAGCTAACATTCAGGGATAAAATTCTTAATGAGAACATGCAATTTAATTCGGCTTCTAACAGGTTCAAAAGTAAGGCCCAATATAGAGCAATGAATCTGCCAGTAACAGGGTAGAATATCAATTGAGAAATATGATGTGAAAAATAATATGGACCTTATTATATTATGCAAATGATATTTTTATTGAGTAATTATGTGATTAATTGAGTCATTAAATGCATAAAAAGTGCAGAGTTAATAATTATTAATTTTAATGACACGAAGTAAGCTCTAGAACACCTAACTTAAAACTTGACTTAGGATAGTTTGGCATGCCAAGCAGGGGGAAGTATCATTAATGCCAATAATGACACGATTAATGAAGTCAGTAATGATACTATTATTGAAGCCGGTAATGACACTATTATTAAAGCTGGTAATGACACTATTATTAAAGCCGGTAATGACAATATTATTAAAGTCGGTAATGACACTTGTATACACAAATCATAATGCCCGGGTGACACTCCTTAGTGCCTGAATGACAACTCCATTATCCTAGTAAATGATTCATAGGTGTTGTAAGCATAAAAAAATAATTGAAAGAAAAAGGAATCATGATTTGTGATATGGTTAATTATGATGGATTATAAAATGATGATTGGATAAAGTAAAATAAGTATGAGATATAAGAATATAATTTGACATTTATGAATGCTTGAATGTAATAAGATAAGAATTGTATAAAATAATAATTATTATAATAATAATGTACATAATATGCATGACAATGCATGTTGCATGAAATAGTTTATTGTCTTATTTATATGCACCACTAAACCTAGAGCTTAACATAGAAGTTTTCTTCTGTGCAGATTTAAAGAGGTAGCTGAAGTTGTAGATAAAGACAACGATGATCCTAGTCTAGTAAAACAACTAATTTCTACAAACTGTGGGTCACAAATTTTTGAATCTTATATTTTATGTTTTATATTTTGTATTTAGATTTATATAATATCTTTTATGGTTTTTTAAAATTAAATTGATGTTTAATAAACATTATCTTATGTAAATAAAATGTACGTTATTTTTCTTTATATTATGTGAGAGAAAAAAAATGAATATGGACTGTTTTCAATAAATAAGTTAAAGATGAAATAAGTCGATGTAGCGCTCCCTTATCCAAGCACGTGATGCTGAGGTAAAGGGGAATTACAGAATGACGTATATTGGTCATATATATTTGAAGGCCAAGAGGTTAGTGGACCAGAGCATCTCGGTAGGTTATATATTTGGAGGTCCAGAGGTTAATGGACCAGAGCATCTTGATGGATTATATATTTGAAGGCCCAAAGGTTAGCGGACCAGAGTATCTTGGTAGGTTATATATTTTAAAGGTCCAGAGGTTAGCATACTCAGTGGATTATATATATTTTACAGCCAAAGGTTAGCGGACCAGAGCGCCTCTGTGGGCTGAGTTACCCATATCCATTTTAGTCTAGTTATGAGTGGGTGGACAAAGAAAATTAATTAATTGTTACGTATGATAAACACTTGTATGACACTGAGAGATTGCTTGATATGTCATGTAGTAATGTGCATCATATATATATATATATTATTTAGATGACATGTCATGTAATATGCGAGCTAGTGCATGTGCGGACTTCAAGGTAAGTCGTTATGGTAGCTCAGTGAGTATATCATGCATATTATGTATATATTATTATATGTCTTGCACGTTGTTATGTACCACTAGGTACGAGTTGCTTAGTGTATAGATTTTCCTGCGTAAATTTGGAGCTTAGGAGAAGACTGACAAAAGAGGATATTCAGTGATCAGAGTCGAGGATATTTTATTCAGGGTGGGTGATACACGGTTGTATCCTATTTTTAGTTGTTTTTGCTATGGTTTGGGTAGTTATAGCTTTACATATTGTATTTCAAAGACATGTAGTTTTATAACTACTCATTTTGTAAAACTTTAGGCTTGTATATGCCCGTATGTTTTGTATTAAACTCTTATTTTATTGAAATCGCTTTAATGTTTTAAGAGTGTTTTCATTTTGTTAAGTCATCTTGGTCATGGAGCATGAAAGTTAAAATTTTTTTTTGATGTTTTAACTTATGTGTATCATAGCATCTTGTGGTATAACTGGGTTTACTCTTAATTATATTGAATGGTGTTACAAAGAGGTCTACCCCATATCCATTATTTAGTTTGGTTGCATAAAAATGATAAACCAAATACACCATTTGATATAGATTTAATTATTTATGTTCAGTTAACTTACAAAGATGATGAACTTGATTATTTCAAAGTTTATGTTGCATGGTCCATATGGTTCTATAAAACCATCTTCCCTTTGCATGATACAAAATTAATGCTCTAAATTTTTTCCAAAAAAATATCAGCAACAAACAATTATTGATACCAATGGATTTGGAATATATAGATGCAAAAATTATGGAAATTTTTTTATAAAAAATAAAGAAAAATTGATAATCATTTTGTTTTTCCATATAACAAATAATTAGTCTATAAGTATGAAGCTCATATTTGTTTGAATATTGTTGTAGATTAACCATGGTCAAATATTTATTTAAATATATTAATAAAGAAATAGATAGAATTTGTGCCATTATTGAAACATTTGAAAATGCTCCTAAAAATCAATAAAATAATATTTCCTAAATTATTGATGAGGTTAAAACATCCTTAGATTGTCGTTATATTTCACCTTGTGAAGTAGTTTGGAGATTATTTGAATTTCCAATACATTACAGAGACTTTGTTATTGAAAAGTTAACAGTTCATTTGGAATATATGAACATAATCTTATTTGACTCCATACAAAACTTAAACCATATTGCTAATGATACACATTTTAGTTGAACTATATTTATTAAGTGGATGTATACTAATAGTATATATGAAGATGCTCGAACTCTTACATATATTGAGTTTCCAACTAAGTGGGCTTGGAATAGTAAAGATAAAATATGGACAAGATGTAAAAAAAATCATAGCATAAGAAGAAGTGCTTATATTCATTAAAACTCAGGTGAATTGTATTACTTAATAATGCTTTTAAATATTATAAAGGGTCCTAAAAATTTTGATGATATTAAGACTGTAGATGAGATTTTGCATGTTATTTATCAATCTGTATGTAGCGCTTATGGTTTACTTGGAAATGACAATGAGTGAATTTATGCAATGAAATAAGTCATTTCATATGCATTTTCCTTTGAACAACCCCATTTATTTACAATTCTTATATTATTTTGTGAAGTTAGTGAACTAGATAAACTTTTCAGTTTATTTTGGAAACATTTATATGATGATATAAGGTGTGACATGCATGCAAATTTTCAAATTCCAGATAATAATGTCTCTGAAGATTACCTTAAAATCGAGTTTTATTTTAACTTGAAAATATTTTAAACAAAAATTTATGTTCACTCACTGATTTTAACCTTCCTAATCCTGATAGATCATTTTTCTATAATAACATTAATAGATTGATAGTTGAAAACTTAGATATGATATCATAGAATTAAGTACAAAACACAATGAAATGGTTAAAACTTTGACTAATGAATAACACACTTATATAATGATGTAATTACTGCTATTAAAGATAATATATATGATTTATTTTTTTGTTTATGGTAATGGAGGCATATGAAAAATATATTTTTATGAAACCATTATATCAAAAGTTAGATCTCATGGAAAAATAGTAATAGTTGTTGCATCATCTAACATATCAACATTATTATTACTGGGTGGGAGAACAACTCACTCTAGATTTTAAATTCTAATTGATTTGATCGAACTTTCAATCTATGAAATAAAAAAGATACCTAATTAGCACAATTAATAAAACAGTCTTCTTTGATTTTTTTGGGATGAAGCTCCGATGAGTCATAAATATTGTTTTGAAGCACTTGATAGAACCTTTTGAGATATCCTAAGAATTGTAGATAATGATATGAGCGAATTTCCTTTTGGAGGTAAAACTTTATTATTAGGAGGTGATTTTAAACAAATTTTACTTGTTGTTAATGGCAGCAAACAAGATTATTAATGCATCATTGACAAGATCATATTTATGTAAATATTTTAAAGTTTGTAAGTTAACAACTAATTTGTGGTTGTTGTCTAATTCTACAAATCCACATAAAAATAGCGAATTAGCTAATTTTTCTAATTGGATTCTATCAATAGGTGATGGGACAATCCCATTTAGAAAAATTAGAGAACTTGATAATGAAAACAATTGGATTGAGATACCCTCCAAACTAATTGTTGGCAGTGCAACTCAACCTCTTGATAAAGTTATTTGAGAAACGTATCCTTTATTCATGAAAAAATATGCTAACCATTTTTATATAAAAGAACATACCATACCTACAAATGAAACAGTAGATACAGTCAATAAAAAAATGCTTGATCAGTTGCATGAAGAAGAAAAAATATACTACAGTTTTGATTCAATGTGTAAAATGTCAAATAATGTCGATGCATTAAAATTCTTTACCCAGCTGAATTCCTAAATTCTTTAAATTTTAATGGATTTCCACAACATGAGTTAAAATTTTTTTAAAAAAATACTCCAAGAATGTTGCTCAGAAACATATATCCAAGTATTGGTCTCTACAATGGACCAAGATTAATGGTGATTAATTTAGGAATAAAAGTCATTAAAGCTCAAATTATTATAGATCATATAGTGGGAAAAAAATTATTTATTTCTCGAATCATATTATAAATTAATGAAGAAAAATGACCATTTGTATTAAAAAGAAGATAGTTTCTAGCTAAAATATGCTATTGTATGAGCATAAATAAAAGTTAGGGATATGATCATATTTTTTGTCATGGACAATTATATATTACACTTTCTAGAGTTACATCTCATAAGGTTATACATATCATAATAAAGAATAAAAATTATGATCATAATGTTGACCTGTTTACGCATGCAAAAAATATTATTTATTAAGAAATATTTGATGATCTATCTGATTGTCCACAACAAATACCTTAACATTTTCTAATTATATACGATTGATTGTTGTTATTCCCTGAAAAAATAGATTTTCTATCAAAGATATCACATGTTTTTATATCAGAAATTGATAACCATAATAGAAACATTCAACTAAAAGTTTATATTATAAGAGTTTGAGATTTTAACAATATTTATAACTCTTCTAAGTTATACAGCCTCACATTTGATGAAAAGGTACATTTTTTTCATTAAAATAAATACATTTCATTTTACACTATTTAATTAATTTTTCACTCTTTTTTACTTCCATTTCGATATTTTATATTACAGGGTGACATTATGCATGACACAATTCAAAAATAGCTTGTAGATCATTCCAGGCCTCTGCTCATTGAAAGCAAAATATTTCATATTTCTGGGTTTATTGTAATTCCTACCCAACCAAATTATAGGATAAGTCATCATTCGTTTCAAATTAAACTTCCAAAAAATACACTAATCAAAAGTTGTTGTTAAAGATAATTTAACAATTCCTTTTGATAGATTTATTTTTTAGAATTTGAGGATATTAGAGCCAAGACAGGAGACAAGATATACACAATTGATATTACTTAATCACTAAATAAATATTTCTTTATATATTTGTTCATCCTTTCAGCAAAGTTATTTTGACATTTTTTTTTCAGATGTTCTTAGCCAAAATTAATTTGGTTGGAGACATTAAGCAAATCAATGTGCTTGGTAGAGTTGGTAATAAACATAAAATTCAAATCAAGAATCATAAGTGAGCATTCGTATAGTTAATTTTCTTTTAGTTCATTTGTTGTTTCTTTTTTTTTTCCTCTCTAGCTGATTGAACTAAATGTAGTGATGATAAATTAGACATTACCCTTTTGGACAAAATAGCAATAAATTTTCCATATGATAAAATTTTTGCTGAGGAAACAGATGGTGTAGTGATCATTGTATGTACTACTATGATTGTAAAAAAATATGTAGGTAATAAATTTTTTATCATCAAACAGTTAAGCTCATAGGCATAAAGTTTTTGACCATGAATTCCCTTTCATTTTGAATTAATTTTTTCTTATATAACTTATTTATTTTTGATATCTCATTTTATAGATGGTGAACAATTCAACGGATACAAATTTTTTTTGTCAATATGCAAATAGCCAATGTATTAAATTTCAAACAAAGGTAATTTTTTTTCTTAATACATTGCTTTCTTTAATACATTTATTAATTTTGTTTCATGCGCACTGCCTAAACTAGTTGAGAAAATTGTTTGTCTACAAGTGGAAAGACAACCTATCAAAGATATTGAGTTAGAAAAGAATAGCAATAGAAAAATAATCACATAGTTGTTGAGTTTTAACATCCACACTAATAGGGTAAGTTACTTCACTATCATACATAAAAAAAATTATTTAATAAAACCAATTGCTAATATGATAATGTTCACATTCATTTGTTAAATATCTTATCTCTATTACAAGATATAAATTTTACTTGTAGAGTTATAATTTCTTATATTGACCTATTAGCTAGATGGTGGTACCAAACTTGTAACACCCTCTTATATAGTTAGGAATAATCTCAACTATGTAGGAGAATGTCACCTACCTATTATCTTAAAATTCATTTGGATTAAAGTTTCTTCTATTTTAGTTATTATATTTTCATATGTTAACTAATATTTTTTTTTCATGATAGCAATATGTCATTCAATTAATGAATCTATTTTATATGCGGAATTAACAAATCGTGACCACATTTTTTAAACATATGTTTAGGCTTTCATTATCCCCATACTTACAAAATACATATAATCCAAATAAATTTTCATGTTTCCAACATAAAAAGACATGTAAAACTTTTGAAAACCATAATTATACTCATCACCCATGACATGTGGACAAGAACAAAATGCATGTCATGTAAAGCACCAACCCTCTGATGTGGATTTACTTTATTTGACTCTTTATGGGCTTGCTTCTCTTCCTGTCAACTTCTCTCTATAGGCTCCGAACCTGCGTATGGGAAAACAACCACACGCTAAGCAACCTAATGCTTAGTAGTACATATGTGCATAAATATTCATACATACACTTATGATATATCATAAAAATTCCATGTTCATATTATCCAATTTTGCATATAAATAATCATAAATAATAATCCATATATCACAATCCTTTTTATAGCAACATAAAAAAAAGAAATCAATTTATCATATATCAATATGAAATATTGCATACCTGGTTTACTGGTTCAACACATATACATGTTATAATTTACAAAGGTAAATTCATATTCATACCTCATTTATGAATTTTATTTCCTTATTTCATTTAGCTGATAACTAATTTTTTTCATATTTCTTTTTTTAAAATATTTTATATTTTATAGTCCCAAAACTCTAAATCTAGACTATTTGGATGCGGGTTGTGAAACACGAGCGCTCTCACCCGAGGTTAAGCCACTCTGCTCACTATCTGTATCTGTCTATATAAGTGCTCAACCGAGCTTCTCAAGTCAAGAGAGCTCTCACCCGAGCTTAAGCCATCTTGACTAAGTAAAATAAATAATTGCATGTATTTAGGATCAAGAGCGCTCTCACCCGAGCTTAAGCCACCTTGTCCATATAATGAAAATTTTCATATCATCATAATTTCTACGGTACCGTAAACCCCTAAATGACATGCCATCTATCCTATTTCTAGTCCTAAATTAGAGAATTGGGTTTAATTGATGTTATCATCTTATTATTTACATAATTCATCAAAATTCATATATTCATAATAATTTTCTGTTTACATGCCCTATACATATAAAAATTTCTCAATCTCATTTATAATCTCAAATCACAACACATCATATTAATTTAGTCAATACACAATAAGAATTTTAAATATAACTATTATCATATTATTTAAAATTAAAACATATATATATATATATATATATATATATATATATATATATATATATATATATATATATATATATATATATATGTCACCCATTATTTAAAATACCAAATTAATAAAATTTTATTTATGGACAGATTCCTACCCTGATTTTAGATTGCACATTGTACCTATTTTTTATTCGAATTTGACCTTATGGTATTCTATGAAGTTATAGATTAATGTCTTATCTTTCATATAAAAAATGAATCATATAAATATGAATTTTCTAGCTAAAGTTATGTCCAAATAACCGTATAGTGCTCAGTAAAAATATGTCTAGTATTTTTTAGAATATTCTTAGGTCTGAGATTTTGTATCAAATTTTAGGTCCAAAATAAATCGTAACTAGCATTTATACTCT
Source organism: Triadica sebifera (assembly GCA_023653625.1). Lineage (NCBI taxonomy): Eukaryota > Viridiplantae > Streptophyta > Magnoliopsida > Malpighiales > Euphorbiaceae > Triadica > Triadica sebifera. Next base: position 15,359,632 of record CM042899.1, read on the forward strand.
CCATAAAGTATTTGTATCTATGTATCTACTTTAATTTTCAACTAGTTGCATCCCGATCTAATTTCCAAAACAAAAGATATAACCAAAATACCATAGAATGTTCAGAAAATAATTACCTAGAATTTTCTGGATACTTTCAAATCTGAGATTTTGTAGAAATTTTTAGACCAATTTAGAATCAGATATAGCATTTAAACTCTTTATAAAAGTTTTAGGTCTATGTAGCTAGTTTCATTTCCAACTAATTTCATCCCGATCCCAGTTACAGAACAAAATATATAATCAAAATACCATAGAATGTTCAAAACATAACTACCCAGAATTTTTTGGGTACTTTCAAATTCGAGATTTTGTAGAAATATGTAGACCCACTTAGAGTCCGATATAGCATTTACACTCTTTATAACAGTTTTAGTTCTATGTGTCTATTTTCATTTCCAACTTATTTCATCCCGATCCAAGTTCCAGAACAAAAGATATAAGCAAAATACAATAGAATGTTCAAAAACTAACTTCCCAGAATTTTCTGGGTACTTTCAAATCCAAGATATTTAGAAATTTTTAGACCAACTTAGAATTAGATATAGTATTTATACTCTTCACAAAAATTTTAGTTCTATGTGTCTATTTTTATTTCCAACTAATTTCATTCCGATCCAAGTTGCAGAACAAAAGATATGGTCAAATAAATCAATACTGTTCCAAACGAATTTTAACAAAACCAGCAAACACAATAAGTTATTTGTTCACTCTTCTTTCAACATCAAACTTCATTGTAATGCAAATAAAATGCACAAAGGAATAAATATGCTCATATGTACAAACCTTGACACAATGAAGTCTAAACCTTAGTACAATGAAGTCTTAACCTCTTCAAACCTTAAGCTATTATAATTGTTTTAAGTTTTTGAAGAGAGGAAGAGGAAGGAGAGAAAGAAGAAAATGGGAGAAAGAAGAGAGAATTTTTGTATGGAAGAGTGGGAGGGAGGCTAGGGTTCTGAAATTTGGAAGAAGAAGAAGAAAACAACATTTTTATACTCATGGTAAATATCCTATTAGGTCCCCCCTTGTTTTTGCCAAATATCCACTCAAATCTTTGGTTTTTATCTTATTATTATTAACTTACCCAACCTTTCTATTTATTTTATTTAACACACATAACTTAATAAAAATTCACTTATAAACATTTTTATTATATTTTATTTCCAAATTTAGTCTCAAATAATTTTAATTACGATCATTAAATATGTTAATTATCCAAGCCTAAATTGATGAGCGTTACATTTCTCTCCCCCTTAATAAATTTCGTCCTCAAAATTTACCTGATTGTTTATGCTGAAAACAACTGGAGATATTGTGTCTTCATCACTTCCTCGCTTTCCCATGAAAAGTTGTACTAAAATTAAGCTTGGTACCCAAAGCTCTTTGCAGACTACCCCAAAACTGAGAAGTGAACCTGGGATCCCTATCTGAAATAATGGAGACTGAAACTCTATGAAGCCATACTATTTCATTTACATATAACTCCGCTAACCTACTTAATGGGTAGTCCCTCCTGATGGGCAAGAAGTGAGCTGACTTCATTAATCTATCCACAATCACCCACACAACATCATATTTTTTGGTGTCAAAGGCAACCCAATCACAAAATTTGCAGGCAGCATCGCGGGCACCCAGGCAGGCGGCGGCATGCAGGGCCGCGCGCTACTGGTGCTGCTGGCTGGCCAGCGCACCCGTGCGGCAGCAGGCCCGTGCGCCAATGCTGCAATGGCCAGTTCCCATTTCCATTCTGGAATCGTGATTGGCTGTAACAACCCTGAAGGTATCTGATGTTCTGCCTTGACTTGCTGACATGTCAGCACCTAGTGGTGAATTATGTGATCTCATTTTTCATAACTGACCACCAATATTTATTCTTCAAGTCATGATACATCTTGTTACTTCCTAGGTGCATGACATATTTTGTCTCATGTGCTTCCTTTAAGATCCTCTGTCTCAAATCTTCCACATTAGGTATGCATAATCGACCTGGTGGTATAAACTATTATCTGAACTAATTGTATAATCAGGTCTCTCCCCCTTAGAGACTGACTCAGCTATTTCAACTAACTTGTTATCTTGTTTTTGTGCATCTTTGATTTCTTGGTTGAGAGTCGAACGAATGTGTAATTCTGCTAAAGTCTTTGGCTTAATGCATCAGCCATAACATTGGCCTTACCTAGATGGTAGTTGATCACACAATTGTAATCCTTGATCAATTCTAGCCATCTTCTTTGTCTTAAGTTCAATTCCTTCAGGGTAGGAAGATACTTTAAACTCTTGTGGTTGGTGTAAATAAAACACTTTTCCCCGTACAAGTAATGGTGCCATATCTTTAAAGCAAAAACAATGGCAACCAGTTCAAGGTCATGTGTGGGGTAATTATTCTCATGTGTCTTCAGCTGTGTAGAAGCGTAAGCTACTACCTTGCCCTCTTGCATCAGTACACACCCAGTCCATTATGAGAAGCATCGCTATAGATGACATATTCCTTATCAGGGACTGGTTGTGTCAAAATGGGAGCCTCAGTCAACATCTTCTTAAGTCTCTCAAAGTTGTCCTGACATTTTTTTGTCCACTCAAATTTCACATCTTTCCTCAGTAATCTGGTCAAAGGAGAAGCAATCATTGAAAAGCCCTTAACAAACCTCCTGTAATAATCAGCCAAACCGAGGAAACTCCTGATTTCTGTCACATTACGGGGAGGCTTCCAACTAATAACTGCCTCTACTTTGCTAGGATCAACTTTGATGCCATCTGCTGACACAATGTGTCCAAGAAAAGCCACATCATCGAGCCAAAACTCACATTTTGAAAGCTTGGCATAAAGCTTATGTTCCTTGAGGGTCTGCAAAACTATCTTCAAATGTTGACCATATTCTTCCTTATTCTTGGAATACACTAAGATATCATCAATAAAAACCACCACGAACAGATCCAAATATAATCTAAAGATTTGGTTCATCAAGTCCATAAAGGCTGCCGGAGCATTTGTCAAACCGAAAGGCATCATCGAAAACTCATAATGCCCATATCTGGTTCTAAATGCTGTCTTAGCTATGTCCTCTATCTTAATTTTTAATTGGTGGTATCCTGATCTCAAATCAATCTTAGAGAAAACTCCTGCACCCTTCAGCTGATCAAAAAGATCATCAATTTGTGGTAACGGATATCTGTTCTTAATAGTCACCTTGTTCAACTGTCTATAATCTATGCACAACCTCATAAACTCATCTTTCTTCTTTACAAACAATACCAGTGCACCCCATGGAGACACACTTGGTCTGATAAAACCTTTATCTAATAACTCTTGCAGCTGTGCCTTTAATTCTTTCAACTCTGTCGGTGCCATTCTATACGGTGCAGTTGATATTGGTGTTGTACCTAGAGTGAGCTATATAGAGAATTCAATCTCTCTATCGGGAGGTAGCCCTGGTAGGTCATTTGGGAACACTTCTGGGAATTCATTCACTATAGGGATATCCTTAAGATCTGGACCTCCCTTCTTAGTATCAATCACGTGAGCTAAGTAGGCCTCACATCCCTTTCTGATCATTCTTTGAGCCTTCGTCATAGATATCACTTGAGCAGGTGGTAGAAACCTTTCGCCTTCCACTACTACCTCTTCTAGTTCTAGAGTTTTAAGAACAACTGTCTTAGATCGACAGTCCACTACTGCCTCATGTTTAGAAAGCCAATCCATGCCCAAGATAACATCAAATTCGTGGAATGGCAATTCAATCAAATCTGCTAAAAATTCTTTCTCATGCACTATCAAAGGGAAACTTTTGTATACCTGGTTAACAATCACACTGTGTCTCAAGGGATTTGTGACCTCAATCTCATATTCTAGACTTTCGCTCATCATACTGTTTTGACTAGGTGTGCTCGTGCATACATAGGAATGTGTAGAACTAGGATCTATTAAAGCACATAAAACTGAGTTATGAAAAGAAAACATACCCACAATCACATCAGTGGTTTTTTGTTCCTCTCTGGCCTTCATAGCATATGCCCTAGCTGGAGTCCTGCTGGGTCCCGGCCTGTTGATTGTTTCTGATGTGGTCTGATTAGGTCCTGCTAGACCTCCTCTAGTCTGAGTCTAATTTTGAACCCAAGCTGATCCTGCAGTCTGTGTAGGTGCACTAGTAGTCATCATAGGGCAATCTCTTTTCATATGGTTCTTGGATCCACATCTGAAACAAGCACCTCTGACCATCCAACATTCTCCTCTATAGCTCTTATGGCAGGTACCACAAATTGGAGTGCTCCCTCGAGTAGCCTGTGTATGTATGCTATCGGCTACAGATGTAGCCCTGGAGGGCTGCCCCCTCCTGTGTAGTCCACCCGGTGTATAACTCCTATTATGTCCCAGACTCCTTCCATGAGATTGTCCTGGGTAGTATCGACATTTCTTGCCTATAGATTGGGCCACTGGAGTTATTGTCTGCTTAAAAACTTCCTCTGCTCTCTTTCTCTTTCTCTTTTCAACACTAACCGTGGATGCAATTAGTTGAGTAAAGTTGACATGCTGAAGTGCAGTCACAAAATCCCCAATTTCTGTATTGAGGCCATCCTTAAATCTTCTACACTTATCTCTCTCACTCATGATAATCTTTGAAGCATACTTACTCAATTGAGTAAACTCTCTCTAATACTCTGTCACTATCATCTTGTCTTGCTTAAGGTTCAGAAACTCCCTCTTTTTCTCATATATGAAAAATGGAGAAACATATTCTTCTTTGAACTCAGTGATGAAGAATTCCCATGTCATAGGCTTTGGAGCCTCTGGTTTTAAAAGAACTGACTTCCACCAATCATATGCATCTTCCTGAAGTAGAGATATGACATATCTTGCCTTTTAGTCAGTAAGAACCTCAAGCTCATCAAGGACTCTTTCGGTCTTTTCTAACCAATATTCTGTTGTAGCGGGATCATCATCTTTCGTACCCAAAAAATTTGTGGCTCCATACTTACGAAGCTTGTCCATCTGTACTTTCGGTTTCGGTGGTGGAGGTGGAGGAACTAGAGTAGGTTGTGGTACCACTCTTGCGATCTGTTGTAGCAAACCAGCCATCTGCTGCATCAAAGGGTTTTGTTCCTACTCGGCATGTCCAGAAACCTGCTAGGTTGCAGCTGGTATAGCATTCAGACCCTGAACACTAGCTCCACTAGGCTGGTTCGGTGCTCCAGTATTAGGAGACCTATTGCTTTCAGTAACTTCATGCGCCTGAATTTCCATACCCTCTTCTAATCCTACAAGTCGACAGAGAAGTAGCCCATGTCAGAGTCATATGAGACATATAATGCATACATGATAAAACTATAGCCCACTTAGGTCTAGGATTGCCTAAACCTGGGCTCTGATACCACTAAATATAACACCCTCTTATATAGTTAGGAATAATCCCAACTATATAGGAGAATGTCACCTACCTATTACCTTGAAATTCGTTTGGATTAAAGTTTCTTCCATTTTAGTTATTATATTTTCATATGTTAACTAATATTTTTTTTTCATGATAACAATATGTCATTCAATTAATAAATCTATTTTATATGCGGAATTAACAAATCATGACCACATTTTTTAAACATATGTTTGGGCTTTCATTATCCCCATGCTTACAAAATACAAATAATCCAAATAAAATTTCATGTTCCCAACATAAAAAGACATGTAAAACTTTTGAAAACCATAATTATACTCATCACTCATGATATGTGGACAAGAACAAAATGCATGTCATGTAAAGCACCAACCCTCTAATGTGGATTTACTTTATTTGACTCTTTATGGGCTTGCTTCTCTTCCTGTCAACTTCTCTCTATAGGCTCCGAACTTGCGTATGGGAAAACACCTACACGCTAAGTAACTTAATGCTTAGTGGTACATATGTGCATAAATATTCATACATACACTTCTGATATATCATAAAAATTCTATGTTCATATTATCCAATTTCGCATATAAATAATCATAAATAATAATCCATATATCACAATCCTTTTTATAGCAATATAAAAAAAAGAAATTCATAACTAATTTTTTTCCATATTTCTTTTTTAAAAATATTTTATATTTTATAGCCCCAAAACTCTAAATCCGGATTATTTGGATGCGGGTTGTTAAACAGGAGCGCTCTCACCCGAGGTTAAGCCACCCTACTCACTATCTGTATCTTTCTGTATAAGTGCTCAACCGAGCTTCTCAAGTCAAGAGCGCTCTCACCCGAGCTTAAGCCATCTTGACTGAGTAAAATAAATAATTGCATGCATTTAGGATCAAAAGCGCTCTCATCCAAGCTTAAGCCACCTTGTCCATATAATAAAAATTTTCATATGATCATAATTTCTACGGTACCGTAAACCCCTCAATGGCATGTCATCTGTCCTATTTCGAGTCCTAAATTAGATAATTGGGCTTAATTGATGTTATCATCTTATTGTTTACATAAATCGTCAAAATTCACATATTCATAATAATTTTCGGTTTACATGCCCTATACATATAAATATTTCTCAATCTTATTTGAAATCTCAAATCACAACACATCGTATTAATTTAGTCAATACATAATAAGAATTTTAAATATAACTATTATCATATTATTTAAAATTAAAACATATATATATATATATATATATATATATGTCACCCATTATTTAAAATATCAAATTACTAAATTTTTATTTATGGACAGATTGCTGCCCTAATTTTAGATTGCACATTTCACCTATTTTTTATTCGAATTTGACCTTATGGTATTCTATGACGTTTTAGATTAATGTTGTATCTTTTATATACAAAAAGAATCATATAAATCTGAATTTTCTAGCTAAAGTTATGTCCAAATAACCGTATAGTTCTCAATAAAAATATGTTCAGTATTTTTCAGAATATTCGTAAGTCTGAGATTTTGTATCAAATTTTAGGTCCAAAATAAATCATAACTAGCATTTATACTCTCCATAAAGTTTTTGTATCTATGTATCTACTTTAATTTTCAACTAGTTGCATCCCGATCTAAGTTCCAGAACAAAAGATATAACCAAAATACCATAAAATGTTCAGAAAATAATTACCCAGAATTTTCTGGATTCTTTCAAATCCGAGATATTGTAGAAATTTTTAGACCAACTTAGAATCCGATATAGCATTTAAACTCTTTATAAAAGTTTTAAGTCTATGTATCTAGTTTTATTGTCAACTGATTTCATCCTGATCCAAGTTACAGAACAAAATATATAATCAAAATACCATAGAATGTTCAAACAATAACTACCCAGAATTTTCTGGGTACTTTCAAATTTGAGATATTGTAGAACTTTTTAAACCAACTTAGAGTCAGATATAACATTTACACACTTTATAACAGTTTTAGGTATATGTGACTATTTTCATTTCCAACTGATTTCATCCCGATCCAAGTTCCAGAACAAATGATATAATCAAAATATCATAGAATGTTCATAAACTATCTACCCAGAATTTTCTGGGTACTTTCAAATCCGAGATTTTTAGAAATTTTTAGACCAAATTAAACTGAGATATAGTATTTATACTCTTCACAAAAGATTTAGTTCTATGTGTCTATTTTTATTTCCAACTAATTTCATCCCGATTGAAGTTCCAAAACAAAAAATATGGTCAAATAAATCAATACTGTTCCAGATGAATTTTAACAAAACCAGCAAACACAACAAGTTATTTGTTCACTCTTCTTTCAACATCGAATATCATTGTAATGCAAATAAAATGCACAAAGGAATAAATATGCTTATATGTACAAACCCTGACACAATGAAGTCTAAACCTTGGTACAATAAAGTCTTAACCTCTTCAAACCTTAAGCTATTATAGTTATTTTAAGTTTTTGAAGAGAGGAAGAGGAAGGAGAGGAAGAAGAAAATGGGTGAAAGAAGAGAGAATTTGTGTATGGAAGAGTGGGAGGGAGGCTAGGGTTCTGAAATTTGGAAGAAGAAGAAGAAAATAACATTTTTATACTCATAGTAAATACCCTATTAGGTCCCCCCTTGTTTTTGCCAAATATCCACTCAAATCTTTAGTTTTTATCTTATTATTATTAACTTACCCAACCTTTCTATTTATTTTATTTAACACACATAACTTAATAAAAATTCACTTATAAATATTTTTATTATATTTTATTTCCAAATTTAGTGTCAAATAATTTTAATTATGATAATTAAATATGTTAATTATCCAAGCCTAAATTGACGGACATTACAAAACTTGCCTCCAATATAAATGCAGTCTTCAAAGCTATAGCAAGCAAATATGGTGCAATAACTGCAACATTCTTAAGGCACAACAATATATTGGTATACTAATGAACAAAGTTGATTGACTAAATGTTTCATCTTACATGTAACAACTTAGATTATATTTAATCTTTTCAAACAGGTATAAAATTGAGTACAGTGGTTGAAGATGAAACTAGAACTACAAAATTTATCATATTCGGCAGACTAACTGTATAATTGATTGAATTGCAGTTAACAATTTAGCCTATAATAGATAGGTACACATTGCCACCAATGAATGGTAAAATTTATGGAATTGAAAGTCATAATCAGCAACCAAGTTGAAGATACTTATAATTTGTCATTTAAAATAACTCAAATTTTCAAAAAAAAAAAAAAACTCAATCATTCTTCATAAATCAATCCACTGGAAAATCATATTCAACAAGTGTTGTTTTGTTGAGGAATCTTTTAATCAAAGAGAAATCACTTCTTCCTACACATGATGCACAAACAATGAATGCATCTCAGGTATCCACTTCAAACTAATCAATTCTTGACATAAAATGTGATGCATCTTCAAAAGAATCACCAATGAAAAAACTATGTATTAGATAATTATATATTGGTCATCAAATACATGCATATGCTTAACAATCAATTATAAAACAAATAACAAAAAAGCTTTTAATGTTAAAAGGTTGCTCATTGATCAACCAGTAAAGATAAGATTGAATAATGATGTGATTATGTTCTTAGAAGTATTGGTATGTTTTTCAGTTTCAATAATTATTATCTATTTATTATGAACTGTAATTTAATATTTGATTTTTCTATTGCACAATGCTTGCATCAACAAGGTTGATCTTCTACAACTATTAAGACAACTTTTTCTATCTCTCTTTTATTTGTACTCTAAGTTATATAAATTTACTTAAATATTTTTTTATGTGTTTTTTAAATCTCATATTTATTATATTTATTTATGATATGTTAATCTATCAATTGGTGTTTATTATTAATTAGAGCACTAGGATCGGCTTGCAAAACCAATTTCAAAATCTGATGCGACATTGTTATTAGAATTTCATGGATAATTTGCAACATTTTAATAATTAAAAGAGGTAAGGGAGAATTTAATGCAAATAAAAAAAATTAAATGGATTCCACTTTTATTATTTTATAATAAATTTAAATTAAATATATATTAAAATATTAATCAGATTTTACAAATTAAAATTGATGGAAATTATGAGAATAAAATATATTTAAAAATATGCTCTACCAATTGTAAACCAATTTATAATTGTAAACCAATTATGTGATATACAGTTTACAATTGTAAACCAATTTTACCCAGAAATATGCTCTACCAAGTGATGATCCACCAATGCGAAATTAGGGTTTGGACCTGGTATAGAATAAGAGCGGTGTAGACTCTAATAGTTTGACCTAAGGGAGACCCACATTAATTGCCCATCCGTTCCACCACCACTGTAAGCAATTATCGCCAAACGCGCGTCTAGCACGCATAGGAAACAAGCATGTAGCATGGATTCAACTTTGGGTCCCGTTTAAAAAGCACGCAGGTGATAGGCAGGTGAGTTTATGTATAAGAATGAAAGAGTGGAGAAGGTTGCCACCGGCGGTGAATAGTAAACATACTTCGACAGGGGGTCACCATGTTAAAATTAGTCAAATATCAACTCTCCAGCTACACCTCCACCTCCGCTTATCTTCTCTACAATTATTATTATTTTTTTAATTTTCTTTCCTCCGTTAAATCAATCCTATCATTAGATAGGATATTATACCAATTAATTATCCAATTATATTTAACTGATCCAATCCAATTTAAAATAATAAATATTTTAAATTATTTTATATAAAAAAAAAAGAAAATTACTGATAAATTTGGATATAAGATCATATTTATTTTCTTGAGCAAAAAAATAAATTGCATTAAATTAATAAATCTGCAGCAAGTGTCAACAAATATACCACTAGAGCTCCAAACAAGAATTTAGAAGGATCAAACTATTCAGCTAAGCTTGACATCGGATCCCATGTTTTAGCTAACAAAACTTCAATTATATTAATTAATTTCTTTAAATTTTCAATTTCATATTAATAAAACAACTAATTTACTCAATTATGGTATTAACATCAGTATTTTTTATTTTAATTAATTTTTCTAATCCATACTTTTATCAAACAAGACCCAATTCATAAATGAGGCCCAGCTTCGCTAAACTCGCACCGACCGTTAGTTAAATATCCGGGTAGCTTTTCACGAAAGATTGTTGGCATGCCTCCCAAAAGAAGTGTATGAATAGAGGCCTTACGAGTGAACTGCCTTACCTAACGAGGGCTAAGAGAGACCTTTCTTGCTGCTGCCGGACCGGAACGATTGACAGAAGATCACAGTGCTTATTCTATAGATACTCTAAAAGCCATGCCTACATCTGTTCTATTTGTTACCACCTACTCTTACTATTTGAACATGTGTCCTGTCGAAATTACTCCTTGTGATGCAGCAGAACCATGGCAATTAGGATCTCAAGACGCAGCAAGACCGCTAGTATGTGATCTTGATCCTTTCTTCATTTTTGGCTTTTGCTTAGTTGTCGTTGGTTTTAAAATTTTTTAATCCGACCAATCTTGGCTTTAACTTTTACGAACAGTGCAAAAAACTATCTTTCATCTACTAGTTTTTTATTTTTTATTTTTTAAATATTTTTGTCTCTCTTTAAAAACTTTTGTCAATGTTTTGATTGATAAGTTTTCAATAAAAAAATTAGATAGATTTAAGAATTTATGATAAATTATTTTTTTATACATAACAAATATTAAAATTTATGAATTTTGTAAAATTCATTATTTTTGAAGATTTTGATTTTCTACATTTTACATAGAAAAATTCAAAATTCACAATTTTTTATCTATGATAAATTATCATATTTTTTTATTCTAAAATTGTGTATAATAAATTAATAGTTCAAAACTATCATTAAACTTAAAAATAGAACATAAATTTTTTACTAAATTTTCATTTATTTTATCTATATTGGATTGAAAATATTAATTAAAAAAATATTGATGAGTTCCTTCTAAAAAAAATATTAATTTATTCATAAACGTAGATAATAAATTTATGTAAAATTTTTAAAAACATTATAACATATTTCAAATTTAACAATAATGATAATTTTATTAATTGTATTTTTTAAAAAATTAATCTAAATTATATTATTTTATAATTCAATATAAACATTATAAAAATATTATAAAAATATTTAATTAATAATAAATTATCAATATTTAATAAATAATAAAATTAACTAAATATAAGTACCAAAAAAAATGTATATCATCAATTTATAAACTTTATATTTTGACAATAAAATTTTTATAATCCAATAATTTTAAAATTCCTAAATAAAACGAGACATAATTCATTAGTTCATCACTTTTAACGTCGCATCACAAATCTCTCTCTTCTTCTTCTCCCCCGAAAGCCTCTCTTTGTCGCCCATAATAAAGAAACACAAAACATAATCTTACACCCGTGAAAAGATCCGCGCTAACAAGAAGAAGATGTGAAGAACCAGCAAGAGCACCCCTTTCAACTTTCAAACTTTGGTCAAGAAGAACCCATCTCTCTCTCTTTTTTTGGGTTTTTTAGTTTTATTGATCGATCATTACATAGCTTAAAAAATAGGTCATCTATTATTACTATGGAGTCGGCATCCGAAGGAGGAAGTGGAGTACCCGACCCGAATAGTGGTGAACCGAGTCCATCAGCAGCAGCTCAACAAGAAGGTAAAGGATCATCTCAAGCTCCACCGAGCCGGTACGAGTCTCAAAAGAGACGAGACTGGAATACTTTTTTACAGTATTTAAAGAATCACAAGCCACCACTAATACTAGCTCGTTGCAGTGGTGCACATGTAATTGAGTTCTTAAAGTATTTAGATCAATTTGGTAAGACTAAGGTACATATTACGGGTTGTCCGTATTTCGGGCACCCGAGTCCGCCCGCACCTTGTGCTTGCCCTCTTAAACAGGCTTGGGGTAGCCTTGACGCACTCATCGGACGTTTGAGAGCCGCCTACGAAGAGAACGGTGGACAACCTGAATCGAACCCATTTGGAGCCAGGGCTGTGAGGATTTATCTCAGGGAAGTGAGAGAAGGGCAGGCTAAAGCAAGGGGAATTCCCTACGAGAAGAAGAAACGAAAAAGGCCTGCTGAAACTGTTACTTCCGCCAAGGTTTCGTCTGCTCCTGGTGGCGGTGGTTCTTCCAGTGGTAGCGATGGTGATGGTACTGGTGGTAGTGTTGGTGATACTAGTGCTGCTGCTGCGACTACCCCATCTAATATTATTACTCCTACAGACGTGTAGTTTTCACTTTATAATCATTATTTTCACATACTCTGTTTTAATTGTGACTTATGAGTATTAATTATCAGTTATTTATAAATATAATTATCAGTTATTTATAAAAAAACCTGTTGAATATGGCTAGTTGGTAATGCAATTATGAACTAACTAATTATTGATACATTTTTTTTGACATATTTAATTTTTAATGTGCATGTGTTTACAACTTATTGGTTGCTTTTTTTAATAGCATCCTAGAAATAAAAAGCTTTGTAGAGAGTGCAAGCTTTGGCAAGAAGGGCAACATTAATTCTTTTCAATCTTTTTAATAAGTCTCTTCTTACAACTATGCGTCTTGTAAATTGAAATTTACATAGTATTGAAAATCTTAACTTGCTGCTTAAGAGTTGGAAATCGATCTACTGACAGGCCCCAGGGATTGAATGTGGCTACAACTGGGGGTTCTTTATTGGCTTGCTCCCCATGGAATGGCCAATTGTTCCCGCAATGACGTAACATGTGAGTCTCTGAATTTTGCAGTTTTAGGTGCATTTACCTTTTAACACTGTTTCTGTTTATATATGCATCCGTATTTCTATTCATTTTTAATCCTCAATTTTATATTTTCCTTTCAGACTTTTATGATTGTTTTTTGATCTATTTCTCTCTCCATTTTTTTTTCCAATGAAAACAACATCTCTTTGTATCATAACAATTACAAAATGACAGGGGTAAACTAACATCGAAAGAGAAGAAAATTACAAAATCTTTGCGATTTTTTTTTTTTTTGGTAATCACACCTCAGTATGAAAGGGACTAGCAGCCAACCCTTAATTTCCATTTTAATGTATATACTAATATATCTAGTGGCTATCATAATTCTATATATTGTTAATTATCACAATAATAGACCCCCCCACTCACTCCCTTAAACCATTTTCTATTTATAAATGTCTATGCAGATTCATATTCAATTCATTGTCCAATGAAATCATACAGCATTCATTGCCTACTCGTGATAATCTTATATTAATTTTTATATTTTATTTTCTTCATGGTTCTTCCTTTCCTGACTTTATTTAATTTTTATTTTAAAAGTTATTTAATCATTTAGCATATCAGTATCTTGTAGAAGCAACTTTCTTACTTTCTTGTTCTGGATTTTTTGTAGAATCACGTCATGTGTGAGGTAATTTTTTTCATGTAACTTTAATTGCTTTGAAGTATATGTTACTATTTTTTTTCATCAATACACACTCTAATCCATTGTGAGAAATATTATTGTAGATGATATATTCTTTATCAGAGACTGATTATGTTAAAATGGAAGTCTCTATCAATATCTTTTTAAGTCTGTCAGACCTATCCTGATATTTATCTCTCCACTTAAATTTCACATCTTTACTTAGTAGTTTGGTCAAATGAAAAGCAGTTATCGAAAAACCTTTAACAAACCTCCTGTTATTATCAGCCAAACTAAGAAAACTCATTATTTTTGTAATATTCTAGAGAGACTTCCAACTTATAACTGTCTCAATTTTGCTAGGATTAACTCTAATGTAGTTTGCTGACACAATGTGTTCAAAAAAAGTTACCTCATCGAGCCAAAACTCACATTTTGAGAGCTCGACATACAATTTTTGTTCCTTAAAAGTATAATACTATCTTCAGATGTTGATGCATTTTTATGAACAAATTCAGACATATTTAAATTTTATGGTCTAAATAAAAGTTAAAGTCATATGTCTTAACTTTCAGTTCCAATAAACAACATACAAAATGGAATTCCAGAACCTAAGTTATAATAAAAAATGTTAAGGCTGCTCCTGGAATTATGTAACAAAGTCATCAATTGACATCAATTTATATACTACTTACCTTTATCATATGCATTCATTTTTATACCAAAGTTTCCAAATCACAATTACATTCACATGTCTTAATGATTTCACACCATTTGGTCTTATTACCTTATAAAATATTAGAAACAACAATTAATCACATTCCATATCCAAACCACATTCATATCAAACCTTAATACACAATTACACACAATTGAACATGTAAATTTTTTTATCAATGAAGCACATACCTAATCAACCTTGGATCTTCCCTTTATCCTTCTTTTCCTCTTCTTACTAGTTAGTTTTTTCTTTGCCTTTGTCATTCTCTTGAGGGCCTCTCATTTGTTCATTTGGTTTTCCTACACAACCAATACCATATCTCAATCCTATCATCCATTTTCAAAGCTTTTCATGCCTACATAAAATTCTAATGCTTCTAATATGTTTTATACTTTAATTTAGCCAAAATGTACCCAAGTTAAACTTCCTTCTTCATATGTCATGGCAGTCCAAAAATCTTATCATAGGTCCCAATTTATTTTCTTCAAATCAACACTCAATTCACATTTCACTTATCACAAATTGTGTTGTTTCTATGTTAATTTCAATTTTTTCCAAATTAACTTAATCAAGGCAGCCCCTCATTCCTCCATTAAAGTTACATTTTCTCTAGTTTTTAGGTCATAAAACAATTAACTAACATCAATTATCATTAATTCAAAGTTTAACTACACTTTCATCAACTAGTTGCAAAGTTTAAATTTTTAGTTCCAATCTTGCAACATAACCTCAATCTATCAAACCTAATCATATCTATTATCCTTATGGGTCTCAAATGGAAGGAAAAAGGTTGAATTTAAGAAAAATAAACTTACCTTAAGGGTTCTCCAAGGTGGGCCGAAATTCCCCCTAAAATTTCTCCCTTTCCTTTTCTTCTTTCTTGCTCTTTTGCTCACTTTATGGTAAGAACTCTTAAATTCTGAATTTTTCTCTCTCAAAACTAATTCTTTTCCTCTCTTTTTCAAGCTTCGATTGAAGAAAAATGGTGGCTTATGGAGGGACTTTTATACCCAAGGGTGGGAGAGAGGAAGAAGAAAATAAGTGAGATATTTTGGTAGAAGAATGGAGAATTTGTCATCTTTTGACTTTTATACCCAAATTAATGAGTGGGTCCCACTGATTAAAATTAATCGTAATTTTCATTGGTTCATTAAGTTAATTAATCTTGATTAAATTTTAAACTTTAAGAAATTTCTTATTTGCCACATCTTCCTCCATCTTCATACTTTTTTCCCCCAACAATTGTCATAATACCGATTTTGTCTATAAAAAAAATTATTTTTTTCTAATTCTAGCACTAATATTTTTAATTCCCAAATAATAATACCCTTAATTATTTTCTCTTATTATTAGTCATTTTTTATGGGTTCAAATTTAAACTCCGATTGAATCAGCGCACCCCACTATGGCCACGCGAAATCAGGGCCTAAATCACTGGATGTTACAATGTTATACTGTCTGATCTCTGAATGGGCTTATTTTGCTTCACGTCAATACTGCTACAGCTAGGTTCCAAAACCTATGTGCAAAAAATCTACATGCTAAGTAACCTAATACTTAGTAGTACATATGTGCATACAAATTCTATAAATAACCATGATGTGTCATACCATGCAATACCATGCATATATCAATAATCATGTGATCATGCATAAGCCATACATTAATTGTGATTTTTGCCTCTATAACTGTGTTCGCATAGTAACAGTGATTCATGAATCACAACCATTACATCATATTCCCTTTTATACATATACATACATCAACTGTATCCTTATTCCATAATTTTCACACATTCATTTACCATTTCATTTCAATCTTTTGTTACTGCCCAAAACTTACCATAGGCAATAGTAACTAACATACTACCATTTCCATATCATTTTTTTACTTTATTTGCCAAAAACTCATCATAGACAAAAACAAACATAAGTTTCCTTTTTAATTTTTCCCAAGACTCTAAATGGGACTATCTGGATATGGATTGTGGAACAGTAGTGCTCATACCTGAGATTTAGCCCTTTTGTCCATTAACTGTAAAAAGTGCTCGTCTAAGCTTCTCAGGTCAAAAGCATTTATACTTGAGCTTCAACTATCTTGACTGAGTATAAACAGGATGAAAGGTGCTCAAACTTGATTTTTAGCTACATCTAACAATCATATGGAATCAAGGACTAATGATGCTTTAACTTGAATTTTCACTATCAATGACTCATATAAAAATATTATATGGTGTCATAACCTCTTCAATTGTATACCATCTATCTTATGTCAAGTCATAGATTAGAGAATTGTACATTTACATCATATCCTTTATCATATAATTCCATTAACACATACATGTTATCCAACATTTTATTTCCATTTATGCATTCTCACATTACCAATACATAAATGCCATATCACATTACTCACATGCTACTTATCTATGTATACATATATCCCACAACATAAGATCATAAATCAAAATACACATATTATGCATTTACTGTGCTTTCATGGGGCGTGAAGGTGCTTTTCATGGGTGCCTTACCCGTGAACCAATACGTGAAAGCTATTAGTTCAAAAACACATCATTCACGGGTGTGAAGTATCTCTTCACAGCTATGACACCATATTTCACGGCTTCTTTGTCATATCCGCTAATTTAGACTAAAGTCATGCGAGTTGTTAAATCGACTCGTCGGTTTGACCGAAGTCTAAATTTGGATTTTTATCGAAAAATAATGAAAATAATGGCAATTAAGTATAGAAAATATCTAATAAAATGTTCAAAATATTTAAAGATGTTAAATTTCGGTAAAGGACTAAATTGCAATTTTTGAAAAGTTTAGGGGTCAATTTGCCATTTACCGAAAATTGGAGGATTTAAATGGGATAATCATAAATTAAATACATGATTGGGACATTAAACACATGGGAAGGGGCTGGCCACACCAAGTGGCATACATTAAGTGGACAATTAACATACACCAAGGGAGATGAATGCATTAATGAAGACTTCTAGAATTTGGCTTAGGTGTCCCATAATTATGCAGCTTGTCTTTATTCTCTTAATTGTTCCTTCATCTCTTCATATCTAGAATTTTATATCTTTCAATTGCCTCCCACGTTTCTTGAAGCCCAATACACCAAGTGGTAAAGTTTAATAAGCTAATGAAGATACATGCATATAACATTAATGAAGGTTTCTAGAATATGGCTTATGTGTCCCCCATCTTAATGGATTTTGTCATTTTGTTCTTGATTGTTTCTTCTTCTTCCTTATCCATTTTCATTGGGGAAAATTCTGCCTCTCAAACCAGCCCACGTTTTTCCCTTGGACACCCATAACCAAACCTTGTTCTAAGAAGAGAAAGTGAGAAAAAGAGAGAGAAAGGCATGGGAAATTCCATTTTCATGCTTAAGAAAGCTTAAAAGAGTAAGAAGAAAGAGATAGATTAGGTTTATAAAGTTTTAATAATCTATTTATGAACTTTAGGAACTTAAAGTGACAAGGATCTAGCTCAAAGGAGCAAAGGAAAGGAGAAAGAAAAGTAAAGAGAAAGAAAAGAGAAAAAAAAGAGGTTTGTGCATAACCTAAGACAATAACCTATTTTATTTTTTTTAATTGCATAATTTAATTATTTGGCATGTTGATGATTCTGAATTAATATTATTTGTGATGAAAAATCTTGGGGATGCATGTTTGCTAGACTTAGGATTTAATTTGGTAAAAATTGAATGTGATTAGTTGGTATGTTCTTTGCTGGAAATGGATGAGCAGTGAGCACTTAAACTATTATAACTTAATTTTTGGAACTCAGTTTTGTATGTTCTTTATTGGGTTTGAAAGATAAGACATGAGGCTATAACTCTCATTTAGACCATAAAACCTGAATATGTCTGTAATTATCCAGAAAAATTCATAAAGCTCGGATATAAAATCTGTCCAGAAATTCTAGGCAGAATTGTTAGTAATGAGCAGTAAGTACTTAAACTGTTATAATTTGAGTTCTGGAGCTTGGATTTGTGTGTTCTTTGTTCTGTATGAAAGCTAAGACATATAGACTATAATATTTGAATATGTCTGTAATTGTCCAGAAAAATTCATAAAGTTCAGACTTAGAATCTGTCCAAAAAATTATGGGCAGAATTATCAGTGACCAATTAGTGTTAATATTATCATATCTTTTGATAAAGAACTCAGAATTAAGTGATTCAAGTTGAATATTAAAGCTAAGCTCCATATCTAAAATTGTTATGAAGATCATATAACTAAATTCAGAATAAAACAGGACCAAAATTAAAGTCCAAGATAGAGAATAGAATCTGCCAGTGATAGGGCAACATATGAATTGAGGAATGAAATGAGTAAAATGATGTGAATCTTGTTATATTATGTAAATGTTATTTTAATTGAGTGATTATGTGATTATTTTGAGATATTACATGCATGAAAAGTATGAAATTATTTTTTATGAATTTTAATGAAATTGTATAAGCCCTAGAACACCTAACTAGAACCAACTTAGGATAGTTTGACATGCTAAAAAAGGGGGGAGTATGATGAAAATGATTAAATCCATTAATGGTATGATTATCTATGCTGGGTTTGGCACTATTATCTATACCGGGTTTGGCACGGTTATCTACGCCGGTAATGGCACGATTATCTACACCAGGTATGGCACAGTTATCTACACCGGTAATGGCACAGTTATCTACGTCGGTAATGGCACTTATATGCGCACATCATATTGCCCGGGTGGCACTCCTAAGTGCCTGGATGGCAACTCTGTTATCCGAGTCAGTGGTTCATAGGTGTCCTAGGCATAAATGAAAACATAAATAAAGAAGTTATGGGACATAAAAGAATTATTGAAAGTAAAACGGGAATTATGATTTGTGAAATGGATCATAAAAATGGAATTATGAATTGTGGCATGGATAAAAAGAAGGTTTAGTATTATACAATAAGGTGGTAATAAAATAAATAAGTATGAGATAATATAATATAATTTGATGTCTATACATGCTAGAATACCATGATTTGTATGAGAATGATGATTTGATTATGTTAAACAAAATGAGATATAATAAATTGACGTTATGCATACTAGAATATTATGAAATGTATGTTTGCATGATTTGATCATAAATTGTTATATGACAATGCATGTGACATTAAAAATAGTTTATTGCCTTATTTATATGCACCACTAAGCCAAGAGCTTAGCGTGGGAATTTTCTTCCGCGTAGATTTAAAGAAGTAGTTGAGGTTTTTGGATAAAGACACGGTGATCCAAGTCCAGTAGGGCAGCTCGTATCAAATATTGTGGGTCACACAAATTATGTAATTATGGTTTGATTTTTATTTTATAGTATTTGTAGAATAAACAACATGTTTTGTAAAGAACATGTTATTATATAAAATATAGTTTATCTTTTATGTTATAATTTCTTTTATATTACAAAGTAAACAAATAGTAAATAATATATATATGAGAAATTTTCAGTTAAACATAATTTAATAAAATGAAATTTTAATTGATGAAGTCAATGTAGCACACCCTCATTCGGGCATGAGCTGCTGGGGTGAGGGGGTGTTACATTCTTAATCATGAAACAAACTATAAAATTCTAGGTTCAAACATGAATTGATAGGTCTCGATGTTCACGACCATGACTATATGTTCATAGGTATGAATGCTTGCATTTTACAACTTCCCTAGTTGTGAAACAAGGCATGAAAAGCTATTGTCCACTTTGGGTACATGTTTTATGATCTGAACCCTATATCATGGATGTGAGACCTTAATTTCCGGAAATAAAAACATGTTTTGAAATAGAGTATACATGCAACCAATTCAATGGTTGTAAAGATTGACCCATGTCAATCATTCCTATAAATATACCAGTACATATATCATGTCTTAACAACATTTTAAACCCATATAAACCTTATATCATGCCATATAGTCACTTTAGGTTCATTAATACCATAACAAACATTTATCTCATTTTAACCTTTAAATCTTATAACAATCAAGCAATTATCATAGATATCATGCCTTAACATCTTCATCATGCATTTATAGGCCATAACACTTAAAAAAATCCAAGAGATTTGAATTTAAATGCTAATATGTACATATCTAACATGAATGAAGCCTTAAATGTTACTTCAACCTTTTCAAGCTTGCCTATACCCTTAGAATGCATTTTTAAGCTCCCTAACAGATCTTAAGAACACAAACACATTCTTCTCAGAACCATAAAATAGAAAACAAGCTCAAACTGAGCTCAAACTAAGATCTCACTCAAAATTACAAGAACTCTTCCAAAACTCAACCATTTTCAAGCTTTTCACAACTCAACAAAAGGATCTTAATTTAAAAAGGAGGTAAGGGAGGTGAAAAAGAAGTCTTAGCATGTGTTAGAAGAAAATTATTGGTGGTTGAGAGCTATTTAAAAGAGATGTCGAGCATATGAGAGAGAAAAATGCAGTTGCAACTTGGCTAACGGACCTGCATTCACGAGCATGAACCAAACCTCACGTGCGTGACACACCATCCATGACTGTGACTAAACTATTTACGGGCATGAATGTCCCATCCACTAAAAATGATTCTGCCACATTCAAAACTTTGTAATTTTGTACCTTAATATGACTTTCACGAGTGTGACACCATAGTCATGAGCATTAAAGCACTCGCACATAAAAACATAACTTAACTTTTTAAAAAAAAAAAACACGCTAGGCCTAACCTTTCTCTCTCAAACCACATAACTTCTAGATCCTAAAAATCAGGTGTTACATCATATACCCATCTATTTTATGCAAATAACACCAATTCACCCTATGGTGATACATTCGGTCTGATAAAACCCTTATCTAATAGTTCTTGCAATAGAGCTTTCATCTTTTTCATTTTAGATTGTGTCATTCTGTATGGTGTTGCTGATATAGGTGTTGTACTTGGGGTGAGCTCTATGGAAAACTCAACCTCTTTGTTGGGTGATAACCTTGGTAGATCATTAGCGAATACATCTGGAAATTCATTAACTATAGTGTAACACCCATTACCCTTTCGTACACCCATCTGTATACCAGATAGATAAGAGGTGCTACAGAAAATAAAACTCTCCAAAAATACTTCTTTAATTTTAAACATATTTAATATAAGAAATTTAAAATATATACTAAAATATTATACATACACACATTTTTTATTTTATTTATATACATGTTGTAATAAACTTTAAAACTTGTATATATATACATATCAAAATATTATAAAAAGACCAACCCGCTCTGGGTGGCTACTACTGCTACTGCTGTGCTCCATAATGCGGGTCTCCAATCAGCGTCTCTATCTACCAGTTTGGACGCTCTATGCTAATTTGGTAACCTACGCGAGACAAAACAAACTCCTGTGCTGAGTATATAACTCGGTGGTGCAAAAATTCTTATAATAATAGTCATTAAACTAAAATATTTTTATAAATAAAATAATAGTTTTTTCATATACGCAAATATTATGACATTCTATACTTGTTTCTAGGAAATCAAAGGGGTATCATATTACATCTCAATTTAGGATCCACATAAATGCATAGGATCCAAATGTAATATGACTCAGTCCACAGAAATGCACATGACTGAAAAATATATCAGGTGATCTAGAGAAATGCACAAGATCACAATATTTTATTGGTCCACAGAAATGCAGAGGACCATAATTTCTACCTATTCGCATGCCAACAATACCCTAGTTCATGTCTAGGCTAACATGTTGGAAAAATTCTCATATTCATAATTCATTTCATTTTTCATAAAATTTATAAATATTCTTTCCATACCAATATAATTATCTTCAAATAGAATTTTTAACATTTAAATTTTCTGGAATACAAAAATATATTTTCAATACAATAATTGCAAAAATTCCAATTTTCACATAAATATATATTTATATGACTAATGTTATAAAAGTAGTTGTACTACCCTTTTTACGCTCTGCCGGTATCAGCCGGCTCTTTTCCTTTTTCTTGGGTTGGCGTTTGGTCCAACATCGCGTTTAGAGATAAAAAAATTTTGATTAGCTATTGAACCCTTTACGACAAAATTTAGCAAAATTTAAATTTTCCGCTCTCACGAATATTAAGATCCTATAATTTAAAATTTTCTTATTACGCATGTTTAATGCATAAATTCCGATTTTGTTCATCATCACGCTTTCCGGTGCGATCAAAAATTCAAATATTAATTTTCTTTAATAATAATTTATTTTCTTTATTTTTATGCCTCCAAAACTATTTTTCTCCATTTATTTCTTTTATTCTTCTAGTGTTCATTTCCAATTCAAGAATTTTCATTAATTCAATAAATATTGTAAAAATTACAAATAAATTCCTATAATCACTCTAACTCATTTTCTTTCATTTTTCATCATCAATTTCACCAAAATAATATTCCACAACTCCCAATAAAGTTTTCCATAATTAGGCTAAAAATCTAAAAATTTCCCAAAATTCCTATTAAATTTTTCTTCCATCCCAAAATTTATTTTCTACTTCCATACACTCTAATTAACTCCATTATCTTCAATTTAAGGCAAAATTCCTCCAAAATAATTTTTCTAAAATTTAACCATAATTATGGAATTTCTCTAAAAATTTCACAAAAATTCCTAAAAATTATTTTCATCAATTCTTCACTCAATCCATTATCATCAAGCCTTATTCTCTTCATTTCCTATTTTTTTTAATTGTTCAATATTTTTGCCATAAACTCTAATTTTTCCATCAACCAAATATTACAAAATCACACCACAATTAAATAAATAATTATGGAAATAATTAAACCAACAAAATCACATGGAGAAAGGAACAAAATCTTACCTTCTTCAAATGGGTATCCCACTCTTTATCTCTTTTTCCCTTTATCTCTTTTTCCCCACACTAATCTAACTTTAATCCTTTTGTGATTAATATGATGGGAAGAATAAAAATTGAAGAACTTAAGGAATTTGGGGCTTTGAGATTCTCGGCCATGGAGGAGAGAAGGAAGAATATGAGTTTTGTGATTTTTTATTGAATTTCTAATTATTCTTATATATATACCCCAATTAACTTAGTTAATTACAATTAATTTCTTAATCCATCTACTCATTGGCCAATAGCATAATTAATTATTCCATATATTGACACATGGCCCAATCACATTTCCATTAATTTTGACTTCAAAATTTTCCAACCGATCAAAAATTTTCTTCATTTTTCTTCATAATTAATTTTAATTCTCAAAAATCCAACCTCTAAACAACTCAATTTCATCAAATTAAATATTCCAAAAATTATAAAATAATTTTCTCTTCGAAACGGTCTCTTTGCTTTTGCAAAATGACTACCGGTGCAAAAATTGAGTTTTTATGGGTTAATCATTTTTCTTAATTTGACCCGTAAAAATTCATCCGCCGTCTGATTTCTAATTTATTAGTTTTAAAAATATTAAAATTAAATTTTGATCACATCGACTCTATTATGATTGTGATCGCATTTCTCTAGCTCCTGATCTGAAATATTATACTGTAAGCTTGTACTAAGGATCCTATTTTCAGTTTTCAAACCCTTAACCTTAAATTTCACCTTATAACTCCACCTATGACCTTACAATAATATTTTTCATATTTTGGTATGCTTAAATTATAATTTTACTACTGAGTGAAAAACCCAAATTTTGGCCCAGGCTGTCGTCTCGATTTGCATGCATAACACAAAATTGCATTGTTTTATTTGATAAAATTTCTATTCATTTTATCATATTAATATAATAAAATTTTATGTATTTATCCGTATTTAGACTCTGATCGTATGCCTCTATACTGCAGTATAAACGACTGCAGTACACGTATACGGTCAGGGTCTAACTCGCGGATGTGAAAATTCTCTCCCCCTTAAAAGCTTTCGTCCATAAAATCATACCTGATAAGTCGTCATAGAATAGCTGAGGATGTTGGCTCCTCATTATCTCATCACTTTCCCATGTCGCCTCTTCAGCTGAATGTCTCCGCTAGAGGACTTTCACTAGAAGTATCTGCTTATTCTGCAGTTGTTTCACTTCCCTAGCTAAAATAGCTATCAGTTCTTCCTCGTACGATAAATCTGGTTGTACCTCAATTTCCTCTACCTGAATGACATGAGATGGATCTGATATGTACCTTATGAGCATCGATACATGAAATACATTGTGAATTTTCTCCAACTTAGGAGGTAAAGCCAGCCTATACGCTACTGGTCCCACTCACTCAATTATCTCAAAAGGCCCAATAAATCTGGGGCTCAGCTTGCCTTTCCTTCAAAAATGTAGTACTTTCTTCCAAGGAGATACCTTCAGGAACACTTTGTCACCAACCTCGTATTCGATGTCCCTGCATCGCAAGTCTGCATAAGATTTCTGTCTATCACTGGCTGCTTTAAGTCTATCTTTGATAATTCTAATCTTCTCCTCTGTCTGTTGAACCAAATCGGGTCCCATTATCCTTCATTCACTGAGTTCGGTCCAACAAATTGGAGTTCTACATTTTTCTGCCATATAGTGCTTCATAAGGAGCCATATCAATACTTGTCTAGTAACTGTTATTATATGCAAATTCCATCAGTGGCAAGTACTTATCCCAACTACATGTTAACTCAATCACACAACTCCGAAGCATATCCTCAAGCAACTGGATTACCAGCTCCGATTGTCCATCTGTCTGAGGATGGAATGCAGTACTGAAGTGAAGGCGAGTATCCAAAGATCTCTGTAGACTCTTCCAAAAATGTGAGGTGAATCTGGGATCTCTATCTGAAATGATAGACAATGGCACACCATGCAACTGGACTATCTCTTGTACATACAATTCTGCTAATTGATCTATAGAGTAGTCCATCCTGACTGGTAAAAAGTGTCCAGACTTCGTCAACTTATCGACAATTACCCATACTGCATCATGTTTTCTTTGAGTCAATGGTAGTCCTGACACGAAATCCATAGTAACTCTTTCCCATTTCCATTCTGGTATGATAATAGGTTGCAGTAACCCTGATGGAAACTGGTGTTCTACTTTTACTTGCTAACATGTCAGACATCTGGTAGTATACTCTGAAATGTCTTTCTTCATACCCGGCAACCAATAGTAAGGCTTCAAATCTTGATATATTTTGTTACTGCTAGGATGCATGGAAAAAGTCTATTCATATGCCTCTTTCAATATCTCTCGTCTCAATTCTGAGACATCAGGCACGCATAGTCTGCCTCTATAATAGATACCACCATCAGCTTCAACTGAGTATTCCGGTTTCTCCCTGTTGGAAATGGATTCTCTTATTTCAATTAGCTTGGAATCATGCTTTTGAGCTACATTGATCCGAAAGACTAATGTAGGTAGAACCCGAAGCTCTATCATTCAAAGAAAAATCTTTTAAGAATACATTATTATAAGAATTCAAATGCCTAATTGTACTTAGTATTCGAATTTACCTGCTAGAGTCTTTCGACTCAAAGCGTCAGCTATAGCATTGGCCTTTCCAGGCTGATAATCAATAACATAGTCGTAGTCTTTAATAAGCTATAACCACCGCCTCTGTCTCAAATTTAGCTCTTTCTGTAAAGGTAAATACTTTAAACTCTTATGATCTATATAGATGTAACACTTCTCTCCGTACAGATAGTGTCTCCAAATTTTCAAGGCAAAAACAATAGCTGCTAGCTCCAGATCATGCGTAGGATAATTCCTCTCATGCGGCTTCAATTTTCTAGAGGTATACGCTATCACTTTACCCTCTTGCATCAGTACACAGCCTAATCCATTGAGTAAAGCATCACTGTATACCATAAACTCTTTTTCTGCAGTAGGTTGTGTCAGAACTGGTGCCTCTGTCAATATAGTCTTCAACTAATCAAAGCTTGCTTGACACTTATTTGTCCACTCAAATTTAAGATCCTTGCGAAGTAATCGTGTTATGGGAGCGGCTATGGAAGAGAAACCCTTGACAAATCGTCTATAGTAGCCTGCTAACCCAAGAAAACTTCGTATCTCAGTTATATTTCAAGGAGACTTCCAATTGAGGATGGCTTCAATCTTACTAGGGTCAACTCTAATCCCATATGCTAATACCACATGACCCAGAAACCCAACTTCTTCAAGCCAGAACTCACATTTCGACAGTTTAGCATACAACTGTTTCTCCCTCAAAGTCTGAAGCACAATCCGAAGATGCTGATTATGGTCCTCTCTATTCCTGGAATATACCAGAATATCATCAATGAAAACTACAACAAATTGATCTAAATAGGGTCTGACGATCCTATTCATCATATCCATAAATGCTACTGGCGCGTTCGTTAGCCCAAATGGCATGACTAGGAACTCGTAGTGGCCATACCGAGTCCTAAAGGCAGTCTTAGACACATCACTCTCCTTAACCTTTAACTGATGATATCCCGATCTCAAATCAATCTTGGAGAATACCGCTGCACCTTTCAACTGATCAAACAGGTCATCTATCCATGGCAGTGGGTATCTGTTCTTCACTGTCACCTTATTTAACTATCTATAATCAATGCACAGTCGTAAGGTGCCATCCTTTTTCTTCACAAACAATACAGGCGCACCCCAAGGTGATACACTGGGTCTAATAAACTCCTTATCCAGCAACTCTTGCAACTACATTTTCAATTCACTAAGCTCTGCTGGTGCCATCGGTACGGTGTGATGGATATGGGTGCAGTACCAGGTAACAATTCAATGGCAAAGTCTATCTCTCTATCCAGAGGCAATCCTGGTAAAATCCTCAGGAAACTCACAAACTGTAGGAATTTCCTGAAGCCTCAGACTCTCCTTCCTGGTATCCACCACATATGCCAAATAAGCTTCATTGCCCTTCCTAATCAACCTCTGAGCCTTCACAGTAGAAATAACATTAGATGACATCTTTATTCTAATGTCTTGTACCACTTTATCTTTGCACCCAGGCTTCTTAAAAATTATCTTTCTGGTGGCACAATCTACTACTGCCCCGTGTCATACTAACCAATCCATCCCTAATATGACATCATATTCATGAAATGGTAATTCAATCAGATCTACGGGATATAGCTCACCATGACTCACTAAGGGTAGCTGTCGGTGCACTCTGTTAACCATGACACTATGACCCAGGGGATTTGTCACTACTATATCAAATTCTAAATTCTCAATCTCTAAAATCTCCCCAAGCAATAGTGTATTGCATATATAGGAATGTGTAGACTTGGGATCAATTAAAGCATATATATCAAAACCAAGTAAAGAGAATTTACCAACGATAACATCTGAGGCATCATGCTCCTTTCGTGCTCTCATAGCATATGCTCGGGCAAGTGCAGTGTGGCTACCCCCTGGCCTACTAACAGTCTCTGATCCAGCCTGCACTGATCCAGTACGACCTCCCCTAGCCTGACCTCTACCTCAACTTCTAATAGGTACTGATACCTGTGTCGAAATTGGTCTTTCCCCTGTAGGCTCTGCACTCTGGTCTCTGTAGGGGCAATCCCTCCTGAAGTGGCATGTCTCCCCAGAAATGAAACAGGCTCTGGATGTCAGCCAACACTCACCAGCATGATATCTTCCACACTGCTGACACTGAGGGCGCGGAAAAAATCTTCCCCCTACTGAACCTGGAGTACTGGCAACTGATGGTGCTGCCCTAGCAGGCTGTCCTCGCCAGGCTGATGTGCCTGAACCTCTAGATCCCCTCTGGAATCTGCTACTAGAAAACCTGGTCTCTTACTAGTGGATGAACTGGCAGCCGGTTGAAAATATGGTCTCTTGGGGTGGCTCGAAAATACTGTCTTCATCTTCTCAGCCACGACCTTCTCAACTGCCTCAGCAACAGTTCTCAAAGCAGTAAACTCTTTAATCTGTGCTCCAGCCAACCTAGCTCTAATAGGGGGTCGCATTCCCTTCTCAAACCTCCTGCAACTATCAACCACATCAGCAATAATACCCCCTGCATATTTAATGAGTCGGGTGTACTCCTTCTCATATTCTTCTACAGTCATATCCCCTTGTCTGAGGTCCAGGAATTCTTGTCTCTTTCGATCAGTATAGGCCCGAGGAATGTACCTCTCTCTGAACTGCTCCAAAAAGAACCTCCAGGAAGGTGGATCGGGTGTTTGAGGGCACTGTAGTATTGTCTTCCACCAGTCATAAGCCCCCTCTTGCAGTAAAGACTCCGCATATCTATATTTTTCTTGAGATGTGCAATCCATATGTCGGAACACTCTATCTACCCTCTCCAACCAATATTCTATAGCTGCTGCATCATCCTCCCTGCGGCCATAGAAATCTGGAGCTCCCAATTTACGAAGTCTCTCAAATCCTATCTCAACAGTGGTTGGTCGGGCAGAATGCCGTAAGATCTCAGCCATATCCTCTAACATCTCCTCTCTAGGTGAACCTGAGACCGACACATGTCTCTCATTTCTATGTGATCTATCCGATCCACGGGTGGATACACTGCCCTCAACTGTCCTCCGTCGAGATGAAGGGTATGAAACATCAGTGTCAAGTGGCTCATAAGTATCTGGGGTTTCTTCTCTAACCCTCCGCATTTGAAATCTATAATCCTATAAAGCACAACAGTGACCCACATTAGGAAGTAGTAGCAGTTATATTTATACATTCAAATTAGTTTTCAAAAATAAATGCATGAGCAAATAATCTTAATTCTACCCATTGTTATCCTAGAATCGCCTAAATCTCGCTCTGATACCAGTAAAATTGTAACACCCCTTACCCTTTCGTACACTCATCTGTATACCGGACGGATAGGAGGTGCTACAGAAAATAAAACTCTCCAAAAATACTTCTTTAATTTTAAACATATTTAATATAAAAAATTTAAAATATATACTAAACTATTATACATACACACCTTTTCTATTTTATTTATATACATGCTGTAATAAAATTTAAAAAACTTGTATATATATACATATCAAAATATTATAAAAAGACCAACCCGCTCTGGGTGGCCACCACTGCTACTGCTGTGCTCCATAATGCGGGTCTCCAATCAGCATCTCTATCTACCAGTCTGGACACTCTCTGCTAATCTAGTAACCTACGCGAGAGAAAACAAACTCCCGCGCTGAGTATATAACTCGGTGGTGCAAAAATTCTTATAATAATAGTCATTAAAATAAAACATGCTCTTAAGATATAATCAATTCAAATTTTGAATCTCCTTTTTATAAATAAAATAATAGTTTTTCATATACCCACATATTATGACATTCTAGACTTGCTTCTAGGGAATCAAATAGGTATCATATTACATCTCAATTTATGATCCACATAAATGCACAGGATCCAAATGTAATATGACTCAGTCCACAGAAATGCACATGACTGAAAAATATATTAGGTGATCCATAGAAATGCACAGGATCAGAATATTTTATTTGTCCGCTGAAATGCACAGGACCATAATTTTTATCCTATTGGCATGCCAACAATACCCCAGTTCACGTCTAGGCTAACATGTGGAAAAAATTCTCACTTTCATAATTCACTTCATTTTTCATAAAATATATAAATATTCTTTCCATACCAATATAATTATCATCAAATAGAATTTTTAACATTTAAATTTTTTGGAATACAAAAATATATTTACAATACAATAATTGCAAAAATTCCAATTTTCACATAAAATATATTTATATGACTAATACTATAAAAGTAGTTGCACTAACCTCTTTATACTCTGCCGGTATCGGCCGACTCTTTTCCTTTATCTCGGGTTGGCGTCTGGTCCAATGTCGCACCTAGAGATAAAAATTTTTCGATTAGCTATTGAACTCCTTACGACAAAATCTAACAAAATTTAAATTTTCCGCTCTCACGAATATCAATATCTTATAATTTAAAAATTTTCTTATTATGCATGTTTAATGCATAAATTCCTGTTTTGGACGTCATCACGCTTTTCGGTGCGATAAAAAATTCAAATATTAATTTTCTTTTATAATAATTTATTATCTTTATTTTTCTACCTCCAAAACTATTTTTCTCCATTTATTTCTTTTATTCTTCTAGTGTCCATTTCCAATTTAAGAATTTTTATTAATTCAATGAGTACTCTAAAACTTCCAAATAAATTCCTATCATCACTCTAACTCATTTTCTTTCATTTTCCATAATCAATTTCACCCAAATAATATTCCACAACTCCCAATAAATTTTTCCATAATTAGGCTAAAAATCTAAAAATTCCCCAAAAATCCTATTAAAATTTTCTTCCATCCCAAAATTTATTTTCTACTTCCATATACTCCAATTAACTCCATTATCTTCAATTTAGGACAAATTCCTCCAAAATAATTTTTCCAAAATTTAACCATAATTATGGAAATTCTCTAAAAATTCCACAAAAATTCCTAAAAATTATTTTCATCAATTCTTTACTCAATCCATCATCCTCAAGCCTTATTTTCTTCATATCCTATTTTTCTCTAATTGTTCAATATTTTTGCCATAAACCCTAATTTTTCCATTAACCAAATATCACAAAATGACACCACAATTAAATAAATAATTATGGAAATAATTAAACTAACAAAATCACATGGATAAAGGAACAAAATCTCATCTTCTTCAAATGGGTATTAAGAAATTCTTTGATTTCTCTTTTTGCCAAAATTCCATCCTTTATCTCTTTTTCCCCACACTAATCTAACTTTAATCATTTTAATTGGTGATTGATATGATGGGAAGAAGAAAAATTGAAGAACTTAAGGAATTTGGGGCTTTGAGATTCTCGGCCATGGAGGAGAGAAGGAAGAAGATGATTTATGTGATTGTTTTATTGAATTTCTAATTATTCTTATATATATATACCCCAATTAACTTAATTAATCACAATTAATTCCTTAATCCATCTCCTCATTGGACAATAGCATAATTAATTATCTCATAATATTGACACATGACCCAATCACATTTCCATTAATTTTGACTTAAAAATTTTCCAACCGATCAAAACTTTTCTTCATTTTTCTACATAATTAATTTTAATTCTCAAAAATTCAACCTCTAAACAACTCAATTTCATCAAATTAAATATTCCAAAAATTATAAAAAGAATTTTCTCTTCGAAACAGTCTCTTCGCTTTTGCAAAATGACAACCGATGCAAAAATTGAGCTTTTATTGATTAATCATTTTTCTTAATTTGACCCGTAAAAATTCATCCGCCGTTTGATTTCTAATTTATTAGTTTTAAAAATCTTAAAATTAAATTTTGATCACATCGACTCTATTATAATTGTGATCGCATTTCTCTAGCTCCTGATCTGAAATATCATACTGTAAACTTGTACTGAGGATCCTATTTTCACAATTCAAACCCTTAACCTTAAAATTTCACCTTATAACTCTACCTATGACCTTAAAATAATATTTTTTATATATTGGTATGTTTAAATTATAATTTTACTACTGAGCAAAAAACCCAAATTTCGGGCCAGGCTGTCGTCTTGATTTACGTGCATAACATGAAATTGCATTTATTTCATTTGATAAAATTCCTATTCATTTTTATCATATTAATATAATTATATTTTTATGTATTTATCCGTATTTAGACTCCGATCGTATGCCTCTATACTGAAGTATAAACGACTGTAGTACACGTATACGGTCAGGGTTTAACTCGCGGATGTGACATATAGGGATATCTTCGAGATCTGGACTTCCTTTTTTGGTGTTAATAACATGAGCTGAATAGGCTTCACATCCCTTTCTCATCATTCTCTTAGCTTTCATCAAAGAGATAGCCCGTGAAGGTTGTGAAAGCATCTCACCTTCCATTACTGCATCTTCCTATCCAACTGTCTTGAAAACTACATATTTTACCTTATAGTCTATTATTGCCCTATGTTGTGAAAGTCAATCCATGCCCAAAATGACATCATACTCACAAAAAAGATAAATCTATCAGATCTGCAGAAAACTATCTCCCATGTATAAATAGTGACACCTTATGTATACCTAGTTCACTAACACGTTGTGGCTTAAGTTATGCTCATGCATATGTAAGAGTGTGTGAAACTAGTATCAATCAAAGCACAAATATCTAAGTCATATAGAGAAAACATACCCACAATTGCTCTGGTCTATTAACAGTCTCTAAAGTAGCCTGAATGGGCCCCGAATGACCTCCTTTAGTATGGTGTCTAGTCTGAATTAGAGTTGACCTTGTAGTTTGGGTAGGTCCACTGCCATTAATCAGAGGAAAATCCCCCTTCATGTGTTCCTTAGACCCGCATATGAAATAAGCACTTGTAGTTATCTAACACTCCTTTCTATGGCTTTCGTGCCATGTGTCACAAACTGGAGCACTTTCTCTGGTACTCTGTGTCTGAGTGCTACCGACTGCAAATGTAGCTTTGTAGGGTTGCCCCCTCCTATATGATCGACCCTATAAGTAATTTTTGCCCTGTCCCTAACTCTTACCCTATTATTACCCTGAATAGTACCAAACCTTCTTGCCTGTAGTTTAGGGCACTAGAGCTATTGTTTGTCTAGATGTTTCCTTTACTTTTTTCCTATTTTTATTCCTCTTCTCCGGACTAATGGTGGATGAAACAAGTTTGGTAAAATTGACATGCTAAAGTGTAGTCATATAGTCTCTAATCTTGGCATTGAGGTCATCCTCAAATTTGTGGCACTTTTCTATCTCATATGTGATAAACCCAGCAACATATTTACTCAATCGATTAAATTCCCTCTAATACTCTGTGACTGTCATATTCCTTTGCTTGAGGTTCAGAAACTCTCTCTTTTTCTCATCTATGTAAACCTAGGGATGTATTTCTCTTTGAACTTAGCAATGAAAAAGACCCATGTCATAGGCTAGGGGACCTCAGTGTTTTGTAGAACTGATTTCCACTAGTCATAAGCATTTTCTTATAGTAGGGATATGGCATAGTTCGGCTTTTGATTGGTGGCAACCTCAAGCTCATCACATACCCTTCAATCTTCTCTAACTAGTATTTTGCATCATCAGGGTCATCATCTTTCTTACCCAGAAAATTTGTGGCTCCATACTTATGGAGTTTGTCCATTTATAGAATAGCTTTGGTGGTGAAGGAGCTGGAACGGGTCGTGGTACAACTTTAGCAATCTATAGCAAAAACCTAGCCATCTACTACATTAAAGGAATTTGACCTTGATTGGCCTCTCTAGAAGCCTACTGAGTAGGAACTAATATAAAATCCTAACCCTGAATGCTAGCTCACTAGAAGGGTCTAATGCCCCAGTAACTAGAGAGCTATTGCTCTCAGCCATATCGTGTGATTAAGACGTTATCTCACTCTAATCCTACAAGTTGACAAAGAACTAGCCATGTTAGAGTCATGTGAGACATATTTATACATGCATGATAAACCCATTTTTCCATTAAATGTAACACCCACCCATATAGTAGGACATAACCCCACTACATAAAATGAATGCCACATTTTAAAATTATTCCATTTAAAAATTTTTCCATCTTATATAACTATATTTGTATCTTACTCATAATATGTATAACATGCATAATTAAAACATTTCATATACCATGTACTAGATAAATCAAATCTTGTGTCTGAATTAAAACCAAATCCATATTCTCTACCATCTTAATGGTTTAGGCATACATTAGCCCTCTGGTTACAAAACAATCCTTATTCAAAATAATCAAATTCAATTCTATGTCCTTATT
This sequence comes from Triadica sebifera, assembly GCA_023653625.1. Lineage (NCBI taxonomy): Eukaryota > Viridiplantae > Streptophyta > Magnoliopsida > Malpighiales > Euphorbiaceae > Triadica > Triadica sebifera. Next base: position 15,394,006 of record CM042899.1, read on the forward strand.
AAAAGAAAACATGAGCAAAATAAATATCCTTGTCCCATGTCATGAAAATGAAACAAAATGAATGAATGGATAACACTGACCTAAATACAGACATGCTTTGATAGGCTCAAACTTTTCTTCTAGTCAACTCAACAATTTACTAGCTCCAAACCTGTGTATAGTGGAACCCATACACTAAGCTAGTAAAAGCTTAGTAGTACATATAGATATAAAAATTATGGCAAGCAATCATACCATATCATAGTACAATAATTTTTTTGCATACCATGTGCATTTGATCATGCCAATAAATATGAATATAAATTATTGCATACATAGTTCACAGGTTTAACAATTATACATGCTATAATTCACAAGATAAATCCATCTATCCTTATTCATATAATACCAATTTCTATTTCCTTTTTCCATTTACTGATAACAGGTTTTCATATTCCTTTTTATTTCTATATAGGTGATAACTTCTTTTCCATATACATTTTTATAAATTATAATCCAAATCTTTAAAGTCAGACTATTCGAATGCTAGATATGAAACAAGAGTGCTCTTATCCGAGCTTAAGATAGCCTGTTTACTATCTGTATCTATCTATATAAGTAATCAATTGAGCTTTTTAAGTTAAGAGCGCTCTCACTCGAGCCTAAGCCGCCTTGATTGAGTATAAATAAGTAATTGATGCTGTTGCCTAGATATTGAACCAAGAAGGAGGGTTGAATTGGATATTAAAAATTTTTAACTTTTAAGTGCGGAAAGAAAAGTTAAGTTGAGTAGGGATAGGAAGATATCACATAGGAATTTTTATAGAGGTTCAGGTATTAATAAACCCTACTCCTCTTCCCAATCTCAATTGGGAGTTTCACTAACACACTAAGTGTTACAATGGAGTTTTACAAGCTCATTCCCAACTATGGTGTTTCTAACAATGGATCACACCTAACCCAGAAAATCCTTGTGTTTTAATGGCTCACACAATAAACCAATTCATTGTGTTTTAAAGGCTCATATAAATAACCCTTACAAGTGTTCTACTCTTAACCCAAAATACCCAAACTCACTTGAGTAGTAGATTACAAAGAGAAACACTCACAAATCTATAATGCTCAGAGAATAATGAGCAAAAAGATTTTTACAAAGAATTAATGTTTGTTTTGAAAGTATTAAATGCACAAATGGCTTACAACAAGATTTGGATTCAAAGTATTAGCTATTCTCTTGTTCTGGATTCATAAATGACTTGCATTTATACTTCCATGGTGAATTATAGCCGTTTGGTTGCATTTAATGCGGAAATAGCTATTGTACCAACTCTTAATTTTGCGCCTGACATGTTTCTCTTTTCTCTTTCACCGTTGTGAGTATGAATGTCACAGTCGTGACTGTTTTTCCAAGCCGTGACTTGAGTGGTGACTTTGGTTGTAAAACATTCTGGAAGGATTTGAATTTTTTGATCATGGGCGTGACAATATTATTTCACGGGCGTGAACATCCTTCCTAGCCGTGGTCCAAGTAGTGACTCTGGCCGTGAAGCTATCTGGAGGAATTTCACATGTTTTCTCACGGGTGTGACTGATATAATCATTCACGGTTGCTATCATTCTTCATGGTCGTGAACTTTAAATGTTGGATAGTTGGCACTAAGCTTCATCACATGTGTGACATAAAAGGTCACGAGTGTGAACATGCTATTTCTTCATTTTTTGTCTTTTTAAGGTTAGTCTTCCATTCTCCATTCTTGCTATCATGTTCCATATCCTGTTTAATAAACTTAGAAAATAGGTATGTTAAATACATTATTGCTATTTTATTTGTTAGAATCAAAATGACGGAAATACCCCTCAAGGTTCAACAATCTCCCCCTTTTTGATGATGACAAATAATCTAGCAATATTTGCTTTTGAGAAGTCTCCCCCTCAAAAGATGCTTAAGATAAAAAATTACAGAAGTGCAAGAATTGTAAAGAATGATGAAGTATAACATCAAAATATGCTTCCTAGTTTAGGTATATGCAAGTTATATGCAAGGTATATTCAATGTATACCAAATTTTTACTTAAAACATGTTAAGTATGTGCAAACTATATTTAAGGTATATTCAAAGTATATCAAGAGCATATTCATTCATGTAACTTGTATCAAGGTATATGCAAAGTATATTTGAGGTATATTCAAGGTATATCAACTCATTTGCATACTTGCATATTCATTTGATTCAAATAAGTATTTCAAATATATTGCATTTAACTTTAAATATAATATATTGCTAAGTTCTCCCCCTTTTGTCATCAATAAAAAGAATAACAAAAAGATAAATCATAATGGAAAACAAAAGCAATTATATTAATATTAAAAGAAGAATACAAGGATTTGAAAAGTGATAGAAAGTCCTACATCAAACAAGCGAGAAAATAACATAGCTAAAATATAGTCTAGCTAGATTTGGAGCCGAACATCCCGTCTCTCAGGCGAGCTACTTCAGCCTTGAGGCTCTCCATGCGAGACTCAATGAAATCCTTGAGGTTCTCTAACCTCTCATCCATTAAAGCCTGCAATTACTCAAACTGTGGTGCCAAAAGATCAGCCACTTGCTGAGCCAAGTTTGGTATAGAGGCAGAGGATTGTCCAATTTCCTGCTCAACCTCTGGAGGCGCCATCTCAACTTGAACTCTCTTTCTCTGCTGGATTCCTTGGAGGTCAGCTTTGAAGTCATTCGAATTGTTTTCCTCCCAAATAATCTCACCAGCAGTGTTGGTGAAGCGGTAGTAGATGTTGTTCTCATGAACTATACGAACAGCCGCTCCTATTTTGATAAATGACTCGACGTCTAGTCGGTCTCGAGGATGTGCTGGGATAAGGTTGAAATGGTGCTCCTCTAGCTTCAAATACCCAAGTTTGATAGCAAGGTGAGTCACGTATCCACCAATCAGAATGTCTTCGGAGGGCTTGGTGGCAATTGACAGTAGATGGTTTGCAAACCATAGAGATAAAGCCACTGTTAGGCCTCTTCGAGCCATCTCCAAGAGAAAGAGCTCGGACTTCCGAATCAATCCATTGCTATCTCCTCTGGAAAAAATGCTATAAGTTAGAAACCTATGCAAGTACTTGTGCACTGAGGATTGAAGGTGGGTGCTTTTCATCTTCTTGACGTCCCAGCTGCAGTCAAGCCCAAAGTGAGTCCATGCCTGAGTAGCATAGAACTCCACCTCACTCTCATTCAGGATACCATCAGAGGGAAGGTTGAACATGTCACTAAAGTCTGTGGCAGTGAGGGTGTTCGAATGCTTGCAAAGTTGGAATTTTACCGTGCCGGTAGGAGAGACTTGTAGGGTGCTTAGGAACTCTAGAGTTGGTTCCCTCAGCGTCGGTTGATGGATATCAACGAAATCTTTCAGATGACAAGCCTGGAGTTATTCTGTCATGCTTGTCTCGAGATCAAATGTTTTGATAGTTTGTCATTCAAATGATCGAGAGGAAAGGAGTGGTCTTTGCTTGAGAATTGAGTATCTTGGATGATAGTGCTCCAGAATAATGTTTAGAAGGTAGTCTGTGTACCTTCTTGGAGCATGAGACTTCTTTCTGGTACCTTTGGAGGAGCCGGTTTCCATTTTTTATTGAGAAAAAAATATTTTTTAAGAGAGAAAATTTGATGGAATTTTGGAATAGAACCTAAGGTGTTTTGTTTTCTGATGATGGAGATAGTTTTTGAAGGTATTTATAGATGGAATGAGTTGCTAGGGGGTCAGAATCTTCAAAATGGTATTCAATGGTGATAAATGAGAGAAGTTGGAGAGTTGGAAATGAGAGAAATGACGGCATAAATGTTTTATAGCCGACATCTTCATAGTCGTGAAAGCTAAGTCACGGGCGTGAAATGTCGTGTTCACTGTTTGCTGAAGAGATGCTCTACCCATGAAGAAGGATGTGAAATGATTCACGGTCGTGACAATTAAAGTTCACAGGCGTGAATGATGAAATATCACGGTGGTGATAAAAGAGTCACGGTTGTCAAGTACAATCTTCACTACTTGTTACTATGAAACAGAGTGTGACACAAAGCGTGAACGCTTCTATAAGTTTTTGGTGGAAATGTTCACAGTCGTGAATAAGCATCACAGGTGTGAACAAAGGGTTTCACGAGGGTGATAAAAAAAGGTTATGGGCGTGAAACATAGTCTTCACTACCTTCAATCGTGAAGCATGTCATTAAGCAAGGCCTGAAAGCTACTGGAGCTTTTGGAGATTATGATTATAATGCCCGATATTTTAGGCCACGGTCGCGGTTGACCGACATCTGGCGCGCTGAACCGATCGGGGTCTAAATTTGGACATGAAAGAAATAAATTTAAATAATAATAAGATGGGAGAAAAATATTTTGAATATTATTAATTGAGAATTTTGAAGTTTGGAATTAAAATTGGGAAAAAAAATTATTTTTCGCTAAACGAAATTTGGAATTGTAGTGTTTTTGGCACATAAATTCTAAGAAGGCATAAAAATGGAATATTCTTTATCTAAGGAAAGGAATATTCTTTTGATTAAAATAAAGTAAGAGTGATTTAAATTAATGGACCAATAGGAAGCAAGATTAGTAACTAATCCTAACCACCCACCTAATCCAACTATAAAAAGTCAAATTTTCATTTTTTTGACCATTCTTCTTCTTCTTCATCTTGACCAAACTCATTTCTCTCTCTTTTCTTCTTCTTTGCCGTGAGCTTCTCCTCTCCCATTTACTTTTGTTTTTCTTTCTTCAAATCAAGCTAAGATTAGATGAAAAAAAAGGGGATTAAGGCAAGATCATGAAGAAAGTGAAGTAAAGTGAGCAAAACTAAGGAAGAGGAAGGAAGAAAGGAAGAAAAAAAAAAGAGAGTTTTTAGCCATTTGGAAGATCATCAAAGGTGAGTTTAGATTTTCCATCTCCTTACTTTCTTCTTCTCTTTTCTTTGAGTTTGAGGTTAGTTGCCATTATAGCTAGTAAATTAGGGTTATTAGTATGCTAATGGTGATTAAGGGTGGATTAGTGTGATTAGTGTTTGATTAGTGTAAAATTTATTGTTAGGGCAAGGAAGTGAACAACCTTTGAACCAAAATCAAAGGGGAAGTAAGGGCAAGGAAAAGGCTATCTAAGAGGAAGAGAAAAGTGAAGAAAAATAGAACTTTGAGGTATGTACATTTGGCAAAAATTCAATATAGAAAAGTATTGATTTTGATTTTGTGATGTAGTGAATTTATGTATGAAATTCTGAACATTTGATTGAGTGATTAAATGATGCCATGAATGTGAAAATAAAGACTAGAAAATGAGGTTGATGCATGAAAATGGAAAATGTATGAATTATTTGATGTGCTGGAAAATTCGTCTTATGAACAGTGTCTAGTGTTTTGGTCATAACTTGAGTTCTGGAAATTATTTCTAATTGATTCTTGCTGGATTGGAAACATTAGACCTAAATATTCCTGTAATTAGGTGAAAAATGGACTCAAACTTTGAACTAGAAATCTGTCCAGAAAAAAAAATACTGGGCAGATTGCAGTGAACATAGGTTGGAAAACAATTCATAACTTTTGCTAAGAAATTATTTTTAATGTGATTCTAGTTGGAAATTAAAGATAAGACATGTACCTGAATTTTTATATTTGATCACTTGTCCAAATTCCATATAGAAATGGATGAAAAAGATATAGAAAGAGAAGGCAGAAATCTGTCCAGTAAAATACTTGGCAGATTGCAGCAAACGTAACTTAGGAGAAAATTTATAACTTTTGCTAAAAAATTTATTTTGATGTGATTCCAGTTGGAAATTAAAGATAAGACAAGTACCTATATTTTGTTAGATGATCACATGCCCAAATTATGTCTAAAAATAGACGAAAAATGCAGAGCAACATAAGGTAGAAATGCTGTCCAGAATAGGACAGCTGGTAGAAATGTGTTGATTGTGGATTTATGTGTTAGAAAATGTATTGATTGAATTTTTCTTATAGTTATAATGATTAAATGAGCAAGTATGAGGTTGTAAAATATTGAATGAGAATTATTGCATTTATATGGAATTTATATTAATGTTTCCCTACATAATTTATGCAAATATGAATAAAGGTAACAAATGTAATTTAAGCCCTATAACATCTAGTCGAGAACTAGAAATTAGGATAAGTTGGCATGCCAATAAAAGGGTAGAAATGTAGGCACTAAATATAATAGTACTGAGTTAAAATTATGTAGGCACTAAAAATAATAGTGCTGAGTTGAAATTTACTTAGGCACTAAGAATTAGTGCTGAGTTCGAAATTTACGTAGGCACCAAAAAGGTGCTGAGTTGTTATTGAAAATGTAGGCGTTAAACGCCGAGTTATAAAATAATTATGTAGGCATCGAGTATACTGCCGGAGAGCAGAAACCCTGTGTCCAGTGTTTAGTTCCGGTCTAAAATGTCGTGGGCTATTAAATAAATAATAGGAAAAAAAATGTGAAGTATGAAATTCATATTGTAAATTTTATATCTTGTATTGTTAAAATTTCAAGCATGCTTAATGAATAAAATATCATAATTCATGAATTAAATATTTTTGCATGAAGAAAATAGTTTATTATTAATTGAATATTTGGCATGCTAAATAGGTTAATTGTAGTTTCTAAAATTTTATTTTAGAATTTTTTTTAATGATTGGATAGTTGCCAAACGTACCACTAAGCTAGTAGCTTAGCGTGTGTGTTTCACGCGCAGATAAATAGAAGTAGCTCTTCCGATAGGGCGACCGAAGAAGAGGGAACCCCAAGATCACATTGCAGCAGTCTAGTTCTTTTTGTATGTTTTGATAATGATGTTGTAAAAATTAAGTTTTAAGAATTTTGTTGATGTAAATTTGTGGCTTGTAATATTTATAAGTAATGGATTTGGTAATTATATATATCTAGAATTATTGTAGTTATATTTTTAAATATCATGGTTTAATGAATAAGTTATTTTGAATCACAATATTCCCATCACTAGATATATATTTAAATTGAAAAAAAAATATTTATACAAAATTGAGCGTTGGTTTTAAATTAAATGAGCTTAGTAGCACTTCCATATCCTATTAGCGATTAGTAGGGTAAGTGAGCGCTACATTTAGTGGTATCAGAGACTGGTTAATGATTCTTAATCAGTGGGTGTAAAATAGAATATGTGTCTCATTTATATGCATAAAATGCTGCAATTATCTGATTTGGGTCCCTTCTCTTGGTTTATCGGTAGATATGGATTCAGAATCGGAACAAGATTTCTCAGAAGATGAACTGAGTAATAGTCCTTCACGCTCAGCCAATCCCAGACAACCTCAATCTGTGAGAGATTCCGGACCGAGTGTAGTAGCTCCTCCGAGAGGAGAGAGACAGGATAATTTAGGACAGGAGCCTCTTATGAAGCAGATAGCTAATTTATTGCAAAGGATAGTACAAGCAGTTCCACAACCAGCTCCACCTCCTCCTCCACCTCAGCCAAAACCCCGGATTGATAAGTTGAGAAAATATGGGGCCACAGATTTTATGGGAAGGAGAGAGGATGACCCAGCAGCTTCAGAGTTTTGGATGGAATCCACAGAAAGGGTGTTTGAGGAATTGGAGTGTGTAGAGGAACAGAAGGTTAGATATGCAGTGTCCCTTTTAAAAGATCATGCCTATGATTGGTGGAAATCAATTTTATCAAAGCCCCAGACACCGAAGCCACCTTCCTGGAATTTCTTCAAGGCAGAATTTAGCAAGAAATATGTGCCAAGAGTTTATGTGAATGAAAAGAAAAGGGAGTTTCAAGACTTGAAGCAGGGAAACATGTCAGTCGCCGAGTATGAGATGGAATTCCCCCGACTAAGTAAATATGCGACTGGAATCATCGCTGATGAGGCAGACAGATGCCGAAGATTTGAGGATGGACTTAATGATGATATTGGGAATTTGGTGACCGCCCTTCAGCTTGAGGATTTTGCTACACTAGTATCCTCATCCATTAGTGTGGAAAAGAGGTCAAAGAGAAAGAGGATAGAAGAGCTACCATGGAGACAGACATTTATCATGGGCCAGACATCAGGTAAAAGGGGGCGGACAGCGCCTAGGTTTTTCCAGTCACAGGGTACTAGATCAAACTTTTCAACTAGGCAAAGCCAACGGTCGAGGCCAGAGGGATCTACAGCTAGTGCACCAGCTTCGGGTAATAGGAGATTCATATCTGTCACATGTCAACATTGTGGGAGATCACATGCAGGTGATTGCTGGTGGATTACTGGAGCATGCTTACGATGCAGATCTACTGAGCACAAACAGAAAGATTGTCCGAGAGGAAGAGGTACAGGTGGTGTAATATCAGTTCAGCTTCAGAATGTCACTCGAGGCAGAGGCAGGGGACAAGGACAGTCTAGAAGTGGCAGAATTGGGCAGAGTATATCAGAATCAGTGAATAGAGCAGAAGGTAGTCGAGCCCCAGCCCGAGCATATGCCATGAGAGCTCGTGAGGAGCAGGATGCCCCGGATGTGATAATTGGTAAATTTTCTCTTTATGATACTGATTTATTTGCACTGATAGATCCGGGTTCTACACATTCATATTTATGTATGTCACCACCTAGTCACGGTAATATGGTAGCAGAGGAATTAGATTATGATATATTAGTGACCAATCCTTTGGGTCATGGAGTGAAAGTTAGTCGAGTCTATAAAAATAGTCCAATCAAAGCTCAGAATGTAGAATTCCCAGCTAATCTAATAGAGTTTCCATTCCGTGAGTTTGATGCAATCTTGGGGATGGATTGGTTAACTCGGCATAAGGCAGTGGTGGATTGTCAGTATAGGAGAGTGACTTTCAAGAATTCAGGGCAGGATGACGTGATTGTCCTAGGCGAGAACCGACCATACTTGACTAATGTCATTTCTGTGACGAAGGCAAGTAAGCTTATCAAAAAAGGATGTGAAGCATTTTTGGCACATATTGTAGATACCAAAAAGGAGAGTCTAGATCTCAGGGAGATTCCTACAGTATGTGAATATCCAGATATATTTCCTGAGGACATGCCAGGGTTACCACCTGTCAGAGAGATAGAGTTTGCCATTGATGTTTTGCCAGGCACAGCCCCGATATCGATCACTCCCTACAGAATGGCACCTACTGAACTAAAAGAATTAAAGGTCCAATTGCAAGAGTTGTTAGAGAAAGGGTTTATCAGGCCTAGTGTCTCACCTTGGGGTGCTCCTGTTCTATTTGTGAAAAAGAAAGATGGCACCTTTCGGTTGTGCATTGATTATCGTCAGTTGAACAAGATGACAATTAAGAACATATATCCCTTGCCGAGAATAGATGACTTGTTTGATCAGTTGAAAGGAGCAGGGGTATTTTCTAAGATTGACCTCAGATCAGGTTATCACCAATTGAGAATTAAAGAATCAGACATTTCAAAAACAGCATTTAGGACTCGGTATGGTCATTACGAGTTCTTAGTAATGCCTTTTGGTTTGAGGAATGCCCCAGCAGCATTTATGGATCTAATGAATAGAATCTTTAGGCCTTATTTGGACCAGTTCGTGGTGGTGTTCATAGATGATATCTTGGTGTACTCTAGAAGCAAAGAAGAGCATAATCAACATCTTCGTATTGTCTTCCATACCTTGAGAGAGAATCAATTATATGCGAAGTTGTGGAAATGTGCATTCTGGTTAGATGAGGTGGCCTTTCTAGGGCATATTGTCTCAGCCGATGGGATCAGAGTCGACACCAGTAAGGTAGAGGCAATCCTCAACTGGAAACCGCCTCGGAATGTGACAGAGGTGAGAAGTTTTCTTGGTTTGGCTGGTTATTATCGGAGATTTGTGAAAGGATTTTCAATGATAGCCTCACCACTGACAAAATTGCTTAGAAAGGAGACCAGATTTGAGTGGTCAGAACGATGCCAGACTAGTTTTGATAAGTTGAAGAAAATGTTGACAGAGGCACCAGTGTTGACACAGCCTACTGCGAGAAAAGATTATGTGGTGTACAGTGATGCTTCCCTTAATGGTTTGGGCTGTGTACTAATGCAAGAAGGCAAAGTGATCGCTTATGCTTCCAGACAACTGAAGCCTCACGAGAGAAATTATCCAACACATGATCTGGAACTAGCAGCCATTGTGTTTGCATTGAAAATATGGTGACACTACTTGTATGGTGAGCAATGTTATATCTATACAGACCATAAAAGTTTGAAATATTTGCCTTCACAAAAGGAACTCAATCTGAGACAGAGGAGATGGCTAGAATTGATCAAAGACTACAATTGTATCATTGACTATCAGCCCGGTAAGGCCAATGTGGTAGCTGACGCGCTGAGTAGAAAAACTCTTGCAGGTAAATGTTAAAACTTAAATTTATTAAGTGAAAAAAAAATGGAATAATAAGTTCTTTATATATTATTTTGGCAGAATTGCGGATTCAATCCACATTGATCCAACAAGTAAAGGACAATCAGAAGCAAGACACGAAATTAAAGAAAATCTTTGAAATGGTGAAAAAGGGTGAAAAACCAGAATTTACTATTGAAGCAGATGGGAGTTTAAGGCATAAGGGCAGGTTGTGTGTGCCAGACATACCAGAATTGAAACAAGATATTTTGAAGGAGGCTCACAATGTTATTTATGCAATGCACCCAGGAAGCAACAAAATGTATCATGACTTGAAGGCATATTACTGGTGGCCAGGAATGAAAAGAGATATCACGGAGTATACTACTAGATGTTTAACTTGTCAGCAAGTGAAGGCAGAGCATCAAGTACCAAGTGGATTATTGCAGTCTATTTCAATTCCGGAGTGGAAATGGGAAAGAGTCACAATGGACTTTGTTTCTGGTTTGCCCTTGACACAAAAGAGGCATGATGCAGTATGGGTTGTAGTAGACCGGCACACCAAATCAGCTCACTTTCTACCGATCAAGATGGATTATCCACTTAACCGTTTGGCAGAGATCTATGTTAATGAGATAATCCGTTTACATGGTGTGCCAGTTTCAATCATTTCAGATCGAGACCCGCGGTTCACTTCACAATTCTGAAAAAGTTTGCATCAAGGCATGGGTACTCGACTCAATTTCAGCATAGCGTTCCACCCACAAACAGATGGACAATCAGAGAGGGTCATACAGATATTGGAAGATATGTTGAGGAGTTGTGTGATAGAATTTGAAGGCAGTTGGGATAAATATCTTCCATTGATAGAATTTGCCTACAATAATAGTCACCAAGCCAGTATCGGTATGGCACCATATGAAGCCTTATATGGGAGAAAATGTAGAACGCCTCTAGGTTGGACCGAGCTTAGTGAAAAGAAAGTAATGGGTCCAGATCTAGTTCAACAGACAGAGGAAAAAGTGAAAGTAATAAGAGATAGACTAAAAGCTGCTGCTGATAGACAGAAATCATATGCAGATTTGAAAAGGAGAGATATTGAATATACAGTTGGTGACAAAGTGTTCTTAAAAATCTCACCTTGGAAAAGGATTTTCCGATTTGGAAAGAAAGGAAAGTTGAGTCCTAGGTTCATTGGACCATACGAGGTACTTGAACGCATAGGTCCAGTGGCGTACAAATTAGCTCTACCACCAGAGTTAGACAAGATTCACAACGTATTCCATGTGTCCATGTTGAGAAGATATCGATCAGATCCATTTCATATCATATCAACAGAACCTATAGAGATACGACCAGATTTAACTTATGAAGAGGAACCAGTGGAAATTTTAGCTCGAGAAATGAAAGAGCTACGAAACAAAAAAGTACCATTGGTGAAGGTCCTGTGGAAAAATCACAAGTCAGAAGAGGCAACTTGGGAAAATGAAGAGGTGATGAAGGCTCAGTATCCACAATTATTCCACTCCAGCTAAAATGGTAAATTTCGAGGACGAAATTTTTTTTAAGGAGAGGAAAATTGAAATGCCCGATATTTTAGGCCACGGTCGCGGTTGACCGAAATCTGGCGCGCTGAACCCATCGGGGTCTAAATTTGGACATGAAAGAAATAAATTTAAATAATAATAAGATGGGAGAAAAATATTTTGAATATTATTAATTGAGAATTTTGAAGTTTGGAATTAAAATTGGGAAAAAAAATTATTTTTCGCTGAACGAAATTTGGAATTGCAGTGTTTTTGGCACATAAATTCTAAGAAGGCATAAAAATGGAATATTCTTTATCTAAGGAAAGGAATATTCTTTTGATTAAAATAAAGTAAGAGTGATTTAAATTAATGGACCAATAGGAAGCAAGATTAGTAACTAATCCTAACCACCCACCTAATCCAACTATAAAAAGTCAAATTTTCATTTTTTTGACCATTCTTCTTCTTCTTCATCTTGACCAAACTCATTTCTCTCTTTTCTTCTTCTTTGCCGTGAGCTTCTCCTCTCCCATTTACTTTTGTTTTTCTTTCTTCAAATCAAGCTAAGATTAGATGAAAAAAAAGGGGATTAAGGCAAGATCATGAAGAAAGTGAAGTAAAGTGAGTAAAACTATGGAAGAGGAAGGAAGAAAGGAAGAAAAAAAAAAAGAAGAGAGTTTTTAGCCATTTGGAAGATCATCAAAGGTGAGTTTAGATTTTCCATCTCCTTACTTTCTTCTTCTCTTTTCTTTGAGTTTGAGGTTAGTTGCCATTATAGCTAGTAAATTAGGGTTATTAGTATGCTAATGGTGATTAAGGGTGGATTAGTGTGATTAGTGTTTGATTAGTTTAAAATTTATTGTTAGGGCAAGGAAGTGAACAACCTTTGAACCAAAATCAAAGGGGAAGTAAGGGCAAGGAAAAGGCTATCTAAGAGGAAGAGAAAAGTGAAGAAAAATAGAACTTTGAGGTATGTACATTTGGCAAAAATTCAATATAGAAAAGTATTGATTTTGATTTTGTGATGTAGTGAATTTATGTATGAAATTCTGAACATTTGATTGAGTGATTAAATGATGCCATGAATGTGAAAATAAAGACTAGAAAATGAGGTTGATGCATGAAAATGGAAAATGTATGAATTATTTGATGTGCTGGAAAATTCGTCTTATGAACAGTGTCTAGTGTTTTGGTCATAACTTGAGTTCTGGAAATCATTTCTGAGTGATTCTTGCTGTATTGGAAAGTTAAGACATAGGGATTGAACTTTCATTCAGACTATTAGACCTAAATATGCCTGGAATTAGGTGAAAAATGGACTCAAACTTTGAACTAGAAATCTGTCCAGAAAAAAAAATACTGGGCAGATTGCAGTGAACATAGGTTGGAAAATAATTCATAACTTTTGCTACGAAATTATTTTTAATGTGATTCCAGTTGGAAATTAAAGATAAGACATGTACCTGAATTTTTATAGTTTATCACTTGTCCAAATTCCATCTAGAAATGGATGAAAAATATATAGAAAAATAAGGCAGAAATCTGTCCAGTAAAATACTTGGCAGATTGCAGCGAACGTAACTTAGGAGAAAATTTATAACTTTTGCTAAACAATTTGTTTTGATGTGATTCCAGTTGTAAATTAAAGATAAGACATGTACCTATATTTTGTTAGATGATCACATGTCCAAATTCTGTCTAAAAATAGACGAAACATGCAGAGCAACATAAGGTAGAAATGCTGTCCAGAATAGGACAGCTGGTAAAAATGTGTTGATTGTGGATTTATGTGTTAGAAAATGTATTGATTGAATTTTTCTTATAGTTATAATGATTAAATGAGCTAGTATGAGGTTGTAAAATATTGAATGAGAATTATTGCATTTATATGGAATTTATATTAATGTTTCCCTACATAATTTATGCAAATATGAATAAAGGTAACAAATGTAATTTAAGCCCTATAACATCTAGTCGAGAACTAGAAATTAGGATAAGTTGGCATGCCAATAAAAGGGTAGAAATGTAGGCACTAAATATAATAGTGCTGAGTTAAAATTATGTAGGCACTAAAAATAATAGTGCTGAGTTGAAATTTACTTAGACACTAAGAATTAGTGCTGAGTTCGAAATTTACGTAGGCACCAAAAAGGTGCTGAGTTTGTTATTGAAAATGTAGACGTTAAACGCCGAGTTATAAAATAATTATGTAGGCGCCGAGTATACTGCCGGAGAGCAGAAACCCTGTATCCAGTGTTTAGTTCCTGTCTAAGATGTTGTGGGCTATTAAATAAATAACAGAAAAAAAATGTGAAGTATGAAATTCATATTGTAAATTTTATATCTTGTATTGTTAAAATTTCAAGCATGCTTAATGAATAAAATATCATAATTCATGAATTAAATATTTTTGCATGAAGAAAATAGTTTATTATTAATTGAATATTTGGCATGCTAAATAGGTTAATTGTAGTTTCTAAAATTTTATTTTAGAATTTTTTTTGTAATGATTGGATAGTTGCCAAACGTACCACTAAGCTAGTAGTTTAGCGCGTGTGTTTCATGCGCAGATAAATAGAAGTAGCTCTTCCGATAGGGCGACCGAAGAAGAGGGAACCCCAAGATCACATTGCAGCAGTCTAGTTCTTTTTGTATATTTTGATAATGATGTTGTAAAAATTAAGTTTTAAGAATTTTGTTGATGTAAATTTGTGGCTTGTAATATTTATAAGTAATGGATTTGGTAATTATATATATCTAGAATTATTGTAGTTATATTTTTAAATATCATGGTTTAATGAATAAGTTATTTTGAATCACAATATTCCCATCACTAGATATATATTTAAATTGAAAAAAAAATATTTATACAAAATTGAGCGTTTGTTTTAAATTAAATGAGCTTAGTAGCACTTCCATATCCTATTAGCGATTAGTAGGGTAAGTGAGCGCTACAATAATCACGACCGTTAATATATGTCACGGACATGAATTTCCTAAAATCCTCATTAAATAAAATTAAGTCTAAAACAAGACTAAAGCATTTCTAAGGAGCTTCTATCCCCTATGACATATATTTCTATCAAGTTAACTACTTCATATCTAAAAAGATGAGACAAAAAAAAAATCAATCAAGGTTCGAAAATTTTGGCAATCATAAAGTTAATCCATCAATCATACCAAGCTCTCTTCTTATGAAATTAAACCTTTCCTCATTTAGAGACTTAGTGAATATATCTGCCAATTGATTGTCTGTGCTTATAAATTCCAGTACAACATCTCCATATTGAACATGATCTCTAATAAAATGATGTCTCATGTCAATATGCTTACTTCTAGAGTGTTGAATGAGATTCTTAGATAGATTTATAGCACTTATATTGTCACATATAATAGGTATATGGTCCATACTATAACCATAATCCTTAAGTTGTTGTTTCATCCAAAGGATTTGTGTTCAACAACATCCTGCTGCCACATACTCTGCTTCAACGGTAGAAAGAGCAACTGAAACTTCTTTCTTGCTAAACCAAGAAACTAAGCATTCTCCAATAAAGTGACAAGTACCTAAAGTAATTTTTCTATCTAAAAGACTTCTAGCGTAATCAGCATCTGAATATCCTATAATATGAACGGATGAATTTCTAGGATACCATAAACCTAGATGCAATGGGCCATGTAAATATTTTAAAATTCTTTTTACTGCATTTAAATGAGACTCTTTAGGACATGATTGAAAGCGAGCACATAAGCATACACTATATATTATATCGGGTCTAGAGGCAGTAAGATATAAAAGTGATATGATCATACCTCTATAGAGCTTTTCATTAATGCTCTTACCCTTTTCATCCTTGTCCAATTTTGTTGATGTGCTCATTGGAGTCTTGGCATTTTTGCATCCTTCCATTCCAAATTTCTTAAGTAAGTCTTTGGCATATTTGGATTGGTTGATGAATATGTCCTCATTGCCTTATTTTATTTGTGGACCAAGGAAGAATTTTAGCTCACCCATCATGCTAATTTCAAATTCCTTAGTCATACACTTAGCAAATTCTTGGCAAAGCAATTCATTAGTAGACCCAAATATGATGTCATCAATATAAATTTGAACAATTAGAGTATCATGCTTATGCTTTTTAATGAATAATGTAGTGTCAAGATTCCCCTTTGTAAAGTTATTTTCCAAGAGAAAAGAACTTAGTCTTTCATACCAAGCTCTTAGGGCTTGCTTCAAACCATATAAGACTTTTGAAAGTTTAAATACATGGTTGGGCAAATCATAGCTTTCAAAACCTGGTGGTTGTTCTACATAAACTTCTTCTTCTATAAAGATATTTAAAAAGGCACTTTTTACATCCATTTGAAAGAGTTTGAAATTCATATTGCATGCATATGCTAAAAGTATTCTTATGGCTTCTAATCTAGCTACAGAAGTATAGGTCTCATCATAATCTATTCCTTCTTCCTGATTATATCCTTTTGCAACCAACCTAACCTTGTTCCTAGTTATTGAACCTTGTTCATCTAGTTTATTTAAATACCCATTTGTTTCCAATGATTTGATGCTTCTTGGGTCTAGGTACTGAGGTCCATACCTTACTTCTCTCAAATTGGTTGAGTTCCTCTTGCATAATAATCACCTAACTTTCATCATTAAGAGCCTCATTAATATTTTTAGGCTCAATTTGAGAAACAAAAGCAAGATCAGAAACTAAATGTTTGAGATGAGATCTAGTACTTACTCCCTTTGTAGGATCACCAATGATTTGCTCTTTGGGGGTGATCTTTTGTCAATCTCCATTCCTTTGGGAGCTCTTGCCTGTTTTCCTCGTAAGCTGGAGGTAGAGAATCATCTTAATGTGAATCTTCTTGATCATTTTCTTCTCTTTCATTTTCAAGGTCAAGTCTTTCCATGGTACCTACAACATCATCAATAACACTACCTTTCACAAGATCAATCCTACTAGATTCATAAAAAACAACATGCATAGATTCTTCAACAGTTAATGACTTTTTATTAAATACTCTATATGCTTTGCTAGTTGTAGAGTATCCTAAAAAGATACCCTCATCAGATTTAGAGGCAAATTTTCTAAGGTTGTCCTTGGTATTCAATATGAAACACTTGCATCCAAATACTCTAAAGTATGATATCAAGAGCTTTCTTCCATTCCATAGCTCAAATGAAGTTTTGTTTAAGAGATGTCTTTTGAAAACTCGATTTAAAATATAACATGCAGTATTTATGGCTTCGGCCCAAAAGTAAGTTGGTAAACCATATTCATTGAGCATTGTTCGTTCCATTTCAATTAAAGTTCAATTTTTCCTTTTGACTACCCCATTTTGTTGAGGTGTCATAGGAGATGAAAAATTCTGTGAAATTCCATGTTCAAGACAAAAATTCTCAAAGTTTTCATTTTCAAATTCTTTGCCATGATCACTTCTTATTTTTGAAATACAATATCCTTTTTCATTTTGAACCATTCTAGAAAAGTTTCTAAAAGTATCAAAGGCATCACTCTTTTGAGCTAAGAAAATTACCCAAGTAAATCGACGATGACAAAGACAGTGTTTACCTCCTAAGTTAGCAATTCTAGTAGGTTCAAATAGATTTAGATGTAGGAGTTGTAGAGGTTTTGAGGTACTTACAATATTTTTGGATTTGAAGGATGACTTATGTTGTTTTCCTCTTTGGCAAGGTTCATATGTCTTGTCTTTTTTCAAATTTGACTTTTGGCAGTCCCTTTACCAGCAATTCTAGTAGGTTCATATAAATCCATGCTAGCATGACCAAGCCTTCTATGCCACAACTAAGATTCATCACTAGTAGTCACAAGACACTTAGAGGAATGGTTAGATATTTTGTGTAAGTCTATTATGTAGGTATTGACATCTCTATTTCCTTTAAATATCTCTTGGCCATTAATAGAGGTTACAAGACATTCGTTGGAAGTAAAGATTACTTTGTTTCCTTTATCACATAATTGACTTACACTTAACAAGTTATGTTTCAAGCCATCAACAAGCAAGACATCTTTAATGAAATTAGTACCATTAATACCAATAGAGGCAATGCCAATTACCTTACCCTTAGCATTGTTTCCAAAGGTAACTTTAGCTCCATCAATACTTTTGATTTCATTGAAAAGTTCTTTGTCTCCTGTCATATGCCTTGAGCATCCACTGTCTACTAGCCAAGCATTTTTATTTATTGCGGACTTGAGGCATACCTTATCCGAGACGTGATCCTCTATAGCCATGAAGCATAGGTTGACCTCTTCATTTTCATTGTCATCTTTTTCACTTGAAGAGCTTTTGTCATCCCATGTGGCTTTATGACCTTTCTCCCCATTTTCTCTTTGGTATTTGTTCTTATGCTTCTTGAGTCTTGGACATTCCAGTTTAATATGCCATTTCTTCCCACATTCATAGCACTTTACCTCCTCTTTACTTCTTTGAGAGTCATTAGAAGTCTGTTTGAGGTTTCTTTGCCTGAATTTTCTAGAGTTACTCACTCTCTTCTCAATAATTCTTTTCAGCCTTCTTGAGAGCATAACAATGTCCTTATTTGCATCATCGCTCTTTTCTTCATCATATTCAACTTCCTCTTGAGATTTTGAAGTAGAGGCTTTTAGTGCTAGAGGCTTTCTTTTTTCTGGCTCTGCTTCAAGCTCTCTATCTCTTTTCACTGCCATTTCATGTGTAGAAAGTTTTCCAATAAGCACATTGGTATTCATGATGCTCATGTCTTCATTTGCCTCTTCTGTACCGGTAACTCTTGAACCGTAATCTTTGAAAGGAAGACTTCTTAGAATTTTGTTATTTACATCATCCAAGCTCAGGTGTTTCCTAAGCTGTCTCATGCCATTTATGATGGCTAGAAGACAGTTGGTCATGTTAGTAATTGACTCATTGGATTTCATCTTGAAGAGTTCATATTCTGAAGTGAGAAGTTGAATCTTCTTGGATTTAACTTGCTTTGTTCCTTCATGATAGTTTTCCAATGTTTTTCCACATGCTTAAACAGTTAGGCAGTGTTGTATTCTGCCACATTTGTCAATGGATAATGAGTTTGAGAGAATTGTCATTGCCTTCTTATTTTTAAAGTTTGCTCTTCTTTGAGGCTCTGTCCATTCATCTCTTAACAGGATTTCTTCTTCACCATCAACTCCTCTTCTAGTTGGTGGTGTCCATTCTTTCTGAACACTATCCTAGACTTCAATTCCTTCACTATCCAGATATGTCTCCATCCGAAACTTCCAATGAGTATAATTTGCTCCATCAAAGTAAGGCTTGAGACTTTGGAATCCTTCATTGGCCATATCTTGATCTTGCTAACACTGTTTAGGCTTCGATGCTAGACTAAGCTCTGATACCAATTGTTGCCCAGATATTGAACCACGAAGGAGGGTTGAATTGGATATTAAAAATTTTTAACTTTCAAGTGCGGAAAGAAAAGTTTAGTTGAGTAAGGATAGGAAGATATCACACAGGAATGTTTATAGAGGTTCGAGTGTTAACAAACCCTACTCCTCTCCCCAATCTCAATTAGGAGTTTCACTAACACACTAAGTGTTATAATGGAGTTTTACAAGCTCACTCCCAACTATGGTGTTTCTAATAATGGATCACACCTAACCCAGAAATTCCTTGTGTTTTAATGGCTCACACAATAAACCAATTCCTTGTGTTTTAAAGGCTCGAACAAATAAACCTTACAAGTGTTCTACTCTTAACCCAAAATATCCAAACTCGTTTGAGTAGTAGATTACAAAGAGAAACACTCAAAAATCTATAATGCTCAGAGAATAATGAGCACAAAGATTTTTACAAAGAATTAATGTTTGTTTTGAAAGTATTAAATACACAAATGGCTTACAACAAGATTTTGATTCGAAGTATTAGCTATTCTCTTGTTCTGGATTCATAAATAACTTGCATTTATACTTCCATGGTGAATTATAGCCGTTTGGTTGCATTTAATACGGAAATAGCTATTGCACCAACTCTTAATTTTGCACCTGACATGTTTCTCTTTCCTCTTTCACGGTTGTGACTGTTCTTCCAAGCTGTGACTTGAGTGGTGAGTTTGGTCTTGAAGCATTCTAGAAGGATTTGAAGTGTTTGATCATGGGCATGACAATATTATTTCATGGGTGTGAATATCGTTCCCAGTCGTGGTCTAAGTAGTAACTCTGGCCGTGAAGCTCTCTAGAGGAATTTGACATGTTTTCTCATGGGTGTGACTTTCTTTTACAGGCATGACTGATATGATCATTCATGGTTGCTATCATTCTTCATGTCCGTGAACTTTAAATGTTGGATAGTTGGCGCTAAACTTCATCACGGGCGTGACATAAAAGGTCACGGGCGTGAACATGCTATTTCTTCATTTTTTGTCTTTTTAAGGTTAGTCTTCCATTCTCCATTCTTGCTATCATGTTCCATACCCTGTTCAATAAATTTAGAAAACAAGTATGTTAAATACATTATTGCTATTTTATTTGTTAGCATCAAAATGATGAAAATACCCCTCAAGGTTCAACAGATGCATATGGTTGTCCTTAAAATAATAAATTATGTTATATAACTACGGTACTATAACCCCCTCAATAACATGTCATCTATTCTACATTAGTCTTTGTATAGAGAATGGGCATTAATATTCATATCCTGATTAACCATTTCATTTCATAACCCTTTTCATGTTTTCCACAAAATACTTTATGATTTAAAGCATACAAGGCATTCCTATGTTCTTGTTCATGTAATCATATTGTACACATGCATACTTCATCATTTAAGGTGTGTGTGCATACCATATCCATGTCATTTTATCATAAAAATCAACATATAATTCTGTTTCAGGGCTTTTATGGGCATGAATGTTTATTGATTTCCATGAATACGCCTTTCAAGGGTGGTCTACTTGTGACTCAAGCCGTGAACCATGTCATGAACAAATTTGTCCACTTTTGCAGCATCATTCATGGGCGTGAACCTAGTGTCACAGTCGTGAATCTATGTTTGTCAGCAAATGTCAGCATACAATAGTCCTAATATAAGCATACCACACACAATGGCTCTAAAGCTAACCGATGTTAGCCACTCTTATTAACATTCATAACATAATATATCAGCAAACATGCTAGAAACGTACATATTTCATAATTTAATCATTTAACAAGATTCAAACCTCAATTACCAATGTTATAACATCAATGAGTCTCAATTTCCATTATTCTTTGTGCATCCAAATTATATCAACTCACATAATCATTATAAGCATATCAAAATGTCATTTCACAATTCATCACACAACATGCCATAAAGCAAATGTAGATACATATATGTACAAATCTTAATTGGAGCTTTAACAATCACCATTTCTAGTGTGCCAAATCCCTTTAGTGGGTTTCTCCACCTTCCTTTTTGTCTCCTAACACATAATCAGAATCCATATTATTGTCTATTTCAACATAATACAATCTATTATGCCCTAACTAATCAAACCCTAACTTAAACTACAAATATAGGCCCTTAATCATATATTCCCATATAAAACCAAATTAACTTTATAAAGAGACTAAGGAATTTGTGATTCCTTACCAGAACTTTAAAGAATTAGAGGTGGTTAGGGTTCAAAATCTAATTACTCCTTTTTCCCCAATTCTACCCTCATAGGAATGGTAAAATGTCTTGATTCTAACAACTTGTTTATGGTGCGAATTTTTGTTTATAAATGTTAAGAATTGAAGGGGAACTGAAGGAAATTGTTTATGGTGTTAAACATTTTGGTGGCTAGGGTTTGGGGTGTAAAAATTGTGTTAGTCTGACAAAAAACAAAACTGCTCAATTTAAATTACAGAGCTTTACAAGCGTGAATATGCCTTTCACGGTCGTGAAAGCTGTTAAGCTTAAGAAATTTCCATCTCATGATGGTCATGACCATGAAGCTTCTTGTAGCGCTCCTTTACCCTACTAGTCATTAATTGTAACATCCAGTGATTTAGACCCCGATTATGCATGATCGTAGTGAGGCATGCTGGTTCAATCGGAGTCTAAATTTGAACCCATAAAAAAAGACTAATAATAAGGAAAAATAATTAGGGGTATTATTATTTGGGAATTAAAAATATTAGTGGTAGAATTAGGAAAAAAAATTCCTATGGACAAAATTGGTATTATGGAAATTGTTTGGGGAAAAAGTGTGAATATGGAGGAAGATGTGGCAAATATTGAATTTCTCAAAGTTTAAATGTTAATCAAGATTAATTAACTTAATGAATAAGAATTAGGATTAATTTTAATTAGTGGGACTCACTTCTTAATTTAGGTATAAAAGTCAAAAAAAGGAACAAGAAATTCTACATTCTTCCATAATCCATTTTCTTCTTCTTTTCTCCCACCTTAGTGTCGTCCACTTCTCCATCCCAAAAACCACAATTTTTCTGCAAATCATGCTTGAAAAGTGAGGAAATAAATTAGTTTTGAGAGAAGAAAAATCAGAATTAAAGAGTTCTTACTACAAAGGGAACAAAGGAGCAAGAAGGAAGGAAGAAAAAAAAAGAAAAAGGGAGAAGAGTTGGGACAGATTTTGGTCCACTTTGGGTACACTTAAGGTGAGTTTATTCTTCTTAAATTCAACTTTTTTCCTTCCATTTGAGATCCATATTGATGATAAATGTGATTAGGTTTGGTAGATTTAGATTATGTTGCAAGATTGGAATTAGGAATTTAAGTTTGTGATTAGTTGATGAAAGTTGTAGTTAGACTTTGAATTGATGATATTTGATATTAATTAATTATTTTATGACTTAAAAACTAAAGAAAAATGATGTTAAGGGATGAATGAGGGGCTGCCATAGTTAAAGAAATTTAGGGGAAATTGAAATTAACATAGAAACACCACAATTGGTGATAGATTTAGTGTGAATTGAGTGTTGAATTGAAGAAAATGAATTGGAATCTAGGATATGGTCTTGGGAAGCCATGACATATTAAGAGGAAAGTTTAACCTTAGTACATTTTATTTCAATTAAGGTGTAAAACATATTAGAAGTATTAGAATATTATGTAGACATGAAAAACATTGAAAATGGATATTGGAATTGAAATATGGTATGGTTGTGTAGGAAAAATAAGTGAACAAGTGAGAGGCCCTCAAAAGGGTGACAAAGTCAAGGAGAAAGCTAGCTAATAAGGAAAGGAAAATAAGGTTTAAGAGAAGAATCAAGGATGATTAGGTATGTGCTTCATTGATAAAAATCTTACATTTTGTTAATATGTATGGAATTATATATTAAGGTTTGATATGTTTGTGTTTTTGATATGTTATGTGATTTGTTGTGGCTTTTGATATTTTATATGGCAATGGAATCAAATGGTGTGAAATAATTGAGGCATATGAATGTAGTTGTAATTCTGTAAATTTTAGTATCAAAATGAATGCAAATGATGAATGTGGTTGAAATGTGGATTGATGCCAATTGATGACTTGGGTACAAAATTCCAGGAACAGCCCTGACTATTTTGATGATAACTTGAGTTCTAGAATTCCTTTTTGTATGTTCTTTATTAGAAATGAAAGCTAAGACATAGGGATTAAATTTGTATTTAGATCATAAAATCTAATTGTGTCTATATTTTTCTAGAAAAATGCATGAAATTCAATCCTAGAATCTGTCCAGAAAAGTCTGGGTAGAAATTTCTGTGATGATGCAATATTCAATTGATCATAACTTTTGATAGAAAACTAGATTGGAGTGATTTGTGATGCATTTGAAAGCTAATACAATAACTAAAAATGGTTAGAAGACCCAACTCCCAATTAGAATTATAAATGGGCTAAAAATGAAGCCCAAAAATAGGTTTGAAATCTGCCATAGGTAAAAATATGAAATCTTGGGCTTTTGTATATGTTGTGATTATTATGTGTAATAATTAATGTGAATATTTACTTTATTTGATAATTATAAATGTTTAACAAATTATTTATGTGTGAGATTTTAGTGCAATAATAATAGAAATAAAGAACAAAAAAAGATAAGCATAATTATGATAATTGAATAATATGGTTATTTTTGAAAATATTGTGAATTAATATAAAAATAGTTAAGCCCTATGACACCTAATCTAGAATAGGAATAGAGAATAGTTTGACATGTCAATCAGAGAATTTTACTCACTCAGTGCCAAATATAAAAGCCGGTAATGATAAATTTATAAATGCGCTCCGTGTAAAATTATTATGTCGGTAATGACAAAACTATTAAGCCGGTAATGACATTATTATGAAAGCACTCATTGCAATATTATGAAAGTAGGAAATGACAACCTCGTTATTCTTATTAGTTAGTTCGGTTATTGGTGTTATGGGCACAAGAAAAATGAATAATAATAATAATGTTAAAATATGTCATTTTACTAATGTTAGATTAATTAAAATTGTTAAATGTTGAATAGTTGCTGAAATTTATTGATTTTTTATAATTCTTTATTTTATGCCTTGTTATTGAAATGATTAATTAACATGTGATATATATATATATATATATGTAAAATTTTTATCATTGAAGTACCACTAAGCTAGTAGCTTAGCGCGGGGTTCCTCTCGCGCAGGTTAGAAGGGTAGCCGTAGATATTAAAATTGTTGGAAGAAGAAGGGTACCTGGAGGAAAACAGCTAGAAGTTTTTGTTTTCTTTTTGGTATATTTTGTTAAAAACTTTGTAAATTAAATTCTCGTTTTTATTTCATATAATGTGTATTAAAGATATGAATTACAATGTAAAAGAACATAGTTTGGATGTAAATTAATGTAATTTATAAATAAATAAAATTTTGAGTATTTATGTTTGTAATAATTTTTATTTCAGTTTCTGCAATATTTTCGTAAAAAAAAAAACTCTTCACTTCATTAATTTTATAAAACAGTAAGATGGGTAATGCTCACTTACCTTGCTGAACTACAGTGGGGTAAGAGGATATTACAGTTTTTGGTATCAAAGCTATAGGTTTTAATGATTCTTATTTAGTGGGTATGGGAAGATAAGTGCATGTTTTCAGTATTTGTATTCTTTTAAGCTGTTATATTCTAATAAGGGACCTTTCTTCTGACAATATAGGTTTTAATAGATACGGAATCAAGGGAAGTCACGAAGAGCAGGAGGGTAATAATATAGGTAATTCAATTACTCATAGACAGTCAGCATCAATTAGAGCTTTGGAGCCCAGTGTGATTGCTCCACAACATGATGAAGAACAAATTGATCCGGGTCAAGTACCCCTTATGCAATAGATGGCTACCTTGTTATAGCAGATAGCACAAGTTGTGCCACCACCACCTCCACCAGCTCCCCCACCTCAATCGAAACACCAGATTGATAAATTAAGAAAATATGGAGCTACAAATTTTATGGGTAAGAAAGAGGATGACCCAGCCACAGTAGAATTTTGGTTGGAAAAGACAGAGTGGGTTTTTGAGGAGCTGCAATGTCTGGAGGAGTACAATGTTAAATATGCAGTATCCCTTATTCAGGAGCATGCCTATGACTAGTGGAAGTTGGTATTAGCAAAACGTCAGACTTCGAACCCTCAGACATGGGATTTCTTTGTGGCAGAGTTTAAAAAGAAATATGTGCCAAGAATTTATGTGGATGAGAAAAAGCGAAAATTTCTTAATATAAAGCAGTGGGGTAAGAGGGTATTACACTAATAGTGTATGAAAGTGCTACTAAGATCATTTTTTTTTGTAAAAATAACAATTTTTGAAATTATTGTATTATTTATTTATTTTTATATCATTTAAATATATAACTAGTGATGTAAATATTTTGATTTAAAAGAACTCATTCAGTAAAATATAATATTTAGAAATACATTTTCCAATAATACCATATATCTATTAATTACAAATTTCAATCCTTATAAATCTTACGTGCCACAAATTTACATCAAAAGAAATTCTTAAAATTTAAATTTTTTTACAATACAATTTCCAAAATATGTAAAAAGGAAATAAACTGCTGCAAATTGATCTTGGGGTTTCTCTCTTCTTTGGTCACCCTATCGGAATAACTACGTCTATTTATCTACGCGTGTGTTTTACTAGATTAGTGTTACATTTGACATTTAACCAATAATTATATAAATATTTCTAAAATAAAATTTTAGAAATTACAATTAATTTACTAAACATGCCAAAATATTCAAATAATATTAAAACTATTTTCTTCATGCAAAAATATACAATTCATCAATTATAACATTTCATTCATTAAGCATGCTTGAAATTGTTTAACAATACAAGATATACAATTTAAAATATCAATTTAATAATTTATATTTTTTCTATTATTTATTTGATAGCCCACGATATTTTAGACCGGAACTAAATACTGGATAAGGGTTTTTGCTCTCTGGCAGTATACTCGGCGCCTATATAATTATTTTATAACTCAGTCTTTAAAGCCTACATTTTCAATAATAACTCAACACTTTTTTGGTGCCTACATAATTTCAAACTCAACACTATTTCTTTGCGCCTACATAATTTCAACTCAACACTATTTCTTAGTGTCTACATAAATTAAATCTCAGCACTATTATATAGTACCTATATTTCTACTTTTTTATTGACATGCCAACTTATCTTAATTTCTAGTTCTCGACTAGATGTTATATGATTTAATTATATTTGTTACCTTTATTATTATTTGCATAAATTATGTAGGTAACACTAATATAAATTCTATATAAATGCAATAATTCCCATTAAATATTTTACAACCTCATACTTGCTCATTTAATCATTATAACTATAAGAAAAATTAAATAATATTTTTTTCCATAACAAAAGTTCACAATCAAAACATATATGCAAGCTGCCCTATTCTGGACAATATTTCTGCCTTATATTTCCCTATATTTTTCATCTATTTTTAGATGGAATTTTTACAAGTGATCAACTAACAAAATGTAGGTAATGTCTTATCTTTAATTTCTAACTAGAATCACATTAAACTGAATTTGGTAGCAAAAGTTATGAATTTTTCTCTAAGATACGTTCATTCCAATTTGTCCAGTATTTTATTGGACATATTTCTAGTTTAAAATTTGAGTCCATTTTTCACCTAATTTTAGACATATTTAGGTTTAATGGTCTAAATAAAAGTTGAAGTCTTACGTCTTAAATTGCCAACGCAATAAAAATCACTCAAAAAGTATTTTCAGAACTCAAGTTATGACAAGAAAACTAGATACTGTTGATAAGAAGAATTTTCCAGGACTTCAATTAATTTCTACAATTTCCATCTGCATGCATCAATCTCATATTTTAATTTTTATTTTCACATTCATGGCATCATTTAATCACCAATTCATCACTCAATCAAAATATCAAGAATTTCATACACAATTACACAAACATCATAAAATCAAAATTTACATTTTCCATATTGAATTTTTGCCAAATGTACATACCTCAAAAATCTACTTCACATCTTTTTTCTCTTCCTCCTAGTTAGCTTTCTCCCTGCCCTTACTTCCTTTTTGATTTTGGTTCAAAGATTGTTCATCTCATTGGCCTAACAACAATTTTCACCCTAATCAAGCACTAATCACACTAATCCATCCTTAATCACCATTAACATAGTAATAACCCTAAATTACCAACTTTAATGGTAACTAACCCTAAAATCAAAGAAAAAAGAAGAAGAAAAGTAGGAAGATGGAAGATCTAAGCTCTCATTTGTAGATCTTCTAAAAGACCAAAATTTTCCTTCTTTTTTCACTTCCTTTCTTCTTACCTCTTCCTTAGTTTTGCTCACTTAGCTTCACCTTTTTGTTGATCTTACTAGTCCAACCCTTTTTTCATCGAACTTTAGCTTTGATTGAAGAAGAAAAAGAACAATGGGGAAGAAGAAGGTCACGTCTACACAGGAGAAAAAGGGAGAGAATTTAGTTTGTTTAAGATGAGGAAGAAGAAAAATAAAGGCAAAAAGTGAAAGTTGACTTTTATAGTTGGATTAGGTGGGTGGTTAGGATTAATTAGATAATCTTGTCACTCATTGGTCCATTAATTTAAATTACTATTGCCTTATTTTAATCCAAATAATATTCTTTTCTTTAGATAAAGAATATTCTATTTTTATGTATTCTTAAAAATCTGTGCAAAAAACACTGCGATTTCCAATTTCATTCAGCGAAAAATTATATTTTTTTCCAAATTTTAATTCTAAACTTCCAAATTCTCAATTAATAATATTCAAAATATTTTTCTCATATTTTATTATCATTTTATTTTTTTCTTTCATGTCTGAATTTAGACCCTGATCGGTTTGAAGCGTCGGATTTCGGTCAACTGCGACCGTGGTCTAAATTATGAGGCATTACAATTTTCCCCTCATTAAAAAAATTTCGTCCTCAAAATTTACCTTGTTAACTGAAGTGAAATAATTGTCTTCATCACCTCTTCATTTTCCCAAGTAGCCTCTATTGAATTATGATTTTTCCACAGAACCTTTACCAGTGGTACCTTCTTGTTCCGTAGCTATTTCATTTCTCGAGCTAGAATTTTGTTATGTCAGCAAATTTAGGTCCGAGTCGCGTGTGTCATTAAATTGATGCATCGGTTTGACCGTAGTCTAAATTAGGATTTTGATTGAAAAATAATTAAAATAATGGCATATAATTATGGAAGATATTTAATAAAGTGTTTAAGATATTTAAAAATGTTAAATTACAGTAAGGGACTAAATCGTAAATTTTGAAAAGTTTAGGGGTCAATTTATAATTTACCAAAAAGTGGAGGATTAATTGAAATAACTATCAATTAAATGCATGATTGGGACATTAAACATATGGAAGGGGCTGGCCATACCAAGTGGCATGCAAGAATTAGCCAAGTGATGTGCTTGAATTAGACATTAATGAAAACATCTAGATTATGGCTTAGGTGTCTCCATTAATTAATTAATTTTGTCACTTTGTTCTTAATTGTTTATCCTTTCTTTATTATCACTCTTAATCTAGAATTGTCTATCTTTTAATTGTCTCCCACATTTCCCTTTGAAACACCATACACCAAGGGAGATGAACACATTAATTAGCCAAAATATCTAGATTTTTATAGCTTGTGTCCCATTATTGATTAATTTTGTCACCTTCCTTTTAATTACTCATCATTCTCTCTTATCCTTCCATCTAAAATATTCTATGTTCTCTCAAACCAGCCCACATTTTCCCTTGTTCTCTATGGCCAAAACTTGATGCTAAGAAGAGAAAGTGAGAAAGAGAGGAAGAGAGCCATGGAAGAGTAGGTTTTCATGCAAAAAGGAGCTTAAGGAAGCTTGAGAGAGCAAGAGAGAGAGATTAGGGTTTATTAAGTTTTAATTATCTATTTTATATTTTAGGAACTCAAATTGACAAGGAGCTAGCTCAAAGGAGCAAAGGAAAAGAGAAAGAGAAGTAAAGAGAAAGAAAAGGGAAAAGTAGAGGTTTGTGAATAACTTAAGGCAATAGCCTATATGTTGCTTTCAATTGCGTGATTTGAGCATTTGGCATGTTAATAATTGTAAATTAATGATATATTGTGATGAAAATCTTGGGGATGCATGTTTGCTAGACTTAGGATTAATTTTGGTAAAAATTGAATGTGATTAGTTTGTATGTTCTTTGCTGGAATTGATGAGCAGTGAGTATTTAAACTGTTATAACTTGAGTTTTGAAATTTAAATTTGTGTGTTCTTTATTGGGTTTGAAAGATAAGACAATGTACTATAACTTTCATTTAGACCATAAAACCTGAATATTGCTTTAATTGTCCAGAAAAATTCTTAAAATTTGGATTTAGAATATGTCCAGAAAATTCTGGGCAGAATTGTTAGTGACTAGTCAGAGTTCAATTTATCATATTTTGATACAGAACTTAGAATTAAGTACTTCAAGTTTCATATTAAAGCTAAGATCCAAACTTAAAATTTTTAAGAGGACCTTGTAACTAAATTCAGATTTTAACAGGACCAAAATTAAGTTCCAAAATAGAGAATAGAATCTACTAGTGATAGGGCAGCATATGAGTTGAGGAATTTAAAAAGTAAAATGATGTGAACCTTATTATATTATGTAAATATTATTTTAATTGAGTGATTATGTGATTATTTGAGTCTTTAAAAGCATGAAAAGTGTGAATTTAATTGCTATAAATTTTAATGATATTGTATAAGCTCTAAAACACTTAACTAGAACTAGACTTGGGATAGTTTGGCATGCCAAGCACGGGACGAGTATGAGTAAATCTATTAATGGTATGATTAAAGATGTCGGGTATGACACTATTATCGACGCCGGGTATGACACTATTATTGACGACGGGTATGACACTACTATCGATGTCGGGTATGACACTATTATGAGGCGAGTAATGACACTATTATGAAGCCAGTAATGACACACATATGCACAAATTATATTGTTTGGGTGACACTCCTAAGTGCCTAGACGACAACTCTGTTATCCTAGTTAGGGGTTCATAGGTGTTATGGGCAATAAAAGGCTACGGATAATAATGATTTGATAAAGTAAAATAAATATGAGATATAAAAGAATAAAATATATGAAATATATGTTTGCAAGAAAAGATGATTGGGTGTTGTGGGCATAAAAAGGTTAAGGAAAATAAAAGGAATAATGACTTGTAACATGGTTAATTATGATGTGTTATATAATGATGTTTTAATAAAGTAAACAAGTATGAGATAAAATAATATAATTTGATGTTTATACATGCTAGAATACCATGATATGTATATTTGCATGAGAGGATGATTGAGCATGAGTTGATATATGACAATGCATGTTGCATAAAATAGTTTATTACCTTATTTATATACACCACTAAGTCTAGAGCTTAGTGTGGGAGTTTCTCTCGCTTCGGTATAGCAAAGAATAAGTAGACAATAGTAGACAAAGGTAGCAGTGGCATGATCCAGTAGAGTAACCTGTTTCAAACTGTGGGTCACATATCTTTTGTATATTTTGGGTTGAACTTTATTTTATAATGGTTGTATAATAACAGAACATTTTGTAAATAATATTTTATAAAATGTATTGTGTTTTCTTACTTTGATTTCTTTTACACTACAAAGTAAATAAATAGTAAAAAAAATATATGAGTGATTTTCATTTATACATAATTTAAAAATGATATTTCAACCGATGAAGTCAGCGTAGCACTCCCTTATCCAGGCACGTGCTGTTTAGATGAGGGGGTGTTACAAATTTTCACTGGCTCTTTTTCATAAGTTAGATCTGGTCGTATCTCTATAGGTTCTACTGATATGATATGAGATAGATCCAATCGATATCTTCTCAACATGGACACATGGAATGCGTTGTGAATCTTGTCTAATTCTGGTGGTAGAGTTAATTTGTATGCCACGGGACCTATGTGTTCAAGTACCTCGTATGGTCCAATGAACCTAGGACTCAACTTTCCCTTCTTTCCAAATCGAAAAATCCTTTTCCAAGGAGAGAATTTTAAGAATACTTTGTCAGCAACTATATACTCAATATCTCTCTTTTTCAAATCTGCGTATGATTTCTATCTATCAGTAGTGGCTTTTAGCCTATCTCTTATTACTCTCACTTTTTCTTCTATCCGTTGCATTAAATCTGGACCCACTACTTTCTTTTCACTAAGCTCGGTCCAACATAGAGGCGTTCTATATTTTCTCCCATACAAGGCTTCATATGGTGTCATACTGATACTGGCTTGGTGACTATTATTGTAGGTAAACTCTATCAATGGAAGATATTTATCCCAACTACCTTCAAATTCCATCACACAACTCCTTAACATATCTTCCAATATTTATATGACCCTCTCTGATTGTCCATATGTTTGTGGGTGGAAAGCTATGCTGAAATTAAGCCGAATATCCATGGCTTGATGCAAACTTTTCCAGAATTGTGAAGTGAACCTCAGGTCATGATTTGAAATGATTGAAACTAGCACACCATGTACACGAATTATCTCATTAATATAGATCTCTGTCAAATGGTTAAGTGGATAATCCATCTGGATCAGTAGAAAGAGAGCTGATTTGGTGAGCCGGTCCACCACTACCCATACTGTATCATGGCTCTTTTGTGTAAAAGGCAACCTAGAAACAAAATCTATTGTAACTCTTTCCCATTTGCACTCCGGAATTGAAATTGACTGTAATAATCCACTTGGTACTTTATGCTCACCCTTCACTTGTTGACAAGTTAAACATCTGGTAGTATACTCTATGATATCTCTTTTCATTCTCGGCCACCAGTAGTATGCCTACAAGTCATAATACATTTTGTTATTTCCTAGGTGCATTGCATAAATAACATTGTGAGCCTCCTTCAAAATATCTTGTTTCAATTCTGATATGTCTGGTACACATAACTTGCTCTTTTGCCTTAAACTCCCATTTACTTCAATAGTAAATTCTATTTTTTTACCCTTTTTCACCATTTCAAAGATTTCTTTTAATTTCGTGTCCTGCTTCTGATTGTCCTTTACTTGTTGAATCAATGTGGGTTGAATTCGCAATTCTACCAAAATAATATATATAAATTATTTATTATTTCATTTTTTTGTTATTTAATTTTATTCATTTAATAAATTCAAGTTTTAACGTTTACCTACCAGAGTTTTTCTACTCGGAGCGTTAGATACCACATTAGCCTTACCTGGCTGATAATCAATGATACATTTGTAGTCTTTGATTAATTATTGCCATTGCCTCTATCTCAGATTGAGTTCTTTTTGTGAAGGCAAATATTTCAAACTTTTATGGTCTGTATAGATATGACATTGCCTGCCATATAGGTAGTGTCGCCATATTTTCAATACAAACACAATGGCTGCTAGTTCCAAATCATGTGTTGGATAATTTCTCTCTTGAGGCTTTAGTTGTCTGGAAGCATAAGCGATCACTTTGCCTTCTTGCATTAGTACACATCCTAAATCATTAAGGGAAACATCATTGTACACCACATAATCTTTTCTTGTAGTAGGTTGTGTCAACTCTGGTGCGTCTGTCAATATTTTCTTCAACTTATCAAAGATAGTCTGGCACCGGTCTATCCACTAAAATCTGGTCTCATTTCTAAGTAATTTTGTTAGTGGTGAAGCTGTCATTGAAAATACTTTCACGAATCTTCGATAATAACCAGCCAAACTAAGAAAACTTCTCACCTCTGTCACATTCCGATGTGGTTTCCAGTTGAGGATTGCGTCTAACTTGCTGGAGTCGACTCTGATCCCATCGACTGAAACAATATGCCTTAGAAAGGCCATTTCATCCAACTAGAATGCACATTTTGACAACTTCGCATATAATTGATTCTCTCTCAAGGTATGGAAGACAATACGAAGATGTTGATCATGCTCTTCTATGCTTCTAGAGTACATCAGGATATCATCTATGAACACCACCATGAACTGGAACAAATAAGGCCCAAAGATTCTATTCATTAGATCCATAAATGCTGCTGGGGCATTTGTTAGGCCAAAACGCATTACTAAGAACTCATAATGATCATACCGAGTCCTAAATGTTGTTTTTGAAATATCTGATTCTCTAATTCTCAATTGGTGATAATATGATATGAGGTCAATTTTAGAAAATACCCCTGCTTCTTTCAACATCTTGTTCAACTGACGATAATAAATGCACAAATGAAAGGTGTCATCCTTCTTTTTCACAAATAGAATCGGAGCACCCCAAGGTGAGATACTAGCTCTGATAAACCATTTTCTCTAATAGCTCCTGCAACTGCACTTTTAATTCATTTAGCTCAGCAGGTGCCATTCATGAATATCCTGGCAAAACATCTATGGCAAACTCTATCTCCCTGACAGGTGGTAACCCTAGCAAGTCCTCAGGGAAGATATATGGATATTCACATACTGTAGGAATCTCTCTGAGATCTAGACTCCCTTTCTTGGTATCTAAAATATATGCCAAAAATGTTTTACATCCCTTTTTGATAAGCTTACGTGCCTTTGTAACAGAAATGACATTAGTCAAGTATGGTCAGTTCTCGCCTAAGACAATCACGTCATCCCGCCCTGACTTCTTGAAAGTCACTTTCCTATACTGACAATCCACCACTGCCCTATGCTGAGTTAACCAATCCATCCCCAAGATTGCATCAAACTCACAGAATGGTAACTCCATCAGGTCAGCTGGGAATTTTACATTATGAGCTTTGATTAGACTGTTTTAATAGACTTGACTAACTTTCACTCCATGTCCCAAAGGATTTGTCACTAATATATCATAATCTAATTCCTCTGCTACCATATTACCCTGACTAGGTGGTGACATGCATAAATATGAATGTGTAGAATCTGGATCTATCAGTGCGAATAAATCAGTATCATAAAAAGAAAATTTACCGATAATGACATCTAGGGCATCCTGCTCCTCACGAGCTCTCATGGCATATGCTTGGGCTGGGGCTTGACTACCTTCTGCTCTATTCACCAATTCTCATACACTCTGCCCAATCCTGTCACTTCTAGACTATCCTTGTCCTCTACCTTTGCCTCGAGTGACATTCTGAACCTGAATTGATACTACACCACCTGTACCTCTCCCTTTGGGGCAATCTTTCTATTTATGCTCAGTAGATCTGCATCGTAAGCATGCTATAGTAATTCACTAGTAATCACCTATATGAGATCTTCCACAATGCTAACATGTGACAGATATAAATCTCCTATTGCCCGAAGCTGGTGCACTAGTTGTAGAGCCCTCTGGCCTCGACTGTTGGCTTTATATAGCTGAAAAGGTTAGTCCAGAACCTCATGACTGGAAAAACTTAGGCGATGCCCACCCCCTTTTACCTGATGTCTGAGTCAGGCTAATTATCAATCTCCACGGCGACTCTTCTATCTTCTTTCTCTTTGACCTCTTTTCCACATTGATGGCTGAGGATACTAGTGTAGATTAACCTGAGCTCTGATACCACTAAATTTAGCGCTCACTTACCCTACTAGTCGTTAATAGTGTATGGAAGTGCTACTAAGATAATTTGTTTTTTTTTGTAAAAATAACAATTTCTCAAATTATTGTATTATTTATTTTTATATCATTTAAATATGTAACTAGTGATGTAAATATTTTGATTTAAAAAACTCATTCAGTAAAGCATAATATTTAGAAATACATTTACCAATAATACCAAATATATATTAATTACAAATTTCAATCCTTATAAATCCTACATGCTATAAATTTACATAAAAAAAATTCTTAAAATTGAAAATTTTTTACAATACAATTTCCAAAATATATTAAAAAGAAATAAACTGTGGCAAATTGATCTTGGAGTTTCTCTATTTTTCGGTCACCCTATCGGAACAGCTATGTCTATTTATCTGTGCGTGAAACACACACGCTAAGCTACTAATTTACTAGTACGTTTGACAACTATCCAATAATTATATAAATATTTCTAAAATAAAATTTAGAAATTACAATTAATTTTCTAAGCATGCCAAAATATTCAAATAATATTAAAACTATTTTTATCATGCAAAAATATACAATTCATCAATTATAACATTCCATTCATTAAACGTGCTTGAAATTATTTAACAATACAAGATATACAATTTAATAATTTATATTTTTAATATTATTTATTTGATAGCCCATGAGATCTTAGACCGAAACTAAGCACTGGATACAAAATTTATGCTCTCCGACAGTATATTCGGCGCTACATAATTAATTTATAACTCAGAGTTTAACGTCTACATTTTCAATAATAACTCAACGCCTTTTTGGTGCTACATAATTTCGAACTCAGTACTATTCTTAGCGCCTACATAATTTCAACTCAGTACTATTTCTTAATGCCTATATAAATTAAATCTCAGCACTATTTTCTAGTACCTATATTTCTACCTTTTTATTGGCATGTCAACTTATCCTAATTTCTAGTTCTCGACTAGATGTTATATGGTTTAATTATATTTGTTACCTTTATTATTATTTATATAAATTATGTAGGTAACACTAATATAAATTCCATATAAATGAAATAATTCCCATTAAATATTTTACAAACTCATACTTGCTCATTTAATCATTATAACTATAAGAAAAATTAAATAATATATTTTTCCATCACAAAATATCATAATCAATACATATATGCAAACTGCCCTATTCTAGATAGCATTTTCGCATTATATTGACCTATTTTGTTCATCCATTTCTAGATAGATTTTGTACAAGTGATCACCTAACAAAATATAGGTACATGTTTTATATTTAATTTCCAACTATAATCACATTAAACCGAATTTTCTACCAAAAGTTATGAATTTTTCTCTAAGATATGTTCATTCCAATCTACCCAGTATTTTATTGGACAAATATCTAGTTTGAATTTTGAGTCTATTTTTCATTTAATTGCAAACATATTCAGGTCTAATGGTTTGAATGAAAGTTAAATCCCCATGTCTTAAATTTCCAACCCAATAAGAATCAATCAAAAAAAATTTCCAGAACTCAAGTTATGACAAGAAAACTAGACACTATTCATAAGACGAATTTTTCAGCACTTCAATTAATTCCTACAATTTTCATCTTCATGCATCAATCTCATATTCTAATTTTTATTTTCACATTCAGGCATCATTTAATTACTAATTCATCACTCAATCAAAATAGCAAGAAGTTCATACATAATTATACAAACATCACAAAATCAAAATTTACATTTTCCATATTGAATTTTTGCGAAATGTATATACCTCAAAAATCTACTTCATTTCACTTTTCTCTTCCTCCTAGTTAGCTTTCTCCTTGCCCTTTCTTCCTCTTTGATTTTGGTTCAAAGATTGTTTACCTCCTTGGCCTAACAACAATTTTCACCCTAATCAAGCACTAATCACACTAATCCACCCTTAATCACCATTAACATAATAATTACCCTAAATTACCAACTTTAATGGTAACTAACCCCAAAATCAAAGAAAAGAGAAGAAGAAAAGTAAGAAGATGGAAGATCTAAGCTCACCTTTGTAGATCTTCAAAATGAACAAAATTTTCCTTCTCTTTTTCTCTTCCTTTCTTCTTACCTCTTCCTTAGTTTTGCTCACTTAGCTTCACCTTTTTGTTAATGTTACTAATCCAACTCTTTTTCCATCTAACCTTAGCTTTGATTGAAGAACAAAAAGAAGAACAATGGGGAAGAGGAAAGTCAATGCTACAAGGGAGAAAAAGGGAGAGAATTTAGTTTGTTTAAGATGAGGAAGAAGAAGAATAAAGGCAAAAAGTGAAAGTTGTCTTTTATTGTTGGATTAGGTGGATGGTTAGGATTAATTAAATAATTTTGTCCCTTATTGGTCCATTAATTTAAATAACTCCTACTTTTTTTTAATCCAAAGAATATTCATTTTCTTAGATAAAGAATATTCCATTTTTATGCCTTCTTAAAATATTTGTGCCAAAAACACTACAATTTCCAATTTCATTCAACGAAAAATTATTTTTTTCCAAATTTTAATTCTGAACTTCAAAATTCTCAATTAATAATATCCAAAATATTTTTATCATATTTTATTATCATTTTAATTTTTTTTCATTAATGTCCAAATTTAGACCCTGATCGGTTTGGAGTGCTAGATTTCGGTCAACCGTGATCGTGGTCTAAATTATCGGGCATTACACTTCTAGTCATAGGCATGAACCTTATTAAATCTCTCTTTCTAATGTCTTTTAAACTACCTTCATGTCCCAAAACTCACAACCACTTATATATCTCTTATGCATTATTGCTATTTTTAGGCCCTAACTACCAAGAGTTTTGTTAGCCTTATCGTATTTTTTTCTCTACAATCAAATTAAATATTACTGATATTTTTTTATCTAGTGTTGTTTTGATAGCAAATAAAGTTTCAAGCTCATTGGAAGTCAAACACTTGGTGTCATATCCACTAATTTAGACCTAAGTCACGCGAGTTGTTAAATCGACTCGTCGGTTTGACCAAAGTCTAAATTTGGATTTTTATCAAAAAATAATGAAAATAATGGTAATTAAGTATGGAAAATATCTAATAAAGTGTTCAAAATATTTTAAGATGTTAAATTTCGGTAAATGACTAAATTGCAAATTTTGAAAAGTTTAAGGGTCAGTTTGCAATTTACCAGAAATTGAAGGATTAAATGGGATAATCATAAATTAAATGCATGAATTGGGACATAAAATGAATATGGAGGTCAGCCACACCAAGTGGCAACCCTTAATTGGCCATATAACATGCATGAATGAGACATTTAATGTATATAAGCTTAGGTGTCCCATAATTAATTAGGTTTGTCATCTTTCTCTTAATTGTATTTCCTTCTCCATTATCACTCTTGATCTAGAATCCTCCATCATTAAGTGTCTCCCACGTTTCTTGAAGCACCACACCCCAAATGGCATACAACAATTAGCCAAGTGAGGTGCATGAATTAAACATTAATCAGAGTTTCTAGATGAAGCTTAGGTGTCCCCTCCATCATAATGACTTTTTTCATTTTGTTCTTGAATGTTTCTTCTTCTTCCTTATCCATTTTCATTGAGAAAAATTCTGCCTCTCAAACCAGCCCACATTTTTCCCTTGGTTAGCCATAACCAAAGCTTGATTCTAGTGAAAGAAAGTGAGAAAAGAGAGAGAAAGGCATGGGAAATTCCATTTTCATGCTTAAGAAAGCTTAAAAGAGTAAGAAGAAAGAGAGAGATTAGGTTTATAAAGTGTTAATAATCTGTTTATGAACTTTAGAAACTCAAATTGACAAGGATTTAGCTCAAAGGAGCAAAGGAAAGGAGAAAGAGAAGTAAAGAGAAGGAAAATGAGAGAAACAAAGAGGTTTATGCATAACCTAAGGCAATAGCCTATTTTTTTATTTTTTTATTTGCATGATTTAATTATTTGGCATGTTGATGATTTTCAATTGATATTATTTTGTGATGAAAATCTTGGGGATGCATGGTTGTTA
This sequence comes from Triadica sebifera, assembly GCA_023653625.1. NCBI lineage: Eukaryota > Viridiplantae > Streptophyta > Magnoliopsida > Malpighiales > Euphorbiaceae > Triadica > Triadica sebifera. Next base: position 15,432,923 of record CM042899.1, read on the forward strand.
GACTTAGGATTTAATTTGGTAAAAATTGAATGTGATTATCTTGTATGTTCATTGCTGGACATTGATGAGCAGTGTTCACTTAAACTGTTATAACTTCATTTCTGGAACTCGATTTTGCATGTTGTTTGTTGGGTTTGCAAGATAAGAAATAGGGATATAACTTTCATTTAGACCAGAAAACCTGAATATGTTTGTAATTATCGTGACAAATTCATAAAATTCAAACATAGAATCTGTCCAGAAATTCTGGGCAGAATTGTTAGTAATGAGCAGTAAGTACTTAAACTGTTATAAATTGAGTTCTGGAGCTTGGATTTGTGTGTTCTATGTTCGGTTTGAAAGCTAAGACATAGGACTACAATCTTATTTAGACCATAATATCTGAATATGTCTGTAATTGTCCAGAAAAATTCATAAAGTTTAGACTTAGAATCTGTCCAGAAACTTCTGGGCAGAATTATCAGTGACCAGTTAGTATTAATATTATCATATCCTTTGGTACAGAACTTTGAATTAGGTGATTCAAGTTGAATATTAAAGCTAAGATCCATATCGAAAATATGTATGCAGATCATGTATCTAAATTCAGAACGGAACAGGACAAAAACTAAGGTCCAAAATAGAGAACAGAATCTGCTAGTGACAGGGCAGCATGTGAGTTGTGGAATGAAATGAGTAAAATGATGAGAATCTTATTATATTATGTAAATATTATTTTAATTAAGTGATTATGTGATTATTGTGAGATATTACATGCATAAAAAGGGTGAAATTAATTGCTATGAATTTTAATGAGATTATATAAACCCTAGAATACCTAACTAGAACCAACTTAGCATAGTTTGGCATGCCAAATAGGGGGGAGTATGATGAAAATGGTTAAATCCATTAATGGTATGATTATCTACGCCGGATTTGGCAATGTTATCTACGCCGGGTTTGACAATGTTATTACTCCGTTATCCTATTCAGTGGTTCATAGGTGTCCTGGATATAAATGAAAACATAAATAAAGAAGTTATGGAACATAAAAGAATTATTGAAAATAAAATTGGAATTATGAATTGTGGCATGGATAAAAAGAAGATTTAGTGTTGTACAATAAGGTGGTAATAAACTAAATAAGTATGAGATAATATAATATAATTTGATGTCTATACATGCAAGAATACCATGATTTGCATGAGAATGATGATTTGATTATGTTAAACAAAATGAGATACAATAAATTGATGTTATGCATACTAGAATATTATGAAATGTATGTTTGCATGATTTGATCATAAATTGTTATATGACAATGCATGTGACATTAAAAATAGTTTATTGCCTTATCTATATGCACCACTAAGCCAAGAGCTTAGCGTGAGAGTTTTCTCACACAGATTTAGTAAAGAATGAATAGAAGATAGTAGACAAAGCCAACGACGACCTAATCCAGTAAAGCAGTCTGTTGCACACATCGTGGGTTACACAACTTTTGTATATTATTTTGTAAATTTTATTTTGTAGTATTTGTAAAATAAATAGTATGTTTTGTAAAGAACATGTTACTATATAAAAAGGTAGTTTAACTTTTATGTTATATTTCTTTTATAAATGCAAAGTAAATAAATAGTAAATATTAGAAATAAAAAAAATGTACGAGTAATTTTGCTTTATATATAACTTATATAATGATATTTTGACCGATGAAGTTAGTGCAGCACACCCTCATTCAGGCACGAGCTACTGGGGTGAGGGGCTGTTATAGTTTTTGGTATCAGAGCAAGGTTGGTGTTTCTGGATTTTGCTATTAAAGCCCGGTTTGGGCAGTTTGGGATTTTAAAATGGTTTTCAAAAATAATTATAACATGTGTGTACCCACACTTAAGTATTAAAGTTGCTGCTTACTGATTGAGGCCGTTATTTTATGATATAGGTATAGTATGGCTTCAGGGTCATGACATATTATGGCCGAAGGAGGTGAAAGTAATGAGCCTACTGAAACATAGACGTCATCGCAACCCAGTCGTCACCAAGCTACTGTATCTAGATCCAGTGCTAGCCTATCAAAATGGCAGTCTATTACTGGCACAGGACAAACAGAGCTTATGAGGAACATAATAGATTTGCTACAAAGAGCATCACAACCAGCCTCATCAGGATTACAATTTGAGAGACTGAGGAAGTTAGGGGCTCCCGATTTCTACAGTAAATGTGAAGATGACCCCTCATTGGTAGAGTTTTGGCTAGAACGGGCAGAGAGAGATTTTGATCAATTGCATTGCACAAATGAGCATAAATATGAGTATGCAGTATCTTTACTACAGGAGCATGCATATGACTGCTGGCGATCTGAATCACAGAGCACAGAGGCTCCTGACCCTATGACATGGGAGTTCTTTCTAGAGAAGTTTAAGGAGTAGTATATTCCTCCTATCTACACAGACGATAAGAAAAGAGAGTTTTTGATGCTGAAACAAGGAAACTTATCGGTAATAGAATATGAAAGAGAATTCACACATTTTTGCAAGTATGCTGGAGGCATTGTATCCACTAAGGCAGATAAGTGTCGATGATTTGAAGATGGATTGAGAGACCCAATCAAGCTACAAGTCTCAGCTCTACATTTGATGAGTTTTCCTAGTTTGCTAGCATATGCCAGAACAGTTGAGAGAGTTCTAGCCACACAACAGTCAACACAAGATATAGATCTTTCAGTTCAAGAGGCCCATATCACAACTGAGTAAGTCAAGTGGAAAAAGAGCTAGATCTTTCAGTGGCCGATTTTAGGCTGAGGGTTCCAACAGGCCTTCTTCCTTCAGGTGGGGACAACCTGCAAGATCTGTTTCTTCGGCAGCCAATGCACCGACACAGACAACATATAGATCTCTACCCCTACCAAAATGCCAATATTGTGGCCGTTCTCATCCCAGAGAGTGTTGGTGGATGACAGGAGCGTGTTTTAGATGTGGCTCTAAAGACCATATGAGGAGAGATTGTCCCTTGTTACAGTATGGTAGAGGTTCGGGGAGCACTGAGCTGATGCAAACATAGGCTTCTGGGCAAGGCAGAGGCCGAGGTCAAGGGAAAGGCAGAGGAGGCCAATCAGGGTCCAGCCAGTTCAGATCAGAGACAGTTGAGAGGCCAGAAGGTAGTAGAGCTGCCCCAGCCAGGGCATATGCCATGCGAGGCCGAGAGGAGCAGGATGCACCGGATGTCTTATTTGGTAAATTCCTTCTCTTTGGCTCTGACATACATGCGTTGATAGATCCAGGGTCGACGTATTCATACATATGCACACCACCATCGGGTCGAGAGGGTTTAGAACCACAGACTCTAGAATTGAGATTCTTGTGACTAACCCATTAGGGCACAGTGTGAGGGTTAGCAAGGTGTTTAGGGGTTGCCTAGTTGAAATTCAAGAAAGGTAATTCCCAGCAGATTTGATAGAATTACCATTACATGAGTTCGATGTGATATTGGGAATAGATTGGTTGGCTCGTTATGGAGTAGTAGTGGATTGTGGAAGAAGATAGATGATCATTAGAATTCCTGAACAAAATGAGATAGTGGTGATGGGTGAGAATAGAAGATACCCAGACAATGTGATATTAGTGTTAAAACCTCAGAAACTCATCAGTAAGGGATGCGAAGCATACTTAACGTATGTAGTTGATATGGAAAAAGAAAGTCCGAAGTTGGTGGATTTTCCTACTATTAATGAGTTTCCCGATGTATTTCCAGAGGAGTTGCCAGGGTTACCGCCAGATAGAGAAATCGAATTTGCTATCGATTTGGTACCTAGCATCACCCCTATTTCAATTACACCATATTGGATGGCACCAACAGAGTTGAAAGAGCTAAAGGTACAGTTGCAAGAGTTGTTAGATAAGGGTTTTATACGACCCAGTATATCACCATGGGGTGCTCCAATATTATTTGTCAAGAAGAAAGATGGCACTCTTTGTCTTTGCATCGATTACAGACAGCTTAATAAGGTGACTATTAAGAATAAATACCCGCTGCCTAGGATTGATGACGTATTTGACCAATTGAAAGGTGCATCCATATTTTCAAAGATAGATCTTCGATCGGGGTATCATCAACTGAAGATAAAAGAGTCAGATGTACCTAAGACGACATTTAGGACTCGTTATGATCATTATGAGTTCCTAGTTATGCCCTTTGGACCTGATGAGTCGAGTGTTCAGGCCATACCTTGATCAATTTGTAGTAGTGTTTATTGATGACATTCTTGTCTACTCTAGAGACCGAGTAGAACATGATCAACATCTCAGAATAGTACTGCAAACATTGAGGGAGAAGCAGTTGTATGCAAAGCTATCTAAGCGCAAGTTTTGGCTTGAATCAGTCAGTTTTCTAGGTCATGTAATTTCAGCAGAAGGTATCCGGGTTGATCCTAGTAAAATTGAGGCTATTCTTAATTGGAAACCACAACGAAATGTGACAGAAGTGAGAAGTTTCCTCGGATTAGCTGGATATTATAGGAGGTTCGTGAAGGGATTTTCATCATTAGCGACTCCCTTAACACGACTGTTATGAAAAGAGGTCCATTTCGAGTGGACAGACAAGTGTCAAGCAAATTTTGATCGGCTGAAGGCAATGTTGACTAAAGCACCAATTTTGACTCAGCCTATTCCAGGAAAAGACTTTGTTGTGTACAGTGATGCTAGTCATAATGGTTTAGGCTGTGTTCTTATGCAAGGAGGAAAGGTGATTGCTTACACCTCAAGACAACTTAAGCCTCATGGGCTTAACTATCCGACACATGATTTGGAGTTAGCTGCGATAGTTTTTGCTCTTAAGCTTTGGAGACATTATCTGTATAGGGAAAGATGTTATATCTATATAGATCACAAAAGTCTTAAGTACCTTTCTTCACAAAAGAGTTGAATCTGAGACAACGAAGATGGTTAGAGTTTATTAAAGATTATGACTGTGTGATTGACTACCAGCCAGGCAAAGCTAATGTGGTTGCAGATGCACTAAGCAGGAAGATTTTAGCTGAGATGTGAATACAATATACTTTGATGCAGAGGATCAAAGATGCTCAGAAGCAAGATGAAAAGTTAGTAGAGATAGTCGAGGCAGTGAAAAAGGGAGAAAAACCTGATTTTTCATTGACAGAGGATGGCACAGTGTACTTCAAGAATAGGATTTGTCTGCCTAGTGTAGAAGAGCTGAAGTCTGATATTTTAAAAGAAGCACATGAAACGGTATATACCATGCATCTAGGCGAGAACAAGATGTATCAAGATTTGAAAACTCAATATTGGTGGCCAGGGATGAAGAAGGATTTCACTAAATATGTTGCTAAATGTCTAACGTTCAATAAGTGAAAGCGGAACACCAGTTGCCCACAGGATTGCTGTAACCAATACCAATTCCAGAATGGAAATGGGAAAGAATCATGATGAATTTTGTGTCCGGTTTACCAATGACTCAAAGAAAGCATGATGTAGTGTGGGTGATAGTGGATCAATTGGCGAAGTCGATACACTTCTTACCTGTCAGAATGAACTACTCATAATAAGCTAGCTGAAATTTATGTAAGTGAGATAGTGAGATTGCATGGAGTGCCAATGTCCATCATATCTAATAGAGATCCCAGATTTACTTCACAATTCTAGAAGAGTCTACAACAAGCTTTGGGGACTCGACTCAATTTCAGCACGGCCTTTCATCCGCAAACGGATGGACAATCGGAGAGAGTTATTCAGTTGCTAGAGGATATGATGAGAAGTTGTGTTCTTGAATTTGAGGGACGTTGGCATAGATATCTACCTCTTATAGAGTTTGCCTACAACAACAGCCATTAGACGAGCATAGGCATGGCTCCGTATGAGGCATTGTATGGAAGAAAATGCAGGACACCAATCTGTTGGACCGAATTGAGTGAAAAGAAGTTGATAGGGCCAGATTTAGTGCAACAAACAAAAGAAAAGGTTAGAATTATCCAAGAAAGATTGAAAGCAGCTCAAGATTGACAGAAATCATATGCTGATCTTAAGAGGCAAGATATAGAGTATGCTATAGGAGATAAAGTATTTCTTAAGGTTTCACCTTGGAAGAAAGTATTGAGATTCGGTAAAAAAGGAAAGTTACGTCCTAGGTTCATTGGTCCTTATGAGATTTTGGAAAGAATCGGACCAGTGGCATATTAGTTAGCACTTCCACCAGAGTTAGATAAAATCCATAATGTTTTTCATGTGTCGATGCTAAGGAGATATAGTCTGATCCGACTCATCTCATACCAACTGAAGAGATAGAAGTGCAGACTGACTTGACTTATGAAGAGGAACCGGTGGCTATATTAGCACGTGAAGAAAAAGTTTTACGAAACAAGAAAGTTCCATTAGTCAAAGTGCTATGGCGAAATCATGCTACTGAAGAAGCCACATGGGAGAACGAATAAGTCATGAAGAGGCAATATCCACAGTTGTTCATAGAATTAACAGGTAAATTTTGAGGACGAAATTTCTTTTAAGGGGGAGAGAATGTCATATCCGCTAATTTAGACCTAAGTCACGCGAGTTGTTAAATCGACTCGTCGGTTTGACAGAAGCCTAAATTTGGACTTCTATCGAAAAATAATGAAAATAATGGTAATTAAGTATGGAAAATATCTAATAAAGTGTTCAAAATATTTTAAGATGTTAAATTTTGGTAAATGACTAAATTGCAAATTTTGAAAAGTTTAGGAGTCAGTTTGCAATTTACCGGAAATTGAAGGATTAAATGGGATAATTATAAATTAAATGCATGAATTGGGACATAAAATGAATATGGAGGCCAGCCACACCAAGTGGTAACCCTTAATTGGCCATATAACATGCATGAATGAGACATTTAATGTATATAAGCTTAGGTGTCCCATAATTAATTAAGTTTATCATCTTTCTCTTAATTGTATTTCCTTCTCCATCATCACTTTTGATCTAGAATCCTCCATCATTAAGTGTCTCCCACGTTTCTTGAAGCACCACACCCCAAATGGCATACAACAATTAGCCAAGTGAGGTGCATGACTTAAACATTAATGAGAGTTTCTAGATGAAGCTTAGGTGTCCCCCCCATCATAATGACTTTGGTCATTTTGTTCTTGAATATTTCTTCTTCTTTCTTATCCATTTTCATTGAGAAAAATTCTGCCTCTCAAACCAGCCCACATTTTTCCCTTGGACAGCCATAACCAAAGCTTGATTCTAGTGAAAGAAAGTGAGAAAAGAGAGAGAAAGACATGGGAAATTCCATTTTCATGCTTAAGAAAGCTTAAAAGAGTAAGAAGAAAGAGAGATATTAGGTTTATAATGTTTTAATAATTTGTTTATGAACTTTAAGAACTCAAAGTAACAAGGATTTAGCTCAAAGGAGCAAAGGAAAGGAGAAAGAGAAGTAAAGAGAAGGAAAAGGAGAGAAAAAAAAAGAGGTTTGTGCATAACCTAAGGCAATAGCCTATTTTTTTATTTTTTTATTTGCATGATTTAATTATTTGGCACGTTGATGATTTTGAATTGATATTATTTTGTGATGAAAATCTTAGGGATGCATGTTTGCTAGACTTAGGATTTAATTTGGTAAAAATTGAATGTGATTATCTTGTATGTTCATTGCTGGAAATTGATGAGCAGTGTTCACTTAAACTGTTATAACTTCATTTCTGGAACTCTGTTTTGCATGTTGTTTGTTAGGTTTGCAAGATAAGACATAGGGATATAACTTTCATTTAGACCACAAAATCTGAATATGTCGGTAATTATCCAGAAAAATTCATAAAATTCGGATATAGAATCTGTCCATAAATTCTGGGCAGAATTGTTAGTAATGAGCAGTAAGTACTTAAACTGTTATAAATTGAGTTTTGGAGCTTGGATTTGTGTGTTCTTTATTCGGTTTGAAAGCTAAGACATAGGAAATTTCCCATTCCTCTCAAACCAGACCACGTTTTTCCCTTGGACAGCCATAACCAAAGCTTGATTCTAGTGAAAGAAAGTGGGAAAAGAGAGAGAAAGGCATGGGAAATTCCATTTTCATGCTTAAGAAAGCTTAAAAGAGTAAGAAGAAAGAGAGAGATTAGGTTTATAAAGTTTTAATAATCTGTTTATGAACTTTAAGAACTCAAAGTGACAAGGATTTAGCTCAAAGGAGCAAAGGAAAGGAGAAAGAGAAGTAAAGAGAAGGAAAAGGAGAGAAAAAAAGAGGTTTGTGCATAACCTAAGGCAATAGCCTATTTTATTATTTTTTTTTATTTGCATGATTTAATTATTTGGAATGTTGATGATTTTGAATTGATATTATTTTGTGATGAAAATCTTGGGGATGCATGTTTGCTTGACTTAGGATTTAATTTGGTAAAAATTGAATGTAATTATCTTGTATGTTCATTGCTGGAAATTGATGAACAGTGTTCACTTAAACTGTTATAACTTCATTTCTGGAACTCGGTTTTGCATGTTGTTTGTTAGGTTTGCAAGATAAGACATAGGGATATAACTTTCATTTAGACCACAAAATCTGAATATGTCTATAATTGTCCAGAAAAATTCATAAAATTCGGACATAGAATCTGTCCAGAAATTCTAGGAAGAATTGTTAGTAATGAGCAGTAAGTACTTAAACTATTATAAATTGAGTTTTGGATATTGGATTTGCGTGTTCTTTATTCGGTTTGAAAGCTAAGACATAGGGCTACAATCATATTTAGACCATAATATCTGAATATGTTTGTAATTATCCAGAAAAATTCATAAAGTTTAGACTTAGAATATGTCTAGAAACTTCTGGGCAGAATTATCAGTGACCAGTTAGTATTAATATTATCATATCCTTTGGTACATAACTCTGAATTAAGTGATTCAAGTTGAATATTAAAGCTAAGATCCATATCTAAAATTTGTAGGAAGATCATATAACTACATTCAGAATGGAACAGGACCAAAATTAAGGTCCAAAATAGAGAACAAAATCTGCTAGTGACAGGGCAGCATGTGAGTTGTGGAATGAAATGAGTAAAATGATGAGAACCTTGTTATATTATGTAAATTTTATTTTAATTGAGGGATTATGTTATTATTTTGAGATAGTACATGGATAAAAAGTGTGAAATTAATTGAAATGAATTTTAATGAGATTGTATAGACCCTAGAACACCTAACTAGAACCAACTTAAGATAGTTTGGCATGCCAAATAGGGGGGAGTATGATAAAAATGATTAATTCCATTAATGGTATGATTATCTATGCCGGGTTTGGCAATATTATCTACGCCGGGTTTGACACTGTTATTTATGCCGGGCATGACATTATTATCTACGCCGAGTTTGGCACGGTTATTTATGCCAAGTTTGATACAGTTATCTACGCCGGGTTTGGCACTTATATGCGCACATCATATTGCCCGGGTGGCACTCCTAAGTGCCTGGATGGCAACTCCGTTATCCTATTCAGTAGTTCATAGGTGTCCTGGGTATAAATGAAAACATAAATAAAAAAGTTATGGAATATAAAAGAATTATTGAAAATAAAAATGGAATTATGAATTGTGGCATGGATAAAAAGAAGATTTAGTGTTGTACAATAAGGTGGTAATAAAATAAATAAGTATGAGATAATATAATATAATTTGATGTCTATACATGCTAGAATACCATGATTTGCATGAGAATGATGATTTGATTATGTTAAACAAAATGAGATACAATAAATTGATGTTATGCATACTAGAATATTATGAAATGTATGTTTGCATGATTTGATCATAAATTGTTATATGACAATGCATGTGACATTAAAAATAGTTTATTGCCTTATCTATATGCGTCATTAAGCCAAGAGCTTAGCGTGGAAGTTTTCTCACGCAGATTTAGTAAAGAATGAATAGAAGATAGTAGACAAAGTCAGCGGTAACCTAATCCAGTAAATCAGCCTGTTGCACACATCGTGGGTTACACAACTTTTGTATATTATCTTATAAATTTTATTTTGTAGTATTTATAAAATAAACAGTATGTTTTGTAAAGAACATGTTACTATATAAAAAGGTAGTTTAACTTTTATGTTATATTTCTTTTATAAATGCAAAGTAAATAAATAGTAAATATTGGAAATAAAAAAAATGTACGAGTGATTTTGCTTTATATATAACTTATATAATGATATTTTGACTGATGAAGTTAGTGTAGTACACCCTCATTCGGGCACGAGCTGCTGGGGTGAGGGGGTGTTACACTTGGTGGAATTTTGAAGAATTCTTTTTGTCATGTAACTCACGATAATGACATAGGTTTTGCGATAGTGACATGCAGATACTAACAACTCATGGCCACAATGTAACATCCTCAACTTTTTCCTTATGTATTTCTACATGCATCTCTTTTGAGCATGTTCGTTTTGTATATAATTCACTTGGACATATACATTCGATATGTATTTTTATAAGGGCAAGTTCATGACATACACTAGCTACGTATCCAAGTATTTTACAATTGTATCGAGTTGTATGTGTACATTCTATAATTTAGTTAAGGATGACATAAAATTAAAATTTAAGTGAATAAAATTACTAGATTGGAATTGGTAAAAATTTAACATAGTTAATTTAAGTTAATTGAACAAAAGGATTAAATTGTATTTTGAATTGATATATATATATATATATATATATATATATATATATATATATATATATAGGAAAAGATAATAATTGTAACACCCCCTTACCCCACCATAGTTCAGCAAGGTAAGTGAGCATTACCCGTCTTACTGTTTTATAAAATTAATGAAGTGAAGTAAATATTTTTTTTTTCAAAAATATTGCATAAACTAAAATAAAATTTCATACAAACCCAAATATTAAAAATTTTATTTATTTGTGAAGTACATTAATTTACATTCAAATCATGTTCTTTTACATGGTGACTCACATATTTAATACACATGATATGAAATAAAAATGATACTTTAATTTACAAAGTTTTTAACAAAATATACCAACAATAAAACTCAAATCTTTTTGCTGCTTTCCTCCGGATACCCTTCTTCTTCTGACAGTCTATTTTCTATGGCTACCCTTCTAAATCTGTGCGAGAGGAAACCACCCGCACTAAGCTACTAGCTTAGTGGTGCTTCAATAATAAAAATTTTACATACATATATATTTTCTCACATATTAATTACCCATTTAATAAATAAGACATAAAATAAAGAATTATATAAAATCAATAATTTTCAGCAAATACTCAATATTTAACAACTTTAATTCATATAACATTTAGAAAAATCACATACTTCGATATTATTATTATTATTATTATTATTATTATTATTATTATTATTATTATTATTATTATTATTATTATTATTATTATTTACCTGTGCCCATAACACCTATAACCGAACTAACTAATAGGAATAATGGAGTTGTCATTCCCGGCTTTCATAATATAGCACCGAGCGCTTTTATAATAATGTCATTACCGGCTTTTGTTATATTGTCATTACCGGCTTAATAATTTTGCGTCGAACGCATTTATAAATTGCTATTACCGGCTTTCATATTTGGCACCGAGTGCCTTAAATCCCCTGATTGGCATGCCAAACTATTCCCTATTCTAGTTCTAGACTAGATGTTTTTGGGCTTAACTATTTTTATATTAATTCACTATATTTCAAAAATGTCAACATTATTTAACTATCATAATTATGCTTATTCATTTTTGTTTTTTATTTCCATTATTATTGCAATAAAATCTCATACATAAATAATTTGTTAAACATTTATAATTACCATCAAAGTAAATATTTGCATGAATTATTACATATAATTATAACAACACATGCAAAAAGCCCAATATTGTATGTTTTTACCTATGACAGATTTCGGACTTATTTTTGGGCTTTATTGTTAGCCCATATATAATTCGAATTTCGAGTTCTAGCCTTCTAACAATTTTTAGCTTATTGTCTTAGCTTGCAGATGCATCAAGAATCACGTAAATCACAGTTTTTTTTATCAAAAGTTATGATCAATTCACTACTGCATCATCACAGAATTTTCTGCCCATAATTTTCTGCCCAGAATTTTCTGGACAGATTCTAGGTTTAAACTTCATGCATTTAACTGGGAAAATCTAGACATATTTAGATATTATAGTCTAAATACAAATTACGTCCCTATGTCTTAGCTTTGATTTCCAACAAAGAACATACAAAAAGGAGTTCCAGAACTCAAGTTATCATCAAAATAGATAGAGCTGTTCCTGGAATTTTGTACCCGAGCCATCAATTGACATCAATCCATATTTCAACCACATTCATCATTTGCATTCATTTTAATACTAAAATTTCTAGAATTACAAATTCATTCATATGTCTCAATAATTTCACAATATTTGGTCTCATTTCCATATATAATATCAAAAGTCACAACAAAACACATAACATCTCAAAAACACAAACATAACAAACCTTAACATATAATTCCATACATATTAACAACATGCAAAATTTTTATCAATGAAGCACATACCTAATCAGCCTTGGTTCTTCCCTTAATCCTTCTTTTTCTTCCCTTATTAGCTAGCTTTCTCTTTGCCTTTGTCACCCTCTTGAGGGCTTCTCACTTGTTCACTTATTTTTCCTACACAACCATACCATAACTCAATTCCAACATTCAATTTCAATGCTTTTCATGTCTACATAATATTCTAAGGCTCCTAATATGTTTTACACCTTAATTGAGCTAAAATATATTAAGGTTAAACTTTCTTCTTCACATGTCATGGCTGCCTAAAAATCATATCCTAGTTTCCAATTTATTTTCTTCAATTCAACACTCAATTATCACCAATTGTGGTGTTTTTATATTAATTTCAATTTCCCCCAAATTTATTTAACTATGGAAACCCCTCATTCATCCTTCAACATTATATTTTCTTCAGTTTTTAAGCCATAAAATAATTACCTAGCATCAAATATCATTAATTCAAAGTTTAATTACACTTCCATCAACTAATCACAAACTTAAATTTCTACTTTCAATCTTGCAACATAAGCTCAATCTACCAAACCTAATCACATCTATCATCATTATGGGTCTCAAATAGAAGGAAAAAAGTTGAATTTAAGAAGAATAAACTCACCTTAAGATCATTCCAAAGCTGGCCGAATTTCCTCTCAATTTTTCTCTTTTATTTATCTTCTTTCTTCTTCCTTTCTTGTTTCTTTACTCTACTTTGTAGTAAGAACTTTTTAATTCTGATTTTTCCTCTCTCAAAGCTTATTTCTTTCCTCACTTTTTTTCAAGCTTGATTTGAAGAGAAATGGAGATTTTTGGGAGAGCTATGGTGGACGGCCAAGAGATGAGAGAAGATGAGGGAAATGGGTTTTAATTGGTGGAGAAAATGAGGTATTTATCTTTTTTTTTTTAGGTGAGTATTTGGTGGTTCCATGACTACATTAAGCTCTTCATCCATTGGTCCAAAATACAAATTAATTTTAATGAAATTTTAAACTTTAGGAAATTTCTTATTTGCCACATCTTCCTCCATATTTACACTTTTTCCCCAAACAATTGCCATAATACCGATTTTGTCCATAGGAAATTTTATGTTTTTCTAATTCTACCTCAAATCTTTTTAATTCCCAAATAATAATACCGTTAATTATTTTCTCTTATTATTAGTCATTTTTTATGAGTTTAAATTTAGACACCGATTGAACCAGTGGACCCCACTACGGTCACGCGCAATCAGGACCTAAATCACTGAATGTTACAATTCTCTCTCCCTTAAGAAAATTTAATCCTCGAAATTTACCTGATTAGGTGGAGCTGAATAACTGAGGATGTTGAGTTCTCATCGTTTCTTCACTCTCCAGGTGGCTTCTTCTACTTCATGATTGCGCCATAGGACATTTACCAGTGGTACCTTCTTGTTCCATAGTTCTTTGACTTCTCGAGCTATGATTTTCACTGGCTCTTCACCATATGTCAAGTTTGGTTGTACCTCTATTGATTCCACAGGTATTACATGTGTCGGATCCGATCTATATCGTCTTAACATTGAGACATGAAACACATTGTGGATCTTATCCAATTCTGATGGTAAGGCCAACCTGTAAGCCACTAGTCCCACATGTTCAAGTATTTCGTATGGTCCAATAAATCTATGACTCAGTTTCCCCTTTTTACCAAAACAAAGTACTTTTTTCCAAGGTGAGACTTTCAAAAATACCTTGTCTCCGACAGCATACTCAATGTCCTTCCTCTTCAAATCGGCATATGATTTTTGTCGATCAGTTGTAGCTTTTAACCGATCTTGAATTAATTTCACCTTCTCCTCTATCTGCTGCACTAATTCTGGCCCCATTAATTTCTTTTCACCAAGTTCTGTCCGACATAGCGGTGTTCTACATCTCCTTCCATACAAAGCTTCGTATGGTGCCATGCCGAGACTAGTTTGATAGCTGTTGTTGTATGCAAATTCCATCAATGGTAAATGTTTATCCCAGCTACCCTCAAAATCAATTACGCATATTCTCAGCATATCTTCCAACAATTGAATAACTCATTCGGATTGCCCATCTGTTTGTGGGTGAAATGCTGTACTAAAAGCAAGTCGGGTCCCCAATGCTTGTTGTAGACTTTTCCAAAATTTTGATGTGAACCATGGGTCTCGATCAGAAATAATAGATATTGGAACCCCATGCAGTCGAATTATCTCATTGACATATAATTCTGCTAACCAGCTTAATGAATAATTCATCCGAACTGGTAAAAAGTGAGCCGACTTGGTAAGCCTGTCAACAATTACCCATACTGTATCATGCTTCTTTTATGTCAAAGGCAACCCATATACAAAATCCATTGTAATCTTTTCCCACTTCCATTCTAGAATTGCAATAGGTTGCAACAATCTAGATGGTACCTGGTGCTTTGCTTTCACTTGTTGACATGTCAAGCATCTTGTAGTGTATTCGATGATATCCTTCTTCATTTCTGGCCACCAATAATGAGTCTTAAGGTCTTGATACATTTTATTGCTCCCTGGATGCATGGAATAAGTTGTATTCTGTGCCTCTTTTAGAATTATTTGCTTTAATCCGCTGTCATTTGGCACGCACAATCTTCCTCTGTAACTTATGCTTCCATCAACTTCAATCTTAAATTCAAGTCTCTCCCCCTTTTTAACTACCTCAGCAATTATCATCAATTTCTGATCTTGTTTCTGAGCTTTTCTCACTTGTTGCTTTAAAGTAGGTTGGACCCGTAACTCTGCCAAAATAAATTATGAGTCTAATTTTTTTTACTTTTACTATTACTTTCTATATATTATATTATAATTGAGAAAAATTTAAACTATACCTATCAGTGTTTTTCTACTTAAGGCATCCGCTACCACATTGGCTTTTCCTGGCTGATAATCAATAATACAATTATAATCCTTCACATAATTAGCTCACGCTTAAAAGGTTGTGCTTTAAACCATCAATAAGTAAAATATTTTCAATCAAAGAAACATTATTTAAACCAATAGAACTAATGCTAATTACCTTACCTTTGGCATTATTTCCAAAGGTGACCTCATTACCATCAATCCCTTTTTGATTTGGGTGAATAAGTTTTTATTTCTAGTCATATGACCTGAGCAACCACTATCTATTGGCTAAATATTTTCCTTTGATGTGGACTTGAGGTACACCTACAAAATAATAATTTAGGTTTTGTTCTTAGGTAACCAAATGAACTTGGATTCTTAGGGGTTAGCTTTAAAAGGTCTCCAATGAGTTTTTCTTACAAAACAATGAATGTTTATGTGCCCAAACTTCATGCAATAATGACATTGTTTGGTCTTAAATTGGTTTTTCCACTTTGTATGAGTAGACCTCACTACCTTACTAGTGCTAATATGAGAGCATGAATGTAATGCCCGATAATTTAGGTCACGGTCGCGGTTGACTGAAATCTTGAGCACCGAACCGATTGGGGTCTAAATTCAAAAATGAAAGAAATAAATTAAAATAATAATAAGATATGAGAAAAATATTTTGGATATTATTAATTGAGAATTTTGAATTTTGGAATTAAAATTTGGAAAAAATAATTTTTCGCTGAACCAAATTGGAAATTGCAGTGTTTTTGGCACATATATTTTAAGAAGGTATAAAAATGAAATATTCTTTATCTAGGGAAGAAATATTCTTTGGATTAAAACAAAGTAAGAGTTATTTAAATTAATTCAAACCAAAAATCTCTCTCTTCTTCTCCTTTTGGTCATCACTCTCCTCTCCCTTTTTGTTCTTTTTTTTTCTTCAATCAAAGCTAAGATTAGATGGAAAAAAAGTTACATTTAGGCAAGATCATCAAGGAAGTGAAGCAAAGTGAGCTAAACTAAGGAAGAGGAAAGAAGAAAATAAGAGAAAAATAGAAGAAATACTTAGGTCATTTTGAAAATCTACAAAGTTGAGGTTAGATTTTCCATCTTCTCACTTTTCTTCTTCTCTTTTCTTTGATTTTGGGGTTAGTTACCATTAAAGTTGGTAATTTAGGGTTATTATTATGTGAATGGTGATTAAGGGTGGATTAGTGTGATTAGTGCTTGATTAGTATGAAAATTATTGTTAGGACAAGGAGGTGAACAATCTTTGAACCAAAATCAAAGGGGAAGTAAGGGCAAGGAGAAAGCTAACTAGGAGGAAGAGAAAAGTGAAGTGAAGTAGATTTTTGAGGTATGTACATTTGGCAAAAATTCAATATGGAAAAATGTTAATTTTGATTTTGTGATGTTTGTATTGTGCATGAAATTCTTGATATTTTGATTGAGAGATGAATTGGTGATTAAATGATACGATGAATGTGAAATTTAAAATTAAAATTAAAATATGAGATTGATGCTTGAAGATGGAAATTGTAGGAATTAATTGAAGTGCTCGGAATTTCGTCTTATGAACAGTGTCTAGTTTTTTAGTCATAACTTGATTTCTGGAAATAGTTTTTGAGTGATTCTTATTGAGTTAGAAATTTAAGACAAAGGGATTCAACTTTTATTTAGATCATTAGACTGAATATATATGAAATTAGGTAAAAAATGGACTCAAAGTTCGAACTAGAAATTTGTCCAGTAAAATACTGGGCAGATTGGAATGAAGATACCTTAGAGAAAAATTCATAAATTTTTCTACAAAATTAGGTTTAATGTGATTCTAGTTGGAAATTAAATATAAGACATGGACCTATATTTTGTTAGTTGATCACTTGTCCAAATTCCATCTAATATTGGATGAAAAATACAGGATAATATAAGGCATAAATGTTGTCTAGAATAGGGTAGCTTGCATATATGTATTGATTGTGGAAGTTTGTGATAGAAACATATATTATTTGAATTTTCTTATAGTAACAATGATTAAATAAGCAAGTATGAGGTTGTAAAATATTTAATGGGAATTATTACATTTATAGGAAATTTATATTAGTGTTACTTACATAATTTATGTAAATAGTAATAAAGGTAACAAATATAATTAAGCCCTATAATATCTAGTCGAGAACTAGAAATTAGGATAAGTTGGCATGCCAATAAAAAGGTAGAAATGTAGGCACTAGAAAATAGTGTTAAGATTCAATTTATGTAGGCACTAAGAAATAGTGTTGATTTCAGAATTATATAGGTACCAAAAATGTGTTGAGTTATTGTTGAAAAAGTAGGTGTTAAATGTCGAGTTATAAAATAATTAAGAAGGAGTCGAGTATACTGTCGGAGAGCAGAAACTCTGTATCCAGTATTTAGTTTCGGCCTAAGATGTGGGCTATAAAAAAAGTAAAAAAAGTGCAAATTATTAAATTGATATTTTAAATTGAATGTCTTGTATTGATAAAGAATTTCCAACATGATAAATGAATGAAATATTATAATTGGTGAAATGTTCATTTTTGCTTGACGTAAATGATATTAATATTATTGGAATGTTTTGGCATGCTTAGTAAATTAATTGTAGTTTCTAAAATTTTATTTTAGAAATATTTATATAATTATGGGATAGTTGCAAATCGTACCACTAAGCTAGTAGCTTAGTGCATGTGTTTCACACGCAGATAAATAGACGTAGCTGTTGCATTAGGGCGACCGAAGATAAGGAGAACTCCAAGATCAGATTGCAACAGTCTATTTTTTTTGTATGTTTTGGAAATTGTATTGTAAAAATTAAATTTTAAGAATTTCTTTTGATGTAAATTTATGGCATGTAGGATTTATAAGAAGTGAATTTTGTAATTTATATATTTAGTATTATTTATAAATGTATTTCTAAATATTATGCTTTACTAAACAAATTCTTTTAAATCAAAATATTTACATCACTAGTTATATATTTAAATAATATTTAAAAAAGAGAGAAATATAGTAAGAAATATTCCGCTAATAATAAACTCGAAAATATAAAAAAATAATACAATAATTTGAGAATTTGTTATTTTTACAAAAAAAAAGAGCTTAGTAGCACTTCCATACACTATTAACGATTAGTATGGTAAGTGAGCGCTACAATGAACATATACTAGCATGTGTAGTGGGTGCTTTCCTAGGTGCTTTCCTCTTATATAAGAAGGCATAGTTGGCTTTTGAGGTTTCCCTCTTGTGCCATGCTACCATTCTTTTGAGTAAGGAGTTTTATGTGTGTTTTACTTTTATCCCATGGGGCTATTACCTCAATAAAAGAGGTTTATGGTGTGCTAGACTTAACAAATATAGTCCTAACTGGGGAGGATGATGATGCTCCATTAAAGCCTAAATTATGTCTCACTAAGGGAGGTCTTTGTGATACAAATAAGGCATCCAAACTCTCATTCTCTTTATGAAATTTAGAGATAGAGTTTCTAAGTTTCTCAACCTCATTTTTTAAAGCATCATTTTCTCTTAATAAGAAATTGGTTAAGGGTTTTGATGAAATTTCATCTAATAACTTCTTTAAAGAATTATTAGAGGTTTTTAGCTCTAAAACAAGCTTTTTAAAGTCATTAAAATTATTTTTGAATCTAGAGCTATTCTTATTATAAAGTTTTATATTCTTTTTATATCTTTCTATCTCTATATCATCATCATTAACAATTAAATCACACACATCATCACAAGTTTGAGATGTAGAACATACTTCATCAATGGAGTTATCCTCAATATCCATAACGCATAAGCTAGCCACCCCCTCTTCATCATCTTCAAGGTAGGTTGAGGAATCATCATCCCATGTGGATTTGTGACCCTTATCTTCATCTTCCTTATTGGGTCTTTTCTTGTACTTCTTGAGCTTGGTCACTCCGATTTGACATATCCATTATTTTCACACTCATAGTACTTGACTTCCTCCTTACTTTTATTGGATGAGGAGTTCATTGGAGTGAATTTTGAAGTTTTTTTTTATATAGTTTTTGATTGAGCCATACTTGTTGGTGATCATTCTCTTGATCTTCCATGAGAGCATGGATATCTCCTCATCTTCCTCATTATTCTTCTCTTCATCATGAAAGTTTTATTTCTATGTCTTATCTAAGTTTCTGTGAAAGTCTCACCTTAAAATGTCATGTATTTTGTGAGTTATGAGCTGAACAAGTGAACTGGTCAGGTTGTCATTGTATTCTAAACCAGTTATAGATCCTCCAGTATTTGAGAATCTTAGAGACCGAATCTGGAAGTGAGGTAAGCATAAAAAATGTTCCAAATTAACTTATATAACTATATAAAAAGTTTTGTAATAATTGAAGCTACACATTGAAATATATGAATTTTTAAATATGGTACCCGAAACTGCCTAAGGGGCAGCAAACAGAGATATATTTAAAATTTCACTAAATATTTTGTAATGATTCAAAAATTCTGGAATTTTAGTATGTCTTATTCTTATATGTTAAATTTAATTAGGATCAGGAATCATATAAATTAGATAAGTGTAGAAAACGTTATAGATCCAATAGTCCTAAGAGGTCCTGTTCCAGCTTAAAATAAATTGTAGTTATTTATTTAAACTATATTAAGAATAAATATTTTATCAATGTATTAATTATTCATATTTTCGAATTAAGATCTCAACAAGAAGAAGAACAATCAAAATGGACAAGCTCTGAGTTTATATTTTGGAAAAGAAAAACTGTAATACCCTTTTACCCCGCTTTCGTTTAGCAAGATAAATGAGTATTACCCGTCTAACTATTTCATAAAATTAATGAAGTGAAGTAAATTTTTTTTAATTAAAATATTGTAAATATTGAAATAAAAATTATTACAAGCGTAAATACTCAAAATTTTATTTATTTATAAAATACATTAATTTACATCCAAACTATGTTCTTTTACATTGTAATTCACATCTTTAATACACATTATATGAAATAAAAATGATAATTTAATTTACAAAGTTTTTAACAAAATATACCAAAAAGAAAACCAAAGCTTTTAGCTGCTTCCATCTGGGTACCCTTCTTCTTCTGACAATTTTAATATTTACAGCTACCCTTCTAAACCTACGCGAGAGGAAACCACCCGCGCTAAGCTATTAGCTTAGTGGTGCTTCAATTATAAAAATTTTACATATATATATATATATATATATATATATATATTATTACATATCATTTATAAATTTAACAAGTAAGACATAAAATAAAGAATTATATAAAATCAAACAATTTCATCAAGCAGGTAATATTTAACAATTTAATTCATCTAACATTATCATAATGACATACTTTAACATTATTATTATTTTTCATTTTTTTTTGTGCCCATAACACCTATAACCGAACTAACTAATATGAATAACGGGGTTGTCATTTTCTGTTTTCATAATATTATACCGAACGCTTTATAATAATGTCATTACCGGCTTAATAATTTTGTGCTGAGTGTATTTATAAATTGTCATTTCCGACCTTAATATTTGGCACTGAGTGCCTTAAATCCCCTAATTGGCATGCCAAACTATTCTCTATTCTAGTTCTAGATTAGGTGTCATAGGGCTTAACTATTTCTTTATTAATTCACAATATTTTCAAAAGTGACAATATTATTCCATTACCATAATTATCCTTATTTATTTTTGTTCTTTATTCCCATTATTATTGCACTAAAATCTCACACATAAATAAATTTTTAAATATTTATGATTATCATTAAAGTAAAGATTCACATTAATTATTACATATAATTATCACAACACATGCAAAAGCCCAATATTTTATGTTTTTATCTATGACAGATTTCAGACTTACTTTTGAGCTTCATTTTTAGCTCATTTATAATTTGAATTGGGACTTCTGGTCTTCTAATATTTTTTATCTTATTGTCTTAGATTTCAAACGCATTAAAAATCACTCAAAACCAAGTTTTCTATTAAAAGTTATGATCATTTGAATACTACATCATCACAGAAATTTCAGCCCAGAATTTTTTAGACAGATTCTAGGTTTGAACTTCATACATTTTTCTAGAAAAATCTAGACATAATTAGATTTTATGTTCTTTCTATTATCACTTAGGAGCCGTGCGAGATGAAAATCTCATGCACGGTTTTGAATGAGAGAGAGTATCCCGCATGGGGAGTACGTTCGCAAGAATGAATAGGCATATCGAAATTATTGTATGTGGTAATAAGTACTCTATGGTTTGCATCTTTAGAAGGTCTATTGATAGAGATCAATCGTTTTTCACTTATACTTATTGATTTACTTCTACTAGGTTTTACAGAGCCTCAGCATGATTGAATCTGATCATTGAAAAGATTAATCTGGATCAATACCAAGTCAAGATGATACGGATCAACCCCTTCTTCTTACACCATAAAAATTAAATTCCTGTGTCTTAGCTTTCATTTCCAATAAAGAACATATAAAATAAAATTCCAGAACTCAAGTTACAATCAAAATAGTCAAGACTGTTCCATAATCCCTACAACAGGGTCATCAATTAGCATCAATCCAGATTCATCATTTGCATTCATTTTGATACTAAAATTTCCAGACTTTAACTACATTCATATGTCTCAATTATTTTACGTCACTTGATCCCATTGCCATATAAAATATCAAAAGTCACAACAAATCACATAACATATCACAAACACAACATATCAGACCTTAACACATAATTTCATACATATTAACAACATGTAAGATTTTTATCAATGAAGCACATACCTAATCAGCCTTGGTTCTCCCTTTAATCCTTCTTTCTCTTCCCTTATTAGCTAGCTTTCTCCTTGCCTTTGTCACCCTCTTGAGGGCCTCTCACTTGTTCATTTATTTTACCTACACAACCATACTATATCTCAATTCTAATATCCATTTTTAATGCTTTTCATGTCTACATAATGTAACACCCACTAATTAGAGTTTAATTTGAATAATTTAGACCACATAATTAAATTGTATTTTTGGTTAAATAAAATTAAAGATATTAGATATAAAGAAATATGTGAAGATAATAATAATAATAATAATAATAATAATAATAATAATAATAATAATAATAATAATAATAATAATAATAATAATAATAATAAGAAAATTAAAAAAAAAAGTGAAGTAAACAATAAAATGGTTATCAATAAAAAAAAAGAGCAAAATGGGAAAAGAGCTGAAGACTTTTGTTTTTGGCCATTTCTTCTCTTTTCTCCTTCTTCTTCTTCATCATCCCTTTTTCTTCCTCCATATCCCATATCAAATTACTCATCATTTTCTTCAAGATTTGCATCAAAAATCAGTCCAAATAAATATGATCTTGGTAAGAAATATTTTTCTCATGATTATTGTGTTATTAGAACTCTTTAGGTTATATTTTTACAGGATATTGAACTCTATTTTTTATTATCTTGTGACTCGAATTTGGGGATGTGTTAAACATAAAAGTTGTTCATCTATATCTTTTGTATCGCTCTGCCAACTATTATTGAAATATTTTCAGTATATGAAGAGATATAGTTATTGGGGTGAAACTAGTGCAGGGAGACGTATCAACCAAATAACCTACGGTTTTTATAACAATTTATCATTTTAGTGGCTTAATCTAAGATTTTGTAAAACATGAAAGTTGTAGGTATATATGTTATTGAGGTCTATACAAAATTTTGTATGAATTGCGCTTGTCTAGGTTGAGTTATTCTAAACTGAACTATGACTATTCCTGGATTGAGCTGATTTCATATACCTGTGCAGTTCCACTAACTTCGTCCTTATATTTCACCTATTTGTAAATCGAATTAGCCATAGTATAAAACATAAAAGTTTTACTCCTATGTCTTTTCTAACGTTTAGTAAAAGTTTCAAATTAAAATGTCATGTATTTTGTGAGTTATGATCTGAACAATTAAACTGGTTGGGTTGATAATCTATATTGCACCAGTTATATCTCATCCAATATATGAGAATCTTAGAGACCGAATTTGGAAATGAGTTAAACATGAAAAATGTTCCCAATTTAATTATATAACTGTATATAAAGTTTCATAATAATTTAAGCTACACATTAAAAGTTAGGATATTTTGAATTGGGTACCTTCAAACTGCCTAAGGGCAGAAAACAGGGTAATATTTAAAATTATACCAAAACTTATGTAAAGGTTTAAAAATTCTGAAATTTTAGTATATTTTAGTTTTACATGTTATAGTTAATCAGAATCAAGAATCATATAAATTGGATAAGTGTAGAAAAAGTTATTAATCCAATAATCCTTAGAGGTCTTGTTCTAGCTTAATAGAAATTGTAATTATTTATTTAAGTTATATTAAGAATAAATATTTTATCAAGCTATTAATTAATTATATTTTTAAATTATGATTTCAACAAGAAGAAGACCAACAAAAGTGAACAAGCTCTGAACTTATGTTTTGGAAAAGGAAAATACTATCGAGGTTTGTACATATATGTATTTTGTTTTGCCCTTATGCATGATTGTGTGTGTATGGCATAAATTACATGTCACAATGATGAAATTATATATTATGACATGTTTTAAAGTTGTAGGAATGTTATTAACTATGAACTTAATATTGTGTTAATATTTGATAAAATATCATGCTATTACATGGTTTTGAAATAAATTGTGAATATGTGATTGTGTTAATATGAAATGAGTATTGATTATAGAAACAAGTAATTAATGGTGTTAATTTCCCATTTCTCTACCTGAGGACTAACATAGGATAAATGGTGCACCATTAAGGGGGGAATTACGGTACCGATATGGATATTATTTAGGGACAGGGTGGCTTAAGCTCTGGGAGTGCCCCTGATCCTGATTATACACAGATGACATAATTATATTCAGTCAAGGTGGCTTAAGCTCCGCAAGCGCCCTTGACTTGAGATTATGGTGAGTAGGGTGGCTTAAGCTCCGCAAGCGCCCTTAACTTGAGATTATGGTGAGTAGGGTGACTTAAGCTCCGTGAGCGCCCCTATTTCATACCTCATATCCAGACAGTCCGGGAATGAGATTTGGGCTGATATTAATTAAAGACTATGGAATGAAATGTGAAAAATTTATTATTGACATAAGTGACAACATGAAATGCTTACAGGAGGTAATGAGAATTTAGTTATTGAATATGATTATTATGTTTATACTATTATGTGATGTGGTTATTTCTTTTATATGAAATAAAAATTCAGTGTATCATGAATTATTTGAGACATGCACTTGTGTGACTGCTTGGGAAAAACTTAATACCTATATGTACCACGAAGCTAGAGTTAGCTTAGCGTGGGTTCTTCTCACGCAGGAATTGGAACTATAGACGGTAGGAGGTGAAGTGGTCAAGAAGGAAATCCAAGCCCATATCAGCAGAGACACAAGAAGCATAGTTAGAGGGTTGGTTATTTATTATTATTATTATTATTATTTTAGTTTGACTATGTATATGGTGTGGTAGACATGTCTCATATATTAATATTGTGTATGTAAATAATTATGTAACATAATCAGGTGCCATATGTGTATACAATATAAGGATATATATATATATATATATATATATATATATATATATATATATATATATATATATATATATATATATATATATATATATATATATATATATATATATATATATATATATATATATATATATATATATATATATATATATTGTTAATTAGAACTACTTGCCTAAACCAATATAAATAAATAGATTAAGTTATTTAAAATGAAAAAAAAAAATTAATTTGAGCAGATTATCGAGTTAAGCTTGTGACATTCTTCTTATATATGTGGGATTATTCCTAATTTATAAGTGGGGTGTCACACATAATATTCTCATGCTCCTAATATGGTTTACACATTAATTGAGCTAAAATGTACTAAGGTTAAACTTCCTTCTTCAAATGTCATGGCTGCCCAAAAACCATATCCTAGTTCCCAATTCATTTTCTTCAATTCAACACTCAAATCATACTTCACTTATCACCAATTGTGTTGTTTTTATGTTAATTTCAATTTCCTCCAAATTACTCTAACTATGACAGCCCCTCATTCATCCATTAACATCATATTTCTCTAGTTTTTTAAGTCATAAAATAATTAACTAACATCAATTATCATTAATTCAAAGTGTAACTACACTTCCATCAACTAATCACAAACTTAAATTTCTACTTTCAATCTTACAACATAAGCTCAATCTACCAAACCTAATCACATGTATCATCATTATGGGTCTCAAATAAAAGAAAAAATGTTAAATTTAAGAAGAATAAACTCACCTTAAGAGTTTCCAAAGTGGGCTAAAATTCCTCTTAACAAATATCCTTTTTCTTGTCTTCCTTCTTTCTTGCTCCTTTGCTCCTTTTATGGCAAGAACTCCTTAATTCTGAATTTTCCTCTCTCGAAACTACTTTATTTCCTCACTTTTTCAAGCTTGATTTGAAGGAAAATGGTGGCTTATGGAACCTAAAGTGGATAGCCAAAGATAGGAGAAAAGAAGATGAAGATGACTTAGATATTTTGGGTGGAAGAATGAAGAATTCCTCCCATTTTTGACTTTTATACTTTGATTAAGGTGTGGGCCACTAATTAAAATTAATTCTAATTCTCATTGGTTCATTAAGTTAATTAATCTTGATTAACATTTAAACTTGGAGAAATTCCACATCTTCCTCCATATTCACACTTTTTCCCCAAATAATTGCCATAATACCGATTTTGTCCATATAAAATGTTATTTCTTTCTAATTCTACCACTAATCTCTTTAATTCCCAAATAATAATACCCTTAATTATTTTTCCTTATTATTAGTCTTTTTTTATGGCTTCAAATTTAGAATCCGATCGAACCTCTGCACCTCACTTCGGTCACGCGCAATCGGGGCCTAACTCTCTGGATGTTACAATTCTCTCCCCCTTAAGAAAATTTGGTCCTCAAAATTTACCTGATTAGCTAGAGCTGAATAACTGAGGATGTTGAGTTCTCATCATTTCTTCACTCTTCCAAGTGGCTTTTTTTACTGCATGATTGCGCCATAAGATCTTTACCAGTGGTACTTTCTTGTTCCGTAGTTCCTTAACTTCTCGAGCTATGATTTTCACTAACTCTTCTACATAGGTCAAGTTTGGTTGTACCTCTATTGATTCCACATGTATTACATGTGTTGGATCTTATCTGTATCTCCTTAACATTGACACATGAAACACATTGTGGATCTTATCCAATTCTAGTGGTAAGGCCAACCGGTAAGCCACAGGACCCACACGTTCAAGTATTTCGTATGGTCCAATAAATCTAGGACTCAGTTTTCCCTTTTTACCAAAATGAAGTACTTTCTTCCAAGGTGAAACTTTAAGAAATACCTTGTCTCCGACAACATATTCAATGTCTTTCCTCTTCAAATCGGTGTAGGACTTTTGTCGATCAGTTGCAGCTTTTAATCGATCTTAGATTAATTTCACCTTTTTTCTCTGTCTGCTGCACTAATTCTGGCCCCATTAACTTCTTTTCACCAAGTTCTATCCAACATAATGGTGTTCTGCATCTCCTTCCATACAAAGCTTCGTATGGTGCCATGCCGAGACTAGTTTGATAATTATTGTTATGTGCAAATTCCATCAATGATAGGTACTTATCCCAACTACCCTCAAAGTCAATTACACAACTTTTAAGCATGTCTTCCAGTAATTGAATAACTCATTCGGATTGGCCATCTGTTTGTGGGTGAAATGCTCTACTAAAAGTAAGTCTAGTTCCCAATGCTTGCTGTAGACTTTTCCAAAATTTTGATGTGAACCATGGATCTCGATCAGAAATAATGGATACTGGCACCCCATGCATTCGAATTATCTCATTAACGTATAATTCTACTAACCGGCTCAATAAATAATCCATCCAAACTGGCAGAAAGTGAGCCAATTTAGTAAGCCTGTCAAAAATTACCCATACTAGATCATGTTTCTTTTGCTTCAAAGGCAAACTAGATACAAAATCCATCATAATCCTTTCCCACTTCCATTCTGGAACTGTAATAGGCTACAATAATCCAGATGGTACTTGGTGCTCTGCTTTCACTTGTTGGCATGACAAGCATTTTGTAGTGTATTCCACGATATCTTTCTTCATTCCTGGCCACCAATAATGAATATTCAGGTCTTGATACATTTTATTGCTTCCTGGATGCATGGAATAAGTTGTATTATGTGCCTCTTTTAGAATTATTTGCTTTAATTTGTTGTCATTTGGCACATACAATCTTCCTTTATAACTTATGCTTCCATCATCTTCAATCTTAAATTCAGGTCTCTCCCCCTCCCCAGTAATCATTATCAATTTCTGATCTTGCCTATGAGCTTCTCTCACTTGTCGCCTTAAAGTAGGTTGAACTCGTAATTCTGCCAAAATAAATTATGAGTCTCATTTTAATTTATCATTAATTTATATGCGTTATATTATAATTAAGGAAATTTTAAACTATACCTGCCAATATTGTTCTACTTAAGGCATTAGCTACTACATTGGCTTTGCCTGGTTGATAATCAATAATACAATTATAATCCTTGATTAACTCTAACTAGCATCTTTGCCTTAAGTTCAACTCCTTTTTTATGGGCAAATATTTGAGGCTCTTATGATTTGTGTATATGTAGCACCGCTCGCCATACAAATAATGTCGCCATATTTTTAAAACAAACACTATTGCTTCCAACTCCAAATCATGAGTAGGGTAATTTAGCTCATGAGGCTTCAATTGCCTAGATGCATAAACAACTACTTTACCCTCTTGCATTAATACACAACCTAGCCCATTATGAGAGGCATCACTGTAAATCACAAAATCTTTTCCTGGAGTAGGTTGGGTCAAAACAGGTGCTTCGGTTAGCATACCTTTTAGTTTCCAAAAGCTTGTCTGACACCAATCTCTCCACTTGAACTTAGTTTTTTTTTTCTAAGCAACTTAGTAATTGGTGCAACTATATTTGAAAATCCCTTCACAAACTTTCTGTAGTAGTCAGCTAATCCAAGGAAACTTTGGACTTCTGTTACATTGTGAGGCAGCTTCCAACTTAGAATGACTTCTACCTTATTAAGATCAACATGGATTCCTTCAACTGAAATAACATTCCCTAAGAATCCTACTTCTTCCAACCAGAACTCACATTTTGACAGCTTTACATACAATTGATTTTCCCTCAAAGTTTGAAGTACTACTCTGAGATGCCTGTCATGTTCTCCCTTGTCCCTCAAATACACCAGGATATCATCTATAAAAACTACCACAAATTGATCAAGGTAAGGCCTAAAAATTATATTCATCATATCCATAAAGGTAGTTGGTGCATTCGTTAAGCCGAACAACATAACCAGTAACTCATAGTGGCCATATCGAGTCCTGAAGGCTGTTTTGGACACATCTGATTCTCTGATTTTTAGTTTGTGATACCTAGATCTGAGATCAATCTTAGAAAATACTCCTGCTCCCTTCAATTGATCAAACAAATCATCAATTCTAGGAAGTGGGTATTTATTTTTAATTGTCACCTTGTTCAATTGTCAATAATCAATACATAATCGAAGGGTGTCATCCTTATTTTTCACAAATAACACTGGAGCATCCCATGGTGACACACTGGTTTTATGGGTCTAGTAATTCCTAGAATTGAACCTTCAGCTCTCTTAATTCTGCAGGTGCCATTCTATAAAGAGTAATTGATATCGTGGTTGTACCAGGAATTACATTAATAGCAAACTCTATCTCTCTATCTAGTGGTAAACCCAGTAAATCTTCAGGAAACACATCTGGGAACTCACACACTGTGGGGATATCCTTGAGTTTCGGGCTCCCCTTCCTGGTATCTATCACATGGGCTAAATATGCCTCACATCCCTTCCTAATGTATTCTCGAGATTTTAATGCAGAAATAACACTGGTCAAACATGTTTGACCTTCACCTTGAATGATGGTGTCATTCTGCCCGGGAATGTTAAGTACAACATTTCTAAATCGGTAGTCGACTACAGCTCTATGCTTTGTCAACCAATCCATACCCAGAATAGCATCGAATTCATGAAAAGGTAATTCTATTAAGTCTGCTAGAAATTCTCTACCCTGAATTCTTATTGAACTGTTTCTATAAATCTGATTCACTTTCACACTATGTCCCAGCGGATTGGTCACTACTATCTCATATTATAAGGTCTCAGGTATCATGTTCCCTTGTTTAAGTGCAATTGTGCTTATGTATGAATGCGTGGAACCATGATCTATCAATGCATGTAATTCAAAATCAAATAAGGAAATTTTACCAACTATGACGTCTAGTGCATCTTGGTTCTCACAAGCTCTCATCACATATGCCTAAGCTAGAGCTCTACTATCGACGGGTCTATCAACTATCTCTGATAGCCCCTGACTTTGTCTAGTACAACCACCTCTAAACTGGCCTTGACCTCTACCATGGCTCTGTACCGGTGCCATAGTATATGCTAGTGTCATACTGCCTGTACTAAGTCTGGGACAATCTCTCTTGATATGGTCAGTAGCTCCACATCTCAAACATGCCCCTGTCAACCACCAACACTCTCCTGTATGAGCTCTACCACAATGCTGACACATAGCAGGAGTTGGTCTCTTGGAAAATGAAGTTGGTGAACTAGTAGATGATGCTGCAGGTCTAAAATGATGACCCCGCCTACCAGAAAATGTCTGCCTAGCAGCCTGTGAGTAAAATGGTCTAGGTATTATTCGCCCTTTCCTACCAGATGTCTGAGCCACACTAGCTGTCGATTTCTTGGAGAACTCCTTTGTCTTCAACTTTTTCCTCTTTTCAACACTAATGGCAGAGGACACTTGCATAGAAAAATTTGTATGCTGGTGGGAAGCCATTAAATATCCAATCTCCTCATCGAGGCTATCTTCAAATCTATGACATTTGTCAGCTTCATCTCCAATAATCCCTGTTGCATACTTGCTCAGCCTGGTGAACTCCATCTCATACTCAGCTATTGTCATACCCCTCTGCTTCAAATTCAGAAATTCTTGCTTTTTCTCATCCACATAAACTCTTGGCATATATTTATTTTTAAACTCTGCCATAAAGAAATCCCATGTCTGAGGGTTCGGAGTCTGAGGTTTCGCTAACACCAAATTCCACCAGTCATAGGCATGCTCCTGAAGGAGGGACACTGTATATCTAACCTTATACTCCTCCGGACACTACAGCTCCTCAAAAATCCTTTGTCTTTTCCAACCAAAATTCTGCTGCTGCTGGGTCATCCTCTTTCTTGCCCATAAAATCCATAGCCCCATATTTTCTTAATTTATCAATTTGGGGTTTTGGTTACGGTGGGGGAGCTGGTTGAGCTGGTGGTGGCACAACTTATGTTATTTGCTGT
The DNA here is from genome assembly GCA_023653625.1 of Triadica sebifera. Taxonomy (NCBI): domain Eukaryota; kingdom Viridiplantae; phylum Streptophyta; class Magnoliopsida; order Malpighiales; family Euphorbiaceae; genus Triadica; species Triadica sebifera. Next base: position 15,463,788 of record CM042899.1, read on the forward strand.
AACAAAATAGTCATTTGTTGCATAAAGGGTACTTGACCCGGATCAATTAGTTCTTCCACATGTTATGGATCTATCACACTAGGCTCCAAAGCTCTAATTGATGTTGAATGTCTATGAGTAGCCGAATTAACTATATTATCACCTTCATGCTCTTTGTGACTTCCCCTTGATTCCGTATCCATTAAAACCTATATTGTCAGAAGAAGGGTCCCTTATTAGAATATAGCAACTTAAAACAATACAAATATTGAAAATATGCAATTATTTTCCTATACCCACTAAGTAAGAATCGTTAAAACCTATAGCTCTGATACCAAAAATTGTAACACCCTCTTACCCTGCTTTCATTTAATAAGGTAAGTGGGTATTATTCATCTAACTGTTTCATAAAATTAATGAAGTGAAGTAAATTTTTTTTAATGAAAATATTGCAAACACTAAAATAAAAATTATTACAAGCATAAATACTCAAAATTTTATTTATTTATAAAATACATTAATTTACATCCAAACGATGTTCTTTTACATTGTAATTCACATCTTTAATACACATTATATGAAATAAAAATGATAATTTAATTTGCAAAGTTTTTAACAAAATATACTAAAAAGAAAACTAAAGCTTTTAGTTGCTTCTCTCCGGATACCCTTCTTCTTCTGACAATTTTAATATCTACAGCTATCCTTCTAAAACTGTGCAAGAGGAAACCACCCGCGCTAAGCTACTAGCTTAGTGGTGCTTCAATGATAAAAATTTTACATACATATATTTTATTACATGTCATTTATAAATTTAACAAGTAACACATAAAATAAAGAATTATATAAAATCAAACAATTTCATCAAGCATGTAATATTTAACAATTTAATTCATCTAACATTATCATAATGACATACTTTAACATTATTATTATCTTTCATTTTTCTTGTGCCATAACACCTATAACTGAACTAACTAATAGGAATAACAGATTGTCATTTTCGGCTTTCATAATATTGCGTCGAGTGCTTTATAATAATGCAATTACCGGCTTAATAATTTTGCCATTATCGGCTTAATAATTTTGCGCCGAACGCATTTATAAATTGTCATTACCGGCTTTTATATTTAGCACCGAGTGCCTTAAATCCCCTAATTGGCATGTCAAACTATTCTCTATTCTAGTTCTAGATTAGGTGTCATAGGGCTTAACTATTTTTATATTAATTCACAATATTTTAAAAAATGACAATATTATTCAATTACCATAATTATGCTTATTTATTTTTGTTCTATATTTCCATTATTATTGCACTAAAATCTCACACATAAATAATTTGTTAAATATTATAATTATCATTAAAATAAATATTCACATGAATTATTACATATAATTATCACAACACATGCAAAATCCCAATATTTTATGTTTTTACCTATAGCAGATTTCAGACTTATTTTTGGGTTTTATTTTTAGCCCATTTATAATTCGAATTGGGAGTTCTGGTCTTCTAATAATTTTTATATTATTTTCTTAGCTTTCAAATGCATCAACAATTACTCAAATCCAAGTTTTCTATCAAACATTATGATCATTTGAGTACTACATCATCATAGAAATTTCAGCCCAGAATTTTCTAGACAAATTATAGGTTTGAACTTCATGCATTTTTCTGTGAAAATCTAGATATAATTAGATTTTATGGTCTAAATAACAATTAAATCCCTATGTCTTAGATTTCATTTCCAATAAAGAACATATAAAACAGAATTCTAGAACTCAAGTTACAATCAAAATAGTCAAGACTGTTCCATAATCCCTACAGCAGGGTCATCAATTAGCATCAATCCACATTCATCATTTGCATTTATTTTGATAGTAAAATTTCCAGACTTTAACTAAATTCATATGTCTCAATTATTTTACATCACTTAATCCCATTTCCATATAAAATATCAAAATCTACAACAAATCACATAACATATCACAAACACAACATATCAAACCTTAACACATAATTTCATACATATTAACAACATGTAAGATTTTTATCAATGAAGCACATACCTAATCATCCTTGTTCTCTCCCTTAATCCTTCTTTCTCTTCCCTTATTAGCTAGCTTTCCCCTTGCCTTTTTCACCCTCTTGAGGGCCTCTCACTTATTCATTTATTTTACCTACACAACTATACCATATCTCAATTCTAATATCAATTTTCAATGCTTTGCATGTCTACATAATATTCTAATGCTCCTAATATGTTTTACACCTAATTGAGCTAAAATGTACTAAGATTAAATGTCCTTCTTCAAATTTCATGGCTGACCAAAAACTATATCCTAGTTCCCAATTCATTTTCGTCAATTCAACACTCAAATCATACATCACTTATCACTAATTGTGTTGTTTCTATGTTAATTTCAATTTCTCCCAAATTACTCTAACTATGGCAGCCCTTCATTCATCCATTAACATCATATTTCTCTAGTTTTTTAAGTCATAAAACAATTAAATAACATCAGTTATCATTAATTCAAAGTGTAACTACACTTTCATCAACTAATCACAAACTTAAATTTCTACTTCCAATCTTGCAACATAAGCTCAATCTACCAAACCTAATCTCATGTATCATCATTATGGATCTCAAATAAAAGGAAAAAGGTTAAGTTTAAGAAGAATAAACTCACCTGAAGATTTCTAAAGTGGGCCGAAATTCCCCCTAACAAATCTCTTTTTTCTTGTCTTCCTTCTTTCTTCTTTCTTGCTCCTTTGCTCCATTTATAGCAAGAACTCCTTAATTCCGAATTTTCCTCTCTCAAAACTACTTTCTTTTCTCACTTTTTCAAGCTTGATTTGAAGGAAAAGGGTGGCTTATGGAAGGCTAAAGTGGACATCCAAAGAGAGGAGAAAAGAAGATGAAGATTACTTAGATATTTTGGGTGGAGGAATGGAGAATTCCTCCCATTTTTCACTTTTATACTTTGATTAAGGTGTGGGTCCCACTAATTAAAATTAATCCTAATTCTCATTGGTTCATTAGGTTAGTTAATCTTGATTAACATTTAAACTTTGAGAAATTCCTTATTTGCTACATCTTACTCCATATTCACACTTTTTCCCCAAACAATTGCCATAATACCAATTTTGTCCATAGAAAATTTTATTTTTTCCTAATTCTACTACTAATCTTTTTAATTCTCAAATAATAATACCCTTAATTATTTTTTCTTATTATTAGTCATTTTGTTATGGGTTCAAATTTAGACTCCGATTGAACCTGCGCGCCTCACTTTAGTAACGTGCAATCGGGGCCTAAATCACTGGATGTTACAAAAACACTATCGAGGTTTGTACATATATGTATTCTGGTTTGCCCCTGTGAATGATTGTATGCGCATGACATGAATTATTTCTCACAATGATAAAATATTATATTAATGCATGTTTTAAAAGTATAAAAATATTATTAACTATGAACTTAACATTATGCTAATATTTGATAAAATATCATGCTATTACATGGTATTGAAATAAATTATGAGTATATGATTATGTTAATATGAAATGAGTATTGGTTATAAAAACAAGTAAATAATGTTGTTAATTGCCCATTTCTCTACCTAAGGACTGACATAGGATAAATGGTGCACCATTATGGGAAAGTTACGGTACCGATATGGATATGATTTAGGGACAAGGTGCTTAAGCTCTAGAAGCACCCCTGATCCTGATTACACACAGATGACATGATTATATTTGGTCAAGGTGGCTTAAGCACTTGAGTGCCCTTGACTTGAGATTATAGTGAGTAAAGTGGCTTAAACTCCGCGAGCGCCCCTATTTTATACCCCGTACCCGGACAGTTCGAGAATAAGATTTTGGGCTAATAAATCATAGAATAAAATATGAAATTTTATTAATTGATGTAAGTAACAAAGTGTAAAATGCTTATATGAGGTGGCGCAAATTTAATTATTGCATAAGGTTATTATGTTTATTTTTTTATGTTATGTATTTATTTATTTTATATGACAAATATGTAATAAAAGTTGATGTACCATGATTTTATTTGAGACATGCATTTGTGTGACTGCCTAGGAAAAACTTTAATACTTATATGTATCACTAAGCTAGAGATAGCTTAGTGTGGGTTTTTTTCACACAAGAATTGAAGTTGTTGCTTGTAGATAGTGAAGTTGATCAAGAAGAAATCCAAGCCCATATCAACAGAGACATAAAAGACGTAGTTAGAGGGTTGATTACCTATTATATTTTTTTTAGTTTGACCATGTATATGGTTGTGGTAGACATGTCTCATATGTTAATATTGCATATGTAAATAATTATGTAATATAATTGAGTGTCATATGTGTATACAACCTAATGGTATATATATATATATATATATATATATATATTGTTAATTAGAACGACTTGCCTAAACCAATATAAATAAATAGATTAAGTTATTTAAAATGAAAAAAATTTAATTTAAACAGATTTATCGAGTTAAGCTTGTGGCATCCTTCTTATATATGTGGGAATATTCCTAATATATAAATGGGGTGTCACAATCTCCTTCCTTTTAATCAAGGTTGATCGAGCCAATTGAAGAGTTTAGTGAAAGAGGGTCTCGGCTTTAACAAGAAAGGTGAAGAGATGACTTTGAATGTGAAGCCCAAGCTGTGGATAGGATAGAATTGGTCATGTATGTGAGATTCACCGCAAGAAAAGAAGAAAGAATGAGTATATACTTGTTGCCCAAACAATCCCTAAGAAGGGGAGGGGATGAATTGATGACGAATTAAAATTTTAGGCTAAGGCAAGTAAAAAGAATTTAAGAAGAGATAGAAAGAATTGTGAGACACAATTTTATAGATGTCGGGTTTAATTAATCGTACGTCATCTCCCTAATGTCAATTTGATATTTCACTAACTCTTGTTTTCACACTAACTCTTGTTTTCACTAACTCAAACAGGAGTTACAATTGAGTTTTCACTAGCTCACTCGCAGTTATAGGGTTTTTTTTCTCTTGATTAACACCTAACTTAATTCCCTTGTGTTTTAATCACTACTAGAAAATTGACCTATAATGAGGAAAAATTCTATTTTTAAATTACTAGAAATCATGAGGGAAAATTCTATTGTTAAATTACTAAAAACTATCATTAAACTTTTTAGTGAGGAAACAATTCTTATCATTGCCCATGTTATTGTTTCTCTCACTAAAAGTAACTAATGACGGTATTTGTATCCCATCATTAATGGTATTAGTATTATTATTTCTCTCATCATTTAATCATTTTTCAGTTGGAGACTTCCTCTCGTTATTTATATTTTTTCCTATCAATAAAACTCTAATTACCAATATCATTTTCTTTCATTATTTAAAATTTTTCCTCTCACTAAAATTCACATTACCAATAGAAATTCTCTCACAATACAATAATTATATGTCACTAAAAGTTACTTTACCAACACAATTTTCTCTAATTATATCAATTTTTTACTCTCATTAAAACCAATTTACCATCACAATATTTTCTCATTAAAATGTTGAAGTTCCTATCATTAAATAATAGAAAATTGAATATTCCAATAATTTTAAATCATATGATATGAATCCATCATCACTAAATATTTTACACATTAATAGCATTAAATGATGTAGTAACATTTTTAGCTAAAAAAGGCACAAATATAAATAACTATAATATATTACGCTAACAAAATATACAAGATTGTAATAAGTGTTATAACCCTATGATCTTATAGTACTAAAAAAAGGAGTTACATTTACAGGAATAATTAATACAAAAGATTATATAAGAGTTTATCTCGCTCATCTTCTATTCCTAAGTATTCAAAATAGTTTTCTAAGAGTTCTACATGCATTGATCATGTGATGTTAAAAAGAACACTAGTTACATTAATACTTCTTGTGTAAAAATCTCTTCATAAGCCATCTACAAAATAAAATAAAAAAATGTATATATTTGACATTAATCTTCACAGTCAATAATAAATATTATACTTTAACTACCAAATTTTCATACTAAGTAATATAAATCATACCCAATAAACAAACTATTAGTAATAAACCAATGTAAGAATATAAGAATACTAATACATTACCTAGTATTAAAAGCAAAAATAAAACTATCAAAATCACTCAATTGGCTTTGAGCATCATCCTAAAAAAATAACAAGTCATTAGCACTTCAAGTACTGTTGGAAGAAATAATAAACTAAAAAAGTGACAATTTTTTTCAAATTTATTTTCTTATCTAGTTAGTGCATGAATTTTTTTTTTTAAGATTTGCATTCATGTCAAAATTTTAAGTCATTTCTTATTATTATAATAATATTAAGATGTGTACAAATCAGAGCATCATTAACCATACAATAAAAGGAAGAACAATGTCAAATCACATGGAATTCCTCTATGCAACACTATACTTTCCACATATGATCCAAGAAAAATATTAGAAGAGAATGAAATTGTTAGCAAGTTTTGATTGCAAGACAATTGTCAAGATAGTCAAAGTTATCATCACTTAGTGGGAATTACACAGATAAAAGACAACCTCATGTCATGAGGAAAGCAGAGACAATCGGCCCATGTGGGAAAATGTTTTTTCCCCTTTATTTGGTTTGAGAGAGAAATTTGAGGATTCATATGCACACTTAACACTATGCATTTTTTTCTAATCAATCACTAGTCAAACTTGAGAAAAAAAAAAAGACTTAAAATAAGAACATTATAAGTTTTAAACAATTCCTATTATGTAAGACATTGTAGAACTTAGAGGGTTATTTTATCATTTTGATGATAACAAATAATTGAATGATAGAAAATTTAACCATACTTTGTGTTTTTAATATTTAGATAGGTTAAATGATCCTTAAAAAATCAAAGCCAACTGAATCAAGTCATTTGAAGTTCAAATAGTGAAATTCAGAAGAAATTCACGCAAGTGTTCATTCATGCCTGTTAAATAAATAGTCACGCCTATTAATCAAGTCGTTTCATGCCCATGGAAGATAGTGTCATACTTGTAAAGACTCATGGCGCCAAAGATTCAAACTCAATCTGTAATGGCCCAATTACCGGGTTAGTTGTAAACTGTAGTTTCCAATATTGATCAGTATACCCGGGGTCAAAAATACACCCGTGGGTGAAAAATATTTTATTTGATCATCGAAAAATATAGGTTATAACTAGTCTGAGGGTAAAATTTGGAGTGAAAATGAGGTCAAATAAGTCCTCAAAAGTCAAAATTAAGAAAAAATGGGACCCGGTTTAATTAAATAGTTGGTTGACCGTAATTTGACCGGGCTATGAAAAATAGCAAACGACATCCAAAAATTTATTTTAAGATATAGATAGACTCTAAATAATATTTAGGATTATTTGACAGTGAAAATGAAATTTTACGGTAACACCGAAAATTGAATTATCTGTCCGATTTAAGTGAGCTAGACAGGAAACGAACTCCGATTGAGTTGAAATTTTTTGTGTAGACATATAAAAATATTTTATGAATTATGGAATCAAATTTGGATGAATTTGAGCTTGGAAAGTAGGAAAAATAATTTATATGACAAGCACCTACGAGCTGTCTTGCAGATATTGAGAGAGAAGCAGCTATATGAAACATTCAGTAAATGTGACTTCTGGTTGAATGAAGTATCATTCTTGGGTCATGTAATTTCATCTGAAGGGATAAAGGTGGATCCAAAGAAGATTGAAGCAATCTTACAGTGGAGAATACCTAAGACTGTTACAGAAGTCAGAAGTTTCTTTGGTTTGGCTGGGTATTATAGGAGATTTGTAAAAGGTTTTTCCACCATAGCAGTGCCGCTCACCCGACTGTTACAGAAGCATGTTAAGTTTGAATGGACGGATAAATGTCAATAAAGCTTTGAGAAGCTTAAGAACTTGTTGACAGAAGCCCCAGTGTTAATTCAATCGGAATCTGGCAAGGATTTTGTGATTTACAGTGATGCCTCCAAGAATGGGTTAGGCTGTGTATTGATGCAAGAAGGTAAAGTGGTTGCATATGCTTCCCGACAACTCAAGACTCGTGAGAAGAACTATCCTACTAACGATCTTGAGCTTGCAGCAATTGTACTCGCCTTGAATATTTAGAGACATTATCTTTATGGTGAGAAATGTTACATTTACACTGATCATAAAAGTCTGAAATATTTGCTCACATAGAAGGAACTTAATTTGAGGCAGAGACGATGGCTTGAATTGATAAAAGACTATGACTGCTTAATCGACTATCATCTAGGGAAGGCGAATGTAGTAGCTGATGCACTTAGTAGAAAATTTATGGCAGCCCTTAGAGTGATGAATGTCAGAATAGATATGACACAAGATGGAGCGATAATAGCAGAAATGTAAGTAAAACCAGATTTTCTTCAGCAAGTGAAAGCGGCACAAAAGCTAGATGATCGTTTGATTTCCATAGTGAACAAAGTAAAAGAGAGCAATGAAGGTAGTTATTCTTTGGGTGAAGATGGAAGTCTTTATTTCAACCGGAGGTTATGTGTACTGGATCAAGATGAATTGAGAAAGAACATTCTCACAGAAGCTCATCATAGCAGCTATGAGCTGTATCCTGGTGGCAACAAGATGTATCAGGATTTGAAAGTACACTATTGGTGGCCAAGAATGAAACGTGATGTGATAGAATTCGTGAGTAAATGTTTGATATGCCAACAGGTGAAAGCTGAGCATCAAGTTCCATCAGGTTTACTTCAACCTATTGCGATACCAGAGTGGAAATGGGATCGAGTGACCATGGATTTTGTTACGGGATTGCCTCTGACAGGAAATAAGCAAGATGCTATCTAGATAGTCATTGATAGACTGACGAAATCAGCCCATTTCATACCAGTACGGAGGGACTATCCACTGACCAAGTTGGCAAAAATCTACATCAATGAAATAGTGAGACTCCATGGAGTACCATCCTCCATTATTTCAGACAGGGATCCTAGATTTACTTCCCAATTCTGGAAAATGTTGCAGGAAGCATTGGGGACAAGACTTCATTTCAGTACAGCTTTTCATCCTCAGACTGATGGGCAGTCGGAGAGTGTAATTCAGATAGTTGAGGATATGTTGCGATGTTGCATCATCGAGTTTGAAAGTAGTTGGGAAAAGTATTTGTCATTAGCAGAGTTTGCTTACAACAACAACTATCAGTCCAGTATCAAAATGGTGTCGTATGAAGCACTGTATGGGAGAAAATGTAGAACTCCTTTATGTTGGACAGAATTGAGTGAGAAGAAGTTAATAGGAACAGACTTGGTTCGAGAAACTGAAGTGAAAGTGCGGGTAATCAAGGATAGATTGAAAGAAGCCATGGACCGACAGAAGTCATATGCAGATTTAAGAAGAAAAGATATAGAATTTCAGGTCGGAGATCAAATGTTTCTGAAAGTATCACCCTAGAAGAAAGTTATGAGATTTGGCAAGAAAGGCAAGCTAAGTCCCAGATTTTTAGGCCCTTATGAGATTATACAGTGAGTGGGACCCGTAGCCTATTGATTGAAGCTGCCTCAAGAGTTAGAAAAGATTCATGATGTGTTCCACGTGTCAATGCTACGGAGGTATAGGTCAGACCCAAGTCATGTGATTAAGCTAGAAGAAATTCAAATACAGGTTGATCTGAATTATGAAGAGAAACCATTAAAGATCCTAGCCAAAGAGGTTAAACAGCTCAGGAACAAGCAAATCCCACTAGTGAAGGTGGTATGGAATCACCAAAATGTGGAAAAAGCCACGTGGGAGCCAGAAGCTGCGATGAGGCAACAATATCCACAATTGTTTAATACAGGTAAAATTTAGAGGATGAAATTTTTATTAGTAGGGGAGAATTGTAATGGCCCAATTACCGGGTTAGTTGTAAACTGTAGTTTTCGATATTGATCAGTATATCCGGGGGTCAAAAATACATCCGTGGATGAAAAATATTTACCGTAAATTGAATTATCTGTCCGATTTAAGTGAGCTAGACAGGAAACGAACTCCGATTGAGTTGAAATTTTTTGTGTAGACATATAAAAATATTTTATGAATTATGGAATCAAATTTGGATGAAATTGAGCTTGGAAAGTAGGAAAAATAATTTATAGTGCATAATTGGGCCTAAATGGGTTGGGTTTTATTTGGCCCAAATCCACCCATTTAAGACCACTATAAATAGGCTCAACATCAGAATTATTTAGAGGAAATCTGGAAATTTTTCTTCCCCAAATCCCTTCCATGGCCGAAACCCCACCTTTCCCATTTTTCTTCCAATTTTCTTCCATTTTCTTCACTTTTTACACCAAAATCAACCACCCAAAAATAATTTTAGCCTTTTTAGTAGCTATTAGAAGTTTTTAATCTTCATTTGGGAGGCTAAAGTGGAAGGAAATCAAAGGAGAAAGTTTAGGATTTTAATTTGAGGTAAGAAAAATTTATGGTGTTAAATTAATTTAATTGTTCAAATAGGTAGTTTAAGATATGTAGATGATAATTATGAAGTTTATTTGAGCTAAGAAAGTAAATTAATGGTGGATTAATGAAGAAAAGTTTTTGTCCATGGTAGGTTCAAAGCAAGGTGAAGGTGCTTCCAAAGGAAAAGGAAAATTAGGAAGGCCTAAAATAAGGAATTAAGGTTAGTAATTTCTTAATCTAATTATTTCCATTAATTAAGTATAATTTAGGGTTATGAAAATTTAGAAATTTGTATATTTTGTATGTAATTGTTAAATTAATGCTTAAAATATGATTAATGGATTATGAAAAGTAAATTAAAATGATTAATTTATATTAAAAAAATTAATTAGTGGAAATTGTAAAATGTGACCTTATTATGTGAAAAATGAATATTAAGGAATAAAGACATTTTAGTGTAATATTATGATATATATGGAATAATGAATGTATTAATTAGTGAAATGAATAATTAGAAATTGAAAGAAAATTTTAATGATGAAATTTAAATATAGAAAAAAAAAGAAAATAGATATTAATATTTTCTTTGCTAATTAAATGAAAATTTACTTATGAAATGTAAGAGAATATGATTTTAAGTATGTAGAAATTTATTGAAAATTTTCAATTAAATATTGAGTATTATTTTTCTATTTATTGATGATATTATGTATGTAATGAAAAATAATGAATAAAATATATTTAGTGAGTTTATAACTTAATTGATATATTAGAATAAAAAAATGTGAAAAAAATTTGCTAATGATAAAATTGTTATGAAAGAATAAATTATTAAGTGATTAATAATGTAAAAATAATGAAATTTATGGTTTAATAGAAATCGAATTGAAGAAATAAAATAATGTCCTTAGTTGTTTTTCTGATGGTTAAATCTAGTTCAGGATATAATTGGCTAGCCATAGGGACACTATTACCGCAGTGCGGGTCATGGCGACTCGCTTATGTAGCCAATGATGGTCTACTTCAGTGATCATAACTCAGTGATTCAGTGTACAGTATAGTGCTCGGGTGATCCTTCGAGATTACTCTTCAGTGTAGTGGACTCTTGGGGTCCACGTCCTATGTATCCGATCCGAAGATTTTCTATCGGATTGAAACTAGAGGCAAGTGTGAATGAAATAATTAAAGTGACAATTATGAATAAAATATGAGAAAACCGATTAAAATGAAAAATAGGATAAACATAAAATAAGTGAAAAATATAAGAAAAATAATGAAAATGAGAATTACAAGATAGATATTAAATTGTGTAGTAAAGATAAATAATCAAATAAATAAATATAAAAATAATAAAAGTAATAATGTTAGTGGCAAAAGTGTAAATAATATATAGTTAATGATATAATTGTAAATAAATAAAAATTTAAGAATTTAAGTGAAATTTGTAACAAATAAAAAAAAAATTGAAAAGAAGAAAGAAAAAAAAGAGGATTTAAAAAGAATAAAATGAATTATATATTAATGAGAAAAATTGAATAGTATATTAAAAATACAATTGCATGAAAATACCAGTAGTGGAAATTTTTAAATTTATAATCACCACTGAGCATATTAATGCTCAGTACGTAGTTATTTGACTGCGTGCAGGTAACGACAGGAAAGGCAGGAGCAGACATACAACCTTTGGGAGTTGATGGAATATTGACATAATTGTATGTTATTATATAAATGGCATGTATATATGGATTTAGATATGGTGTTGTATGGATGAATTTATGTATATATTCTGATAAATGAATATTTGTGAATTATTATATATGTGGAGAATTGGGGTTGAATGAAAAATATATTGTATTATGTGTGAATTGTTGTGCTCAAAAATGGGTTATGGATTGTTTGCTTGGCAGGTGGGTTAGTTAGTTTATAGTCGTTATGCTGCCGAAATTTTTGGAAAAGTAAAAAGGATTAATTAAGTGTTGGTAATATTATAGTTATTAAATAAAGATAAAAATTTTTTTTGGCATACATCGGCTATAATCGTATTTACCCACGTAATGTATGTATAGAATAAGTGTTTATAAGAGTGTTACACAATCATTCATGATTGTGAATAAAATGACTTACTTGTGAAACAAGTTTTCTATACCTGTAAAGTTTTAGTCACCCCTGTGAAAGATAATGCCAAAACGGAGTTTATGGCCAACTTCACCACTTAGGTCACAGCTTTCCAAGAACATTTATACCCATGAATCTAGATTAGAAAAGAAAGAATATGATAAATAAAAAAAAAAGTAAAGTAATAGTTAATAGTAATAAAGTAAAGAAATTATCAATTGAATTGCCTTCTTTGTACAATCGTCTGGGACGTATCATGTAACCACATTTCCACTTTGGATTGTTTCTTCATTCAAGTGATGGGTTTCTTGGATTTGTTGTGATACAACTAATTGTCCACCCTTTCCAAGTGTGATTTCTATGTTATGTATGGTCGTGCCTAAGGGCATATCGGTTAAAGTAGATTCTTCTTTTTGATCAATCAAAACCTCTTCCCAAACTGTACAAGCTTCTTGCAAAGCATACGACTTTATGGGTGTGGATGATGATATCTATACAAATGGATCTTATATATCGTATTCATAAATCTCATGATAGGTACCCAAAGATTCATAGTGAACTTCGATGGGAGCTTCTCTTGAAGCAATAGTGTGTTGATCTAGTTGCCACTGGAGCCATAATTTAAAGTTGTCAAGCGCAAATGAAAAAGTGGTTGAATGACTATTTTTTCTTTAAATGCACCCCAAATGACTTCTAAAGGTTATAAGAACTAATTATCAAGCATTCAATCTTTGTAAAGCCTTATGCATTAAAAATCTCCAATTACCTTCTTCTATTTTCTATTGTAAACCATTTTTGCTCAAGTGTTGTTGAGCTTCTAGTAGTTTATGTGAGCCATCAAAATACAAGGATTTGATTGTTGTGTTAGCCATTAAATACAATAGTTTTTGGGTTATTTGTTGGCCAATAGTGAAAAATACCATATTTGGGAGTGAGCTAGGTAAAACTCCATTGTAACTCATTTGAGTTAGTAAAATACTCAATTGTGATTGGAGAGAGGACATAGAGTTCATTAATACCCGAACCTCTACAAATCTTGTGTTTCTCATCTTTACTTTTATCTTTTTATCATTTCTTTGTTATTGCCTTAGCTAAAATTTTAATTACTCACCAATTCATCCCCCCTTTCTTAGTGATTGTTTGGGCAACAATTGGTATACGAGCTAAGTCTAGCAATAAAGCCTAATAAGCACTAGTAAGATCGAATCATGGCCAATAAAGAGATTCAAAGCCTCAAGCCTTATTTTGATGGACCAATTATGCTTATTGGAAGTTTAGAATTGAGGCATATATTGATAGTGAAGGAATCCATATTTGGGATAGTGTTCGGAAGGAGTGGAAACCCCTAACAAGAAGAAATGCTCAAGGCAAAGTTGAAATCATTCAAGAGATGATTTGATAGAGCCTCAAAAAAGGGCTAATGGAAAAAAAAGAAAGCTATGACAATTCTAATAAGTTCTCTATCTCTTGAAAAGTGTGGTAGAATTCAACATTGTCTAACTACCTATTCAATTTGGAAGACATTAGAGAACTACCACAAGGGCAAAGACCAAGTGAGGTCTAAGAAGATTTAATTTTTTGTCACCAAATATGTGCTCTTCAAAATGAGGCAAATGAGTCTGTAATTGACATGACGAACTGTCTTCTTGCTATCATCAATTGCATGAAAAAGCTTGGAAGGCATACTAACTAGGAAGATGTAAATAACAAAATTCTAAAACAAAATTTTCCAATGAACCATTATGGTTCAAGTGTTGTGGGTATTGAAGAAACCAATAAGGATTTGAGCACCATTCCTACAATGTGCTCATTGGCAAGCTTCTTACTCATGAGATGGCTCTAACAAGGGACATGAAACTTGAAGGGGAAAAGGAGAGGAGAAAGCCCTAAGCACTCAAATCATCATCTTTCAAGCCTCAAATATGAGGACGAAATTACTGGAGCTGTACAGGTATACAAAGCCAGCTCAATCAAGGAATATTCATAGTTCATTTCACTATAATTCAACCTACACAAGAGATGCTTATACGAAATTTGGCAGAGACCTAAATAACACATATATTTACAACTTTTATGTTTTACAAAACCTCAGATTCAACCATTAAGATGATCAAATTGATCAAAAATTGTGGAGTATCCTGTTGATACTCTTCTAGGGACCAGTCTCACTCAAATAACCATTTCTCTTCATATACTCCAAATCATTCAATAAAATTTGATAGACAGATACACAAGATATAAATGAACAACTTTTATTTTTAACACTTCTCCAAATTTGATTCACAAGACAATCAAAAGCAGAGTGAAATATATTACAGTAACATAACCTAAAAAGTTCTAATAACACAATAACAATGGGAAATAGATTTCTTACCAAGAACAAATTTATTTGGACTGAATTTCTTACAAATCATGAAGGAGAGAATGAAAAATTGGGGCTATGATATAGAGGAAGGAAAGGGATGATGATGATAAGAAGAAGAGAGTTGAAGTTGGAAGAAAATGGGGCAAAGTCTTAATTGACTTTCCCCTCCCCCTCCCTTCTCTAATTTTCATCTTCTTTTCTTTTTTTCCTGTTGTGTCCACTATTTTATTGTTCACTCTTTTTTTCCTCTTTATTTATTTATTTATTTATTTTCACACATTTACTTATATATAATCCCTTTAATTTTTACCAAAAATAAAATTTAATTATGTGGTTTAATTTAATCTAATTTATCATGTCTATCAATTTAATTTATAATTTAGTTAACTATTCCATCTATTTTAATCTCTATTATCTGTCAGTTTTTTTCTATTTATACCACATACTTATTCTAATTAAACTCTAATTAGTGGGCGTTATAAAGATAGTTTCCCTTGAAGAACAACACACCTCACATTTGAAATCTATCCTTCTAACTTTGATTTAGTGTTTGGCCAAAGGGATTAACAGCCAAAAAGAAAGAAATGAAGAAGGGAGGCTCGAGTTTGGGTAAAAAATGAAGAAAGCGGAAAAGCTTGTAATTGGGTTATAAAATTTTGATAAATGGAAAACTCATAAATGGAAATTATGTGACGCCCCACTTATATATTAGGGATAATCCCATATATAAAAGAAGGATGACACAAGCTTAACTCGATAAATTTGTGTGAATTAAAACCTTTTCATTTTAAATAACTTAATTTATTTATTTATATTGGTTTAGGGAAGTTGTTCTAATTAACAATATATATATTTATCATTATGTTGTATACACATATGGCACCTGATTATGTTACATAATTATTTACATATATAATATTAACATATAAGACATGTCTACCACAAACCATATATATGGTCAAACTAAAAAAAAAAAGGTAACCAACCCTCTAACTACGTCTTTTGTATCTATGTTGATATGGGTTTGGATTTCTTCTTGATCAACTTCACTATCTACTAGCTACAGCTTCAATTCTTGCGTGAGAAGAACCCACACTAAGCTATCTCTAGCTTGGTGATACATATAAGTATTAAAATTTTCGCCTGGCAGTCACACAAATGCATATCTCAAATAAAATCATGGCACATCAAATTTTATTACATATTTGTCATGTAAAATAAAAGAATAAACATAATAACCTTATTCAATAATTAAATTTGCACCACCTCATGTAAGCATTTTACACTTTGTTGCTTACATCAATTAATAAAATTTTTATATTTTATTCTATGATTTACTAGCCCAAAATCTCGTTCTCGGACTGTTCGGATACGAGGTGTGAAATAGGGGTGCTCGCGGAGTTTAAGCCACCCTACTCACTGTTGCCCAGATATTAAGCCAAGAAGGGGGGTTGAATTGGAGTTTTAAAAAATTAATCTTTAAGGTGCGGAAATAGATAGTTAATTTTAGGAGGGATAGAGAAAATTTGACACAAAGATTTATAGAGGTTCAGGTGTTAACAAACCCTACTCCTCTCCTCAATCGCAATTGGGAGTTTTACTAACACACTAAGTGTTACAATGGAGTTTTACAAGCTCACTCCCAACTATGGTGTTTCTCACAATGGCTCACACCTAACCCAAAAATCCTTTGTGTTTTAATGGCTCACACAATAACCAATTCCTTGTGTTTTATAGGCTCACACAAACAACTTTCACTTTGTATTTTTATAGGCTCACACAAATAACCTTAACTTTGTGTTTTTACAGGCTAACACAATAACCTTTTGATTTGTGTTTTTAGGATCACACAACTAACCCTTACAAGTGTTCTACTCTTAACCCAGAAATACCCAAAACTCACTTGAGTAAAGATTACAGAGAGAAACAATCACAAATCTTAATTGCTCAATAAATGAAGAGCAAAAAGATTTTTACAGATAATAGATTTTGTTCTCAAAGTATGAATGTACAAATAGCTTCTAAGAATTAAATTCAAAGTGTATGTTATTCCTTTTGTTATTCTCTTGTTTTGAAACATTGGGTCACGGGCGTGACATACATATTCACGAGCGTGACAATCTTCCCAGTCGTGATCCAAGTGGTGACTATAGTTGTGAAGCTCTCTAGATGAAAATGCATGAACATTCACGGGGGTGACACTTTTATTCACGGGGGTGACTGAAATGTCCACTTCACGGTTTGTTCTTCCTTCATGGCCGTGAACTTCAAATGTTGGTTTTGGTAACGGTTAGCTCCTTTCACGGGCGTGACACATAGAGTCACGGCAATGAACATGCTACTTCCTTAATTTTGTCTTTCAAGGATTATTCTTCCAATCTCTATTCTTGCTATTTTAATCCATGTCCTGTATAATAGACTTACAAAACAAGTATGTTAAATACAATATTGCTATTTTATTTGTTATCATCAAAATGACGGAAATACCCCTCAAGGTTTAACAATCTCCCCCTTTTTTATGGTGACAAATAATCTAGCAATATGTGATTTTGAGAAGTCTCCCCCTTAAAATATACTTAGGATAAAGAATTTATAAAATGCAAGAATTGTAAAGAATGATGTAGCATTGAAATAAACTTACTAGATTTTAAGTATATGCAAGTTATATGAGAAGTATATCCAATATATACCTTAATTCCTTTTTAAGGCATGAAGTATATGTAAGGTATACTTAAGGTATATCATGGCATATTTATTTTTGCAACTTGCATTAAGGTATATGTAAAGTATACTTAAGGTATATATAATATATATAAAGCTCAATTTTTCAATTTTATACTTTGCATATAAAATTTTGAATCAAGGTTTCTAATCCTTTTTAATCTATTTCAATGTCAATTCAATTTAAATTTTTGATTCAAAATTCATTTACCTTATTATATATTGCTAGTTTCTCCTTAAATTTCTAGTTTGATACCATTTTCCATATATTGCTAGTTTTCTCCCCCTTTTGTCATCAATCAAAAAAGGATAAGAAGATATCAATGAGATAATCAAAAGCAAACAAAGTTAAAGGAAAATATACAAACAAAGTTAAATGTTCAGAAACAAAAACAAACATAAGCAAAATAAACAAGTAAAAACAAACAAATTTAGGCTACACTCTAGCCTAACTCCTATCCGGACATCCTATCCCGAAGCCTAGCAACTTCAGCCATAAGGCTGTCCATCTGAGACTCCATAAAGTCTTTGAGGTTCTCCAACCTCTCATCCATCAAAGTCTGCAGCTGCTCAAAACGTGGTGCCAATAGGTCAACCACCTGCTGCGCTAAAGTCGGAGTGGAAGCCGAGGACTGTTTGATGTCCTGCTCAGCTATTGGAGGTGCTTCCTCAACCTGAGCCCTTTTATTCTACTGGACTCCCTGGAGGCCTGCTTTAAATTCATCCATGTCATTTTCTTCCCAGATGATCTCCTCAATAGTGTCAGTGAATCGGTAGAAGATATCGTTCTGGAAAATGATTATGACTGTCGCTCCTATCTTGATGAAGGACTTGACATCCAAGCGATCTCGAGGATGTCTAGGGATAAGGTTGAAGTGATGCTCATCCAACTTCAGATACTCAAGCTTCACTGCTATGTGGGCGACATATGCCCTAATCAAAATACCTCTAGTAGGCTTGGTGGCAATGGAGAAAAGATGGTTTGCAAACCATCTAGAAAGTGCCACAGTGAGTCCTCTGCGAGCCATCTCAAATAGGAAGAGCTCTGACTTCCTGATAGTCCCGTTGCTTTCTCCTCTAGCAAATATGCTATAGGTTAGGAACCTATGCAAATATCTGTGCACTGGGGACACGAGATGAGTGCTCTTTGTCTTCTTGACATCCTAGCTACAATCATACCCAAAATGTGTCCAAGCTCGAAGGGCAGAGAATTCTACCTCAGTATCATTCAGGATGCCATCAAATGGTAGACTCAATAATTCCCCAAATTCGATGGCACTGAGGGTGTTGGAATTGTCACAGAGTTGGAATTTCACCACTCCAGTAGGTGAAACCTGCAGGGTGCTGAGGAATTCCAGTGTTGGCTCCCTCAAGGTTGGCTAGTGAATTTCCACAAAGTCTTTCAGATGACAGGCTTGGAGTTGCTCTGTCATAGCCTTCTTGAGCCCGAGACTTCGGACTGTCTGCCATTCAAAGGACCTTGATGACAGTAGAGGTCTCTTCTTCAAAGTTGCGTACCGAGGATTGCATTGCTCCGGAATGCGATTCATGAGGTAATCTGCATACCTCATAGGAGCATAGGACTTCTTTCTTTTTCCCTTGGATGAGGCAGTCTCCATTTGTTTGAAGAATTTGGTTTGTGATGGAGTGGAAGACTTTTGACAAAAAAGAAAATTTTTTATGGAAAAACCCTAGAAATATATGATTTTTGATGAAAATTTGAGCTTTTAGTGGTATTTATAGGAAAAGTTTGAGTCTTGGGGGTCGAAATCTTTAATGTCTCAATGAATGTCTGTAAATGACAGCGGTTTTGGGAGTTGGAGAATTGAAATGAAAAATATAATCGGCTGTTCTTTTATATACTCGATACATTCACAGGCGTGAAGTGGGTGTTCACAGGCGTGAATAGTCCTGTTCACGGTTTGCTGAAGGAGTGTTCCACCCGTGAATGAAGGCATGAATAGGTTCACGGGCTTTATGTTTGAATATCAAGGGCGTAAATGATCATCCATCACGGGAGTGAACAAATAGTCACGGGCGTGAAATGTTGAATTTCACTACTTATGCCCGTGAAGCAAGCCGTGACTCAAGGCGTGAAAGCCTCTGTGAGTTTTGGGGTGTTAAGGTTCACAGTAGTGAAAATTTGTCACGGGCATGAAAGTCTCTTTTCACGGGCATGAGTGAAGCCGTGAAAATGAGCTTCACCACTTGAAGTCCTAAACCAAGTCATGAACCAAGTCGTGAACGACACTGCCTCTTTTGGCCATTTAAGTCACGGGCGTGAACATGTGTCACAGGCGTGACTCCCCTAAAATTTTTATCAAATAAAATTAAGTACTAAGACAAGACTAAATCATTTTAATAACGATTCTACCCCTTAAAACATAAATTTTCATCAAAATTTCTATCTTATATCTTGTGATATGAATTTAAAATCATCAATTAAAATTTCATAATTTAACAATCACAAGGTTAATCCATCAATCATACTAAGTTCTCTTCTAATGAAATTAAATCTTTCCTCATTTAGAGACTTAATGAAAATATCTGCTAATTGATTTTCAGTACTTATAAATTCTAATGGAACATCTCCATATTGAACATGATCTCTAATAAAATGGTGTCTAGTGTCAATATGCTTACTTCTTGAATGTTGAATAGGATTCTTTGAAAGATTTATAGCACTCGTATTGTCACATTTAATAGGTATATGGTTCATTTTATGACCATAGTCCTTTAGTTATTGTTTCATCCAAAGAATTTGAGTACAACAACATCCTGCTGCTACATATTCTGCTTCAGCAGTTGAGAGAGCAACTGAAACTTGTTTCTTGCTAAACCAAGAAACTAAACATTCTCCAATAAAGTGACAAGTACCTGAAGTACTTTTCCTATCTAAAAGACTACCAGCATAGTCTACATCCGAATATCCTATAATATAAAAGGATGAATTCTTAGGATACCATAAACCTAGATGCAAAGATCCATGTAAATATCTTAAAATCCTTTTTACTGCATTTATATGAGATTCTTTAGGACATGATTGAAATCGTGCACATAAACAAACACTATACATTATATCGGGTCTAGAAGCAGTGAGATATAAAAGTGATCCGATCATACCTCTATAAAGCTTTTCATTAATGCTCTTACTCTTTTCATCCTTGTCCAATTTTGTTGATGTGCTCATTAGAGTCTTGGCATTCTTACATCCTTCCATACCAAATTTCTTAATTAAATCTTTGACATATTTGGATTGGTTGATGAATATGCCCTCATTGCTTTGCTTTATTTGTAGACCAAGGAAATACTTAAGCTCTCCCATCATACTCATTTCAAATTCCCTAGTCATACACTTAGCAAATTCTTGACAAAGCAACTCATTAGTAGAACCAAATATTATATCATCAACATAAATTTGAACAATTAGTATATCATGCTTGTGCTTTTTGATGAATAATGTAGTGTCAATATTTCCCTTTGTAAAGCTATTTTCTGATAGAAAAGAACTTAGCCTCTCATACTAAGCTCTTGGGGCTTGTTTTAATGCATACAAAGCTTTTGAAAGTTTAAAAACATGATTTGGCAAATCATAGCTTTCAAAACCTAGTGGTTGTTCTACATACACTTCTTCATCTATATAACCATTTAGAAATGCACTTTTCACATCTATTTGGAAAAGTTTGAAATTCATGTGACATGCATATGCTAACATTATTCTTATGGCTTCTAATCTGGCTACAGGTGCATATGTTTCATCATAATCTATACCTTCTTTCTGATTATATCCTTTTGCAAATAATCTAGCCTTATTCCTAGTTATTAATCCTTGTTCATCTAATTTGTTTCTAAATACCCATTTGCTACCTATAATTTGATAATCATTGGGTCTAGGTACTAGGGTCCATACCTTACTTCTCTCAAATTGGTTGAGTTCCTTTTGCATGGAAATTACCCAACTTTCATCATTAAGTGCCTCATCAACATTTTTAGGTTCAATTTGAGAAATAAAAGCAATGTCAGTGACTAGATGTTTGAAATGAGATCTAGTGCTTACTCCCCTTGAGAGATCACCAATGATTTGCTCTTTTGGATGATCTTTCGTCATTCTCCATTCTTTTGGGAGTTCCAATTCATTTTCTTCTTGATTTTGAGGTAGGGAATCATTTTGATGCAAATCTTCTTGATCATTTTCTTCTTTCCCATTTCCAAGATCAAGTCTTTCCATATTTCCTACAACATCATCAAGAACACTACCTTTCACAAGATCAAGTCTACTAGATTCATTAAAGACAACATGCATGGATTCTTCAACAGTTAATGATTTTTTATTAAATACTCTATATGCTTTGTTGGTTATAGAGTATCCTAAAAAGATACCTTCATTGGATTTAGAGACAAATTTTCAAGATTGTCATTGGTGTTCAATATAAAACACTTGCATCCAAATACTCTAAAGTATGATATCAAGGGCTTTCTTCCATTCCATAGCTCAAATGAGTTTTTGTTTAAAAGAGGTCTTTTGAAAAATCGATTTGAAATATAACATGCAGTGTTTGTGGCTTCTGCCCAAAAATAAGTTGGTAATTCATATTCATTGAGCATTGTTCTAGCAATTTCAATTAAAGTTCGATTTTTCCTTTCAACTACCCCATTTTGTTGAGGTGTCTTAGGAGATGAAACATTATGTGAAATGCCATGTTTAAGATAAAAGCTTTCAAAATTTTCATTTTCAAATTCTTTCCCATAATCACTTCTTATTTTTGAAATATAGTACCCTTTTTCATTTTGAACTCTTTTAGCAAAGTTTTTGAAGTTTTCAAAAGCATCACTCTTTTGAGCTAAGAAAATTACCCAAGTAAATCTAGAGTAATCATCTACGATGACAAATGCATAATATTTTCCTCCTAAGCTAGCAATTCTTCTAGGTCCAAATAAGTCTAAATGCAGGAGTTGAAGAGGTTTTGAAGTACTTACTATGTTTTTGGCTTTGAAGGATGACTTGTGTTGCTTTCCTTTTTGGCAAGGATCACATGTCTTGCCTTTTTCATATTTAACTCTTGGCAGTCCTTTTACTAGTTCTCCTGTGCTGAAACTTTGTATTAAGTCCATATTAGCATGACCAAGTCTTCTATGCCACAACCAAGATTCATCACTAGTAGTCACAAGACACTTAGAGGAATGGTTAGATAGTTCATGTAAGTTTATTATGTATGTATTGATATCTCTATTTCCCTTAAATATCTCATGACCATCGATAGAGGTCACAAGACATTCATTTGAAGTAAAAATTACTTTGTTTCCTTTATCACATAATTGACTTACACTTAACAAGTTATGTTTCAAGCCATCAACAAGTAAGACATCTTTAATAAAAGTTGTACCATTTATACCAATAGACCCAATGCCAATTACCTTACCCTTTGCATTGTTTCCAAAGGTAACTTTACCTCTATCAATACTTTTGATTTCATTGAAAAGTTCTTTGTCTCCTGTCATATGTCTTGAGCATCCACTGTCTACTAGCCAAACATTTTTGTTTATTGTGGACTTGAGGCATACCTATAGAATCACAATTCAAGTATGATTTTTAGGTACCCAAATGAGTTTGGGTCCTTGGGGGTTAGCACATGACGGTTCCCAATAAGCCTTTCTTATCCAGCAATATTTATTTATGTGACCCATTTTCATACAATAATTACATTATTTTGGTCTAAACTTGCTTTTTGGTCTTACAATATTTTTGAATGTCATAATTCTATTAGACTGATTTTGAGAACAATGGCATGCACAATCATTAATAATTTTTCATTTTTCTAGATGCATACTTCTTATACATAAAGGCATGATTAGTCTTTTGAGGATTCTTTCTTAGGCTTGCTAATCCTTGATTATTCCTTTTATGTATAGAGGAATTAATATGCTTATTTCTTGGTGCTGTCTTAACAGGAGTGGAAATGTTAAGTTCTTTAGACTTAACAAATACGGT
Organism: Triadica sebifera; assembly: GCA_023653625.1. Lineage (NCBI taxonomy): Eukaryota > Viridiplantae > Streptophyta > Magnoliopsida > Malpighiales > Euphorbiaceae > Triadica > Triadica sebifera. Next base: position 15,487,424 of record CM042899.1, read on the forward strand.
TTTGTTAGAAGATGATGATGTGTCCTTAAATCCTAGACCATGTCTAATTAAGGGTGATCTTTGAGACACAATGAGAGTATCTAAGCTCTCTTTACCTTTGTGAAATTTAGAAATGGAATTTCTAAGTTCCTCAACTTCATTTTTCAAAGTATTATTTTCTTTTAGCAAGGAAGCTGTTAAGGGTCTTGATGAGCATTCATCTAATGACTTTTGGAGAGATTCATTAGATGATTTAAGCTTTATGTTTTCCTTTTCTAAACCATCTATCTTATTTTTTAAATTAGAGATATTATTTCTATAAGTACTAAACTTACTTCTATATTTCTCTAATTCTATATTTAATTCTTCTATTAGAATTTGCTCATCATCATCATCATCATCATCACTATTACTATCATTATCACTACTATCATTATTGAAAGAGTATGAGTGTAGTGATCTTACCTTATCCGAGAAAAGATCATCAATAGCCATGAAGCATAGGTTGACTTCTTCGCTTTCATTATCATCTCTTTCACTTGAAGAGCTTTCATCATCCCATGTGGCTTTGTGACCTTTCTCTCCATTGTCTCTTTGGTATTTTCTCTTATGCTTCTTGAGCCTTGGACATTCTGGTTTGATATGTCCTTTCTTTCCACACTCATAGCACTTTACCTCTTCCTTACTTCTATATGTGTCATTTGAAGTTTGTTTGAGGTTTCTTTGCCTGAATTTTCTGGAGTTGCTCATTTTCTTCTCAATGATTCTTTTTAATCTTCTTGAAAGCATAGCAATATCCTCATTTTCATCATCACTCATTTCTTCATCATCTTCACTTTCTTCTAGAGATTTTGAAGTAGAGGCTTTGAGTGCTAAGGGCTTTCTTATCTCTGGCTTTGCTTCAAGCTCTCTATCTCTCTTCACTGCCATCTCATGTGTGAGAAGTTTGCCAATCAGCACATCAGTATTCATGATGCTCATATCTTTATTTGCTTCTTCTATGCCAACAACTCTTGAGCCATAGACTTTAAGAGGAAGACTTCTCATGATTTTGTCGTTTACATCCTCCAAACTAAGATGTTTCCCAAGTTTCATCATTCCATTTATAATGGCTAGAAGACGGTTGGTCATGTCAGTGATTGACTCGTTGGATTTCATCTTGAAGAGCTCATATTCTGAGGTCAGAAGTTGAATTTTTTTGGATTTTACTTGCTTAGTTCCTTCATGATAATTCTCCAATGTCTTCCACATGCTGTATGCTGTTGGGCAGTGTTGTATTCTCCCACATTCTTCAATAGATAATGAGCTTGATAGGATTGTCATTGCCTTCTTGTTTTTGAAATTTGCTCTTCTTTGAGGCTCTGTCCAATCATCTCTTGATAGGATTTCTTCTTCACCATCAGCTCCTCTTCTGGTTGGTGGTGTCCATTCTTTTTGTACACTATCCCAGACTTCAATTCCTTGACTATCCAAGTAAGTCTCCATCTGAAACTTCCAATGGGCATAATTTTCTCCATCAAAGTAAGGTTTGAGACTTTAGAATCCTTCACTGGCCATATCTTAATCTTTACTAGCGTTTTTTAGGCTTCGATGCTAGACAAAGCTCTGATACCAATTGTTGCCCAGATATTAAGCTAAGAAGGGAGGGTTGAATTGGAGTTTTAAAAAATTAAGCTTTAAGGTGCGGAAATAGATAGTTAATTTTAGGAGGGATAGAGAAAATTTGACACAAAGATTTATAGAGGTTCGGGTATTAACAAACTCTATTCCTCTCCCCAATCGCAATTGGGAGTTTTACTAACACACTAAGTGTTACAATGGAGTTTTACAAGCTCACTCCCAACTATGGTATTTCTCACAATGGCTCACACCTAACCCAAAAATTCCTTGTATTTTAATGGCTCACACAATAACCAATTCCTTGTGTTTTACAGGCTCACACAAACAACCTTCACTTTGTGTTTTTACAGGCTCACCCAAATAACTTTCACTTTGTATTTTTACAGGCTCACACAATAACCTTTTGATTTGTGTTTTTAGGATCACACAACTAACCCTTACAAGTGTTCTACTCTTAACCCAGAAATACCCAAAGCTCACTTAAGTAAAGATTACAGAGAGAAACACTCACAAATCTTAATTGCTCAATAAATGAAGAGCAAAAAGATTTTTACAGAGAATAGATTTTGTTCTCAAAGTATGAATGTACAAATAGCTTCTAAGAATTAAATTCAAAGTGTATGTTATTCCTTTTGTTATTCTCTTGTTCTAAATATATAAATGACTTCCATTTATACTCCCATGACTGAATATAGCCGTTGGGTGCATTAAATACGAAACTAGCCGTTGTACCAACCAAATAATTGCGCCTGACATTTTTCTCTTTCATCATTCACGGGAGTGACTTTATTTGTCACGGGAGTGACATGTCTTCCCAAGCCGTGACTGAAGTGGTGACCTTAGTCGTGAAGCTCTCTGGAATATTTTGAAACATTGGGTCACGGGCGTGACATACATATTCACGGGCGTGACAATCTTTCCAGCCGTGATCTAAGTGGTGACTTTGGTCGTGAAGCTCTCTGGATGAAAATGCATGAACATTCACGGGGGTGATTGAAATATCCACTTCACGGTTTGTTCTTCCTTCATGGCCGTGAACTTCAAATGTTGGTTTTGGTAACGGTTAGCTCCTTTCACGGGCGTGACACATAGAGTCACGACAGTGAACATGCTACTTCCTTAATTTTGTCTTTCAATGATTATTCTTCCAATCTCCATTCTTGCTATTTTAATCCATGTCCTGTATAATAGACTTACAAAACAAGTATGTTAAATACAATATTGCTATTTTATTTGTTATCATCAAAATGACAGAAATACCCTTCAAGGTTTAACACTCACTATAATCTCAAGTCAATGGTGCTCCCAGAGCTTAAGTCACCTTGACCGAATATAATCATGTCATCTGTGTTTAATCAGGATCAGGGGCGCTTCCAGAGCTTAAGTCACCCTATCCTTAAATCATATCCATACCAGTACCGTAACTTCCCCATAAAGGTGCACCATCTATCCTATGTCAGTCCTCAGGTAGAGAAATGAGCAATTAATAACATTAATTACTTATTTCTATAACCAATACTAATTTCATATTAACATAATCATATACTCATAATTTATTTCAACACCATGTAATAGCATGATATTTTATCAAATATTAGCATAATGTTAAGTTCATTATTATGACAAATAATTTATGTCATGCGCACATAATCATTCACAGAGGCAAACCATAATATATATACGTACAAACCGCGATAGTGTTTTTCTTTTCCAAAATACAAACTCAGAGCTTGTTCACTTTTGTTGCTCTTCTTCTTATTGAGATCCTAATTCGAAAATATGAATAATTAATACATTGATAAAATATTTATTCTTAATATAGTTTAAATAAATAACTACAATTTCTTTTAAGCTGGAACAAGACCTCTTAAGACTATTGAAACAATAAATTTTTCTACACTTATCCAATTTATATGATTCTTATTCCTAATTAAATTTAACATGTAAGACTAAAATATATTAAAATTTCAGAATTTTTGAGCCATTACACAATGTTTGGTATAATTTTAAATGTTGCTCTGTTTTCTGCCCTTAGGTAGTTTCGGGGTATCATATTTAAAAATTCATATCTTTCACTATGTATCTTAAATTATTATAAAATTTTTTATTCAGTTATATAAGTTAATTTGGAACATTTTTTTTTACCTCATTTCCGGATTCAGTCTCTAAGATTTTCGAAAACTAGAGGATCTATAACTGGTTTATAATACAATGATAACCTTATTAGTTCATTTGTTCAGCTCATAACTCACAAAGTATATGACATTTTAAGGTGAGACTTTCACAAGAACTTAGATAAGACATAGAAATAAATTTTTTATGTTTTGAACTTTTCTCTAATTCAATATAAAAATAGGTCAAATATGATGACGAAATTACTAGAGCTGTACATGTATATGAAACCAGCTCAATCAAGGAATAATCATAGTTCATTTCATTATAACTCAACCTACACAAGAGATGTTTATACGAAATTTGGCAGAGAACTAAATAACACATATATATGCAACTTTTATGTTTTATAAAACTTCATATTCAGCCATTAAGATGATCAAATTAAGCAAACACCGTGTAGTATCATGTTGATACTCTTCCAGGGACCAGTCTCACTCAAATGACTATTTTTCTTCATATACTCCAAATCATTCAATAAGATTTGACAGATAGATACATAATATATAAATGAATAACTTTTATGTTTAACACTTCTCCAAATTCGATTCACAAGATAATAAAAAATAGAGTGAAATATACTACAGTAATATAATCCAAAAAGTTCTAATAACACAATAACAATAGGAAATAGATTACTTACCAAGAACAAATTTATTTGGAGTGATTTCTTGTAAATCATAAATGAGAAGATGAAGAATTGGGGCTGAGATATGGAGGAAGGAAAGGGGTGATGATGATAAGAAGAAGAGAGTTGAAGTTAGGAAAAAATGGTCAAAAGAAGTTTTAATTGACTTCAGCCTCCCTTTCTCCTGATTTAGTCTTTTTTTTTAAATTATTATTATTATTATTATTATTATTATTATTATTATTATTATTATTATTATTATTATTATTATTATTATTATTATTATTATTATTATTATCATCTTCACATATTTACTTATATCTAATATCTTTAATTTTTTTATACCAAAAATACAATTTAATTATGTGGTATAATTTAATCAAATTTATCATGTCAATCGATTTAATTCATTTTAATTTTTAATTTAGTAATTTATTCTATCTATTTTAATTTCTATTATCTATCATGTTTTCTCTATTTATACCATATATTTATTCTAATTAAATTCTAATTAAATTCTAATTGATGAACGTTACAAATTATAAGGAAGGACCTTCAATTTCTTTTCCATGGTTTCGGTTTTGCAATGGTTTAAGATGATAAGATTGTGGGCTGTACCTATATATATATATTTAAAAAATAATTGGCATGCATGTAGGCCATGTGGCTGGCATGCACGGTGGTGTTCAAATAGTAAATCCTTCTTAGCTCTTTAATTAATCATCTTCGTGCTAATCATGCCTAAAATTCAACTTGGCCCTTCAATTTTCAATTTCTAATGAATAATCACATCCTGAATTTTATTTCTTCAATTTTATGCTTTAAATTTTGAAATTTTGACATAAATATATATCGGTGACCACATCTCAAAGTATACTACATCTCGGTGTTTTTTGGTTTCACAATTCGCATTTTGAAGCGAAAGTCGCATATTTACAGTTTAGTACTTTTTTATCGATTTTTCATGTGGAACTTAACGTTTTATGACCGTAACTTATTTTCTTGCTTGCTCATAATAAGAATTTAAACTCCAATTGAATCGCCACTACTTCAATTGCGAACACATTTGATTTCAGGTCAGTCCGACACATCATATCATGTTTATCAATCAGGATTTTAATTGACAGAGGTGACAAAATGATTTGTTAATTATTACTTATTATTTTAATCAGCAAAAAGAATAAAAATGTATATTTTTAATTTTATTCAAATCTACATAGTTTTATCTAAATTACATAGAGATCACACTACTTATTTTATTACTTTTTATTTTATTTAGGAAAAGAATAAAAAAATTATAGGTGTAGCTTTTTTTTTCCATAATTACTTAGTTTTTTTATCCAAACCTATATAGTTTTCAATTATTTTATTACTTTTTTTTTCAATTAGCAATGAAAAAAAATTTATATGTTTAATTTTCTCCAAAACAGTATAGTTTTAATCACATGATTTATTTTATCGCTAGTTCTATTTAATTAGCAAACGAATAAAAATTTATAATTTTAAATTTCTCTAGAACTACAAAATTTTGATCTCACGACTTATTTTAATAAATATTATTTTAATTAGAAAAAGAATAATAATTTATAGGTTTAATTTTCTCCAAAATTACGTAGTTTTATCCAATTGGCAATTAATAGCAATTAGACAATTAGCAATTGATAATTTATAAATTATAAATCATAAAAAATAGCCAAATAAATATACAATATTTAAAATAAAATTAATTACTAATAAATAATTAGGATATATATATGGGAATTAATGTGAGAGAGTTTTTGAATAGTTTAATTATCATGCTCAACCTAAAGTACACTAATTTCCTAATTTCTTATATTGAATAATTAATTAATAGAATATCCAATTTATTATTTCTGTCTTAAATCTTCACCATTTGTAAATCGTTATTCCACCTAAGATCTCTCATTGTGCATGAAAAATATATGCTTAGAATATATATATTGTACATAATCTTAATTATCATAACTTATCCCTTAATTTTTTACAATTTGTAATTACTGTGGCTGAGATTCCATGACTGATTCAAGACCCACCAATTTAGGATCAAAATCTATTTATTCTTAATTATGTATTTATCTACTAATCTCTTTGAGATCCCTTATTTTTTGCCCATTAAAGAATCTTTTTGTATCTTTGCAGAAGAATCATCAATTTCATCTCTAGCATTATTGAAGAATAATGTCAAACCCAGAAAATACAATCGTACGTGCTCAAACTCAATACTCTTACAGTTTATTGATGCTCTGGATCGTTCTCTCGCATATATGCAAAGAGTAATTAAGACGTAACGAGCTCAGTGTGTTTAATAATTTCTTTTTATCTAATCTCTTGTTTAAGCATTGTTTACTGGTATTACTATACATAATCAGGAAAATATTGAGTGTACGACTACTATTGAAACAAGAAAACCTGAGATAGATCTCAATAGTTGGCTACCCGTTACAGCATCTAGGAAAGCAAAATGGTGGTACTCAACTTTCCACAATGTAACAGCTATGGTTGGTGCTGGAGTATTAGGTTTGCCATATGCAGTTTCTCAACTTGGCTGGTATGTATTTACATCTTATACTCATTTGATTGAGGATCAAACTCATAGTATGTATTCAGTTCTTGATAAAATATATTGCTTCTTCTTTGTCATTAATCCCATATTCTCGAATATAAGATTTAATTAAGGGTCTCATCTAGACTTACTAGTTCTAACTATAATACTTAGATTTTGAAGCTAGCTTTAGATATCTTAATAGTTTTTAAGACAACTTTGGTATGGGTTATCTTTTGCTAATGAGTATATTCTTCCTATCACAAAAAGGCGCAAAACTTTTGAAATATATTAAAATTATTACTGTTGGTCTACACCATTTGATTGACAATCGCTATATTTGCTAATGCTTTTGTAGGTTATTGAAGCATCTTGTAGCCAACATTTAGAATTTAAAATTATTACTAATATGCTGCCATATAGTTATTACTGCAATAATTCTACATCCGCTGCTTACAATCCTCTGTATGCAGTAGCATCTCATATGTAAGCTAGTTTTAATTATTTTTCTAATGAACTTTTTAATTTTTAATGGAACTGTGCTTGTAGGATTCCAGGAATGTTATTAATAGTGATATCATGGTTGATAACTTTATATTCATTGTGGCAACTTGTTGAACTGCATGAGGTTGTGCCTGGAAGGAGATTTGATCGGTACTCAGAAGTTGGAATGCATGCATTTGGTCCAAAACTAGGGTATTGGATTGTGATGCCTCTACAGTCATTTGTTCAACTTGCTTCTAGCATAGTTTACACAGTAACAGGAGGGAAATCCTTGAAAAAGTTTGCTGACCTCATTTTACCAGGCTTTTCAAATATTAGACAAATATACTTCATCCTTTTCTTCACTATTCTGCAATTAGGGCTTTCTCAAACTCCCAACTTTAATGCACTCAGCGGAGTTTCCATACTCGCAGCAATCATGTCCTTTGGGTATATTACATATATTGACTTTACTTTTAGGTTTTTCGTCTCTAATTTGGTATATATATATATATATATAGTTAAAAAGATCAAGATTATATAACTCTCGCCATAATCTTCTATTAATAAATAAATAGAAGTATTTGATAAAAGAATTATGATAGCAATTCTTTATAAAATTTAAGACAATTAATTGAATTATAATTCTTTGTTTTAAATTGTTGCAGGTATTCAATGGTGGCTTTCATTGCATCAATAATTACAGTTATCCAACGCCACCCAACAAGTTATGGAGTTAAATCACAGACAAAAGCAGGCATAATATTTGATGCCTTGAATGGAATTGGAACTATAGCATTTGCATTTGCAGGGCATAGTGTAGTACTCGAAATTCAAGCTACAATCCCATCTACTCCTGAAATACCTTCAAAGAAACCAATGTGGAAAGGTGTTGTTCTTGCTTATATTATCGTTGCCATTTGCTATGGTTTGGTTTCAGTTTCGGGATTTTGGGCTTTTGGAAATCTTGTGGAGGATGATGTTCTTATTTCCCTTCAAAACCCCCATTGGCTTATTGCTGCTGCAAACCTTATGGTCTTCTTCCATGTTCTTGGAAGCTACCAGGTAGTATATACCTTATAGTTTTTTATTATTTTTATTTTTTGATTTATATTGTTTGCTTCGGTCATCATACGGGAAATACTTGCCTAGACTAGTCAATGGGCAAATATCATGAAAGTGAATAATTTATATGAGACAGTTCATATTGATTTAGGTTTAAGCAAGAAAAATCCATTACGACATTACAGTATATATGCATTTGAACAGTATCGCCTTGTCCATCCCGTGCATCTGTAATGGGAATTACTCTTGTATCAAACATCAAGATGCATTGATTGCATCAAGTTTGATTACGATTAGAATTCTTTATTCTATAATTTTTAAACCAATTTTAGTATAATTAAATAAAAACCAATTAAATTCTTAATTAAATATTGACAGAGTTAAGAATGATCAAATTTTGATTCTATAGGTATTCTCCATGCCCATGTTCGACGTGATTGAGTCAATTTTAGTGAGAAAGATGCATTTCACTCCTGGAAGACCTCTTCGTCTCATTGCTAGGAGTACATATGTAGGTAGGTAAATTTTTCATTTTTTATTTCAAAGAAACGAATTTTTTTTCCTGATTAGATCGAGTTTCCTTATATTCGCTAAGCTTAATAGGTTATATTAAATTAATTTTAGCCATTCATTCATTTGCGAATGATTGAGATTAAATATCATAAAAAGAAAAGAAAACCGTGTAAGAAAATTTAATTTTAACTATTTATTTATAGACAGAGGTAAAACTAGAAATTTATATTTGGAGTTACAATTAAGTACTGTGAAAGCTATAAAACAAAAAAAAATATTGATATCGGAGTATAAATACATATATAATTAAATTTAAAAGGTTAAAATTAAACAATGAAATAAATAAAAATGTTATTTAAGAAAATTTAATGCTGTCATAACTAAAAATATAAGTAATCTTGGTAATGGAACCAAAAAATATTTGCTGGGCGGATTACAGGCAATCTAATTAAATTAGTTTATGTGTATATCAATATCAATTATATATACACACACATAAACAAACGAAGGATGTCAAATTAAAATACTCCATATATTCCTAATGAATATAAGAAAATCACCCCATTTGATTTACATATTTACATTAAGAAAAAATCAAGGAAATATTAGAACTAAAAAGATAATTTAGTCACCAAAAACCAATTAGTTTAGTCAAATTTAGAATTCATTCTACATTTGCAAATCAAATTATTAATTTAAAACGATAGAACTACTTGATTATTTTAAATTAGCAAGAGAAGGATAAAGCCCTGGATTAGGAAATGAGTAGAATTTAAACTTTATAGATTTCACCAAATTGAAATATTAATTTTCAAATTTTATAATAAAAAAACCATTATAACTAATTGAATTAGTAGTTTAAAATGAAAAAAAAAATGTAAGAACCACCTTAACAATAACATAAAAGAAAAATTAAAAGCAAAATGAAATTAAAAAAAAAAAGTCAACTAAATTTTCACACGTCCCACCAAATGGAAAAAGAAAGTAATTACTTAATTTTCAAAAATGGACCTTCAAGAAAGGAAAATGAAGTAACTTAGTTTGCAGTACCCATTAGTAATAAAAATTGGAAAAAATGAGAGAGCTAAATAGGTTCTATAAGTAGGCCAAAGAAGAAAATTGAACAAAGACACGATTTTTACTTAAATAACAAAAAAACAAATTACGTATTTATATAGGTAGATTTGAGAAATATTTCTGTAGATATGCTTATTTTTGCCACGTAGGGAGGATAATCTGGATGTCAAGCATAAGGCGAGTGTATGATCGACACTTATCCCGTCTATCTTATGCAGTAGGTGCACAGTTTTCTTCTTCAATGGGAATTCGGAACATGTTTGTTTTAAAAGCTATTTTTTCTTGTCCTTTTTAGTCATTTTAAATTAAGTTTTTGTTTACTTCCCTATTCTTTGTTTTTAAGTGACGATGTCCATCACCCGTTAAAATAAGTTTAAAATTGATTCAATTCTGATTTATTTTATTTTATTTTTGATAAACGTCAAATTCTGAATCATAATTGAATTGGAATTTAAAATTTAAGAAATGATTGGTTTAATTTTATGTATTTTATTGAATTTAAATGGTCAATAGATATTCATTTTCTCATAACTGTTGTACAGAGTTCCCAAAATGGTAATAGAGAATAATCAGCATTTTATTCTTATACCGACAAAACGGTATTAAATTTTCGCACATACATATTTTCTATGAAAACATTATTTAAATATTTAAAAATTAAAAATTAAAAATTAAAAATATTTGAATCATATATTTATTTTTGGAATGGAAAAATTACAACTCCCAGTTAATCTTCAAATTACAACTGCCGATTCTATAATTGCATTTTTTATATATCTAAATTTTAATTTAAGTTTAAAAAAACTATTTCAAGCCTTTTTTCCAAAATTTTTTTTATTTTAAAAAGTTTAATTTAAGTCAAAACAATAATTTCAAACTTTTGTTTTAGTTTTAAAAATATCCAAACCATTTCAAAAATCATTTCTAAAATAAAATGTAAATCGTTTTCAAATGTAATTTAAATCAAAACCTATATGATGAATCAATTTCAGAAATTTTATTGAATTCCAACGTTGCATGAATTTTGCCGGCAACACTTAATTACCAGTAAATAACAAAGAGAAATAAAGAGAAGTTTTTACATAATTGCTGACCAATTATTGAAAAAGTGGGGCTGTGTGTAATAGTGGGATGAGTCCAATGGTCTAGAATAGTAGCATATCTAGCCACTTTGTAATTCTAAAAAAATAAAAATTAGAATTCAACATAATCGACAGTTATAGGGTTGATCATACTTTCCGTACGATTTTGCCACTCTATGTGTAAAAAAAAAGGTATAACTAGAGAAATATTTCTCTAACCCACCTATATGTATATAATTATTATTATTTTATTTAATTAAGTAAAAAGTCCAACAAAGACTTAATTCATTTTTTTTAAGTGGGGCAATGGGCCCCCTCTCCAATGCATGTAGTGTCGCCCTTGACCTTGTGGTTGCAATTAATTTTTCAAAAAATTATAAAATTTTTTTCGTAAAAATTTAATTAGAAATGAGTGTAAATATTATTTAAGTAAATTTAGACGGATAGTAACGAAAGTATAGATAATTTTTGAGAGGTTACTGCTCTTTATATGGGTAAAATCTAATTTTAAAAATTTAGGGTAATTTCATCCTTACTTTCAAATGAATGGCTAAAAATCAACCAATATCAATCATATGTCAAATTTAGATGAACATGAAGGGATTTTATTCCCTTTTTGGGAATCTGATTAATTAATGTAAAAGAAATTTATTTTTGTTGTGGTATCTATTGACTTGTGAATATTATTATAGCTTTTACAGGATTTATAGCAATGTGCATCCCATTTTTTGGAGGACTACTTGGATTCTTTGGAGGACTTGTATTTGGATCTATATCATATTTTGTAAGTGATAATTTATTACGATACTTTTTTTTCTTCATTTTCTTACGTATATATAAAATGGCAGTCAAGTTCAAATCTCACAGAATCTTAATTAGATATATTAAATAAAATTTCTCACCAAATTAAAAAGAAAGAAAACTGGTTGTCATGTTGTTGTTGTTGTTATTATTATTATTATTATTATTTACAAGGATTGTACTGGGAAGTTATTATAAAGATGATTCAAGTTATTTTGTTGCAGATCCCTTGCATCATGTGGTTGTTGGTCCAAAAACCAAAGAGATGGAGCTGTCATTGGATCGCATCATGGGTAATTGTCTTTAATTAGTTTACCATAAACTTATATTAGATAGAGCTAGAAATTGAATCTAATGCAAATTATTATTATTTTTTTCCGTTGGATATTACAGATTTCCATTATTTTTGGTGTATTGATAGCAACACTTTCACCTATAGGAGGATTGCGAGAAATAATTATTTCAGCCAAAAGCTACAAGCTGTTCTCTTAGTGGTTAGGATTTTTTTTTATGTAACTTTTTCTTATTAGAATTGTTTTCACTAATGTAGAGATGGAACAAATTAGAAGAGTTTGGTTCAATTCATAAACCCTTTTTTTCTTATGAAGATAGGTATATAGCCCAAACTAACTACACACTTCCGTAAATGACCCAAAAAATATATTTTTTGGGCTATATAGCCCAAATTCTAGCGCACAACTCCGAAAAACGTTGACCACTCTAATGCTTCAATGCCAATTAAACTTGCATTCAAGAGGAACGTTCATCTTGAACCATTCCTTCATAGGTACACTACTAAAAATCCAGTAATATGAATAGGAACAAGCCTCTTCCAAGTTCGGTGCAATCACCCAAAAACATGGTTGATATAGGAAATATGTACGGTATTTCCAGGAAGACACGTGGCAATTACTTACGATGTAACTCCGAGGCAATTGATTTTCACTCTTCTGATTTGTACAAATTGTGTCAAACTTTTGTTTTAATCATTTTTTTATTTTAATTGACATGATAATAACCTTACTAAGAACATCTCCATCCCTTAAATCAGTTTGCAATTGTAAACAGTAGTGTAGTTAAAAGCAAAAATACACTTAAAACCATATATTTTTTTATCACTTTAATCGCAAAAAAAAAAAAATGAAACAAAGTCAAATTTATATAAAACAATAAAACAGTAATATAATATGTAAAACAAACAGAAATCCTTGGCAAACAAAGTAAAAAAAATTAGAAACATTGTGAAAATAATGTAAAAAAAAGACTATAACTTTAAAGTTTAATATATAAAATAAATTGGAAAATGACTTAATTCTAAAACTAATAAAGTAAATAGAATCTACCTTCTAAAAAATTATAAAAAATAGTATTTAGAAAATTAAAGATAGTAGTAATACAACAAATAATCAAGGCAAAGATAACAGTAGTAGTACTGAGAAAATTAAAGAAGCTTTAAACAATATTAAAAGATAGTAGTAGTATTAAACAATATTTAGAAAATTAAAGAAAATAGTTTACAAGAAATATAATCAAGTTAAAGATAACAATATTAAGAAAATAAAAAAAGTGTTTAATAATAAAAAATAACATTAGTGATGTATATCATCAAGATCATATGAGTTAATCTTCACGTAAGGAGAATGATACACTTATAATGCCAAATGGAGCAATCACAAAGGTCAAGTACTAGCAAGCTAAAGGCAAGCAATGCAAGGATATGTTCAAAACTTGATAACTAAGAAGATCGCAAAGGAGGTGTGCATCACAAAGGAAATGAAGTTGTTTGAAGATCCAAGATCCATTACATACCTTGGGATGTATGAAGAAACAACTTACATGGACTAGCCCAATGGGCTAAATGATGCAGAGCCCCAAGATTATAAAGAATCATAAACTCCAATACTCAAATTTAGTATAAAACACAAATCCTACAGAAAATGGTTTTATCCTACTAAACCCCTAATTGACATATAATCAGAAACTTAGATGATAGGATAGAAGAAAAGAAGAAAACAATAAACGTCACAGGTAATTACCTTGATAGGTCCACTCAAATCTTAATGCAACACAAGAAGAAAATATCTTTCTTGTAATTTTTGGCTAAACCAAGAGAAATCTACATATAAAATCAATTGCTCCCTTTGAAGCACGACCTAAGAGAGTATTTATACTCTCAATATGTAGTCTAAGCTTAATTAAAAATAAGGGCCATATTTGGGTTCTCATTAAATTCACAGAAGCAAAAAATGTATTAATTAAGTATCAACAAAATAGAGCCCTTTTATTTTAAATACATGGGTTGGATTAAAAAAAAAGGTCTTAAAAACTATTACATAAATATTCTAATTAAGCCCACATAAGGAGCTCCTCCACAAATGGTCCCACAAAGGCTTAGTATGCTTCTTTAAGTCATTTGGCCCTCAATCTTGTAATTAACCTACTTGGCATCTTTAAGTGCTCATCTCCACTTCTAGTGGCTTCATGTTACCCTGTGTCTCTATTGGCCTCATGCTGGCCCATGTCATATTTTTGGTGATGATTAGTTGAACCCACATCAATCTCACCCTCCTCAAAAGAATTCATCCTTGAATTTGAATCCATGTCAAAAGGAGAATGATCAGATACATTAAAAGTAGCAGACACTTGATACTCACCTGGCAAGTCAATCATGTATGCATTGTCACCAACTTGCTCAAACACTTGGAACGGCCCATCTCCTCTAGAAGCCAACTTTGACTTCCTTTGGTTAGGAAATCATTCTTTCCTTAAATGTATCCAAACCCAATCATCAAGTTCGAATAACACTTGCTTTCTTTTCTTATTGGCCTTTTGAACATACAAACAATTCTTCTTTTCAATTTATTGTCGTGTCTTCTCATGCATAACTTTAACCATTTATGCTTTCTTCATTCCATCTAAGCTAGAAATCTCATTCACAGGTAAAGGCATCAAATCTAAAAAATAGTTAAAGAATTAAAGCCATATACAACCGCAAATGGGGAAAAACCCAGTGGACGAATGCACATATCTGTTATAAGCAAACTCAATAAAAGGCAAACAATTCTCCTAAGTTTTCACATTTTACCAATAATGGCATACATCATAAATCCTAAAGTTCACTTTTGTTTAGCCATTAGTCTATAGGTGAGAAGTAGTAGAATAAAGAAATTTAGTTCATAACTCCACAAGACTCTCCAAAAATGACTCAAGAACTTAACATTTTGGTCAAACACAATAGTTCTAAGAACCCTATGTAACCAAACCACTTTCCTAAAGAAAAGATTAGCAATACTTGTTGCATCATTTATTTTATGACATGCAATAAAATAAGCCATCTTGTTAAACCTATCCATAACAACAAATATATTATCTCTACCCTTCATAGTCCTTAGCAAACCCAGCACAAAATACATAGAAATATCAGTATATGGTTCATTAGGTAAAGGTAAGGGTGTATATAATACATGTGGTATAGTCTTAGATTTAGCTTGTCTGCATGCAATACACCTAGAGCATACATGTTGAATATCTCTACACATATTAGGCCAATAAAAGTTTTTAGACCACATCTCTAAAGTTTTATGCACACTAAAATGTACCACCCTTAGATATAATTAAGACTAAATCTAATTATACTAAAAGATGCTATAATGCACATAAGTTAAAATGTCAAAATATTTTAAAACTTTTATGCATTATGGCCATGATGACTTAACAAAATAAAAACATTATTAAATCATGAAATTGAGCTCAATAAAATAGAAGTTTAATACAAATCATACGGGCATACACAAGTCTAAAGTTTTACAAAATGAGTAGATATAAAGCTACATGTCTCTGAAAATACAGCATGTAAAGCTATAACTACCCAACCCATAACAAAACAACCAAAAATAAGATACAATAGTATCCCACCCATCCCGAATGAATATCCTTAACTATGATCATTAGGCGTCCTCTTCTATTGGTCCTCCCTTGAGCTCCAAACCTGCACATGGAAAATCCATACGCTAAGCAACTCGTGTCTAGTGGTACATAACAATGTGCAAAACATACAATAACATATACATAATATGCATGATATACTCACCAAGCTACTATAACAACATACCTTAAAGTTCTCACATGTACTAGCTTGTATACTATATTACATGCCATCCGAATTTTATATATTTGATGCACATCACTACATGGCATATCCAACAATCTCTCAGTGTCATACACATGTTTATCACACATAACAATTTATTAATTATCTTACCTTTGCCCACCTACTTATAACTAGACTAAAATGGATATGAGTAACTCAGTCCCCTTGAGGGGCTCTAGTTTGCTAACCTCTAAGCTGTAAAATATATAACCCACTGAGGCATTTTGATCCGCGAACCTCTGAGCGTTCAAATATATAACCCACTAAGGTGCTCTGGTTCGCTAACATCTAGGCCTTTAAATATATAACCCACTGAGGCGCTCTGGTCCGCTAACTGCTAAGCCTTCAAATATATGACCAATATAGGTCACTCGATACCAAAATCTCCCCTCAATGGCATGTCATCTATCCTAGCTCTAGTCTTAGTCAGAGTATAAGCCTTACAATATTATCATACACACATTCATATTATTCATTACCATATTTTATATAGATCTCATGATTTCCATAATCATTTTCATGACATATATTTTCATACCATGCCATAAATCATGCATTCGAGGCCTACCGCCTCATTACGAATCAATTTTGATTAAAAAACAAACACATAAAATTTCTATCATAAATAGCTTTACGCCTATGAATATTCATTCATGGTCGTGAAACACCACTTCACGGGTAGTCCCCCCTATGACACAAGTTGTGATTCAACCTATGAATCAATGTACGTTCACAGCTGTGATCACCTTTCATGAGTGTGAACCCAACCGTGAATCTGCCCGTGAATAAGCATGCTTCAGCAACAAAAATGCATCTCACAACATTCATGCTTGTGAATCTGAAATTATTTTTAGAAAAATAGAGCATCACAAATTATGCCAAATACCATATGCAATACTCACTATGGTTGACCAATGCCAGCCACCCTATCAACATTCCATAATGCATTCAAGATAACTATATCATCTCTAATCATCAATAATAATCAGAATTATTCCTCAAACATGTCAATTTAACTATGTTTATACCAATTCCCATCATGCATATCAACCCCATATTTTGCCATTTATCTACCCATTTATCATATCAAATATGCCTTTAAAACAAAGAACATAGAAAAATGCAATGTAATGGCCTTAAGTGTTGTTATGTACAAATCTTACACCTAGGATGGAGATTGGCTAAAGTTTGATCTTTTCAAGCTTGTCCTCTCCCTTGAGATGAATTTCCAGCACTCCCTCCAGGTCCTAGCAAGATGAAGAAACATTCTCTTAGCCTCTAAAAATGAACCAATGTTCAGAAAAGAAATCTAAGCTTTCCCCTTTATAACCCATAATTCTCTCATTCTCACTCTTTCCCTGACTTTACTTAAAGAAAAATTCTCTTTCCAAGATTCAATAATGGAAGAAGAAGAGCTCTAGAGGAAGGAGAATATGCATATGGCATGTTAGGTTGGTTAACTGGGAATGGGGAGTGGATTTAAAGGGAATGGAAGAGATGAAAACGTGATTGTCTTACCAGCTTTGTCTGCCCAGGCTTCACAATTGTGACTCATCTTTCATGGGTGTGAGCCTATCTTTCATTGTCATGAAGTAACTCTTCATGGCCATGAATAACCTTATTACGAATGTGCACTAAAACCTAATATTCACTGCTATGACACCCATTGTCACGGGCACGAAATATAAGATTTTAGCCACTCTTAACATCTCAAAACTCCACTTAATTCCCTATTTTCCACTAACCAATAACATAACTTATATACCTTAATTACGGACGTTACAATCAATCCACCACTATGCAACTCACGCATAAACAACTCTCTTATAGAGCAAATAGGCATACATAATTGATTACCATGAAACAAAAACCTATCATGACTATAAAATTTCTAAAATCCACAATGCTCACATGCATTGAATACATTACCAAAATCAACATCAATTGCATACATCTCTTTTAATTGCTCAAATTCAATAAATCTAGAACCAAGTCTAGTGATTAAGGCATAGCTTCATGACAATGTATCAACAACCACATTATCTTTACCTTGCTTGTACTATATCACAAGTGGAAATGTCTCGATGACTCTACCCATTTCCTATGCCTTTGGTTTAGCTTCCCTTGCCCCTTTAGGTGCTTTTAAAGACTTATGATTAGAATGAATCATCAATTCCTTTGGAAGTAGGTAATACTGCCACACATCAAGCACCCTTACCAAGGCATAGAGTTCCTTATCATACGTGGAGTACTTTAATTGAGCTCCACTCAACTTTTCATTGAAGTATGCTTTTAGGTATTTTTCCTATATCGAAACAACACCTATACCAATCCCAGAAAGCATCACATTCAATTTCAAAAGTTTTCTCAAAATTAGGTAAATGTAAGATAGGAGCAGAACATAATCGATCTTTTAAAGTCCTAAATGTAAGTTCCTGTTCCTCCCCCAATTTAAACCCAACCTGTTTTTTGACTAATGCAATCAAATGAGCAACAATAGTATAGAAGTCCTTAATAAATTGCCTGTAAAAACTAGCTAACCCATGGAAACTTCTCATTGTAGAAGCAGTCTTAGGTGTTAGCCATTCTTAGATTGCCTTCACCTTTTTAGAGTCTACCTCAACCCCTTTAACACTCACAACAAATCCCAAGAAATTAACTTTTTTCCATGCAAAAGATGCATTTTTTCAAGTTAGCATACAACTGTTTTTTCTTTAACAATTTTAAAATAACCTTAACATTAGTCACATGCTCTTCTAATGACTTGTTGTATATAAGAATGTCATCAAAATACACAACAACAAACATACCAATAAAATCACACAAAACATGGTTCATTAACCTTATAAAGGTACTAGGTGCATTAGATAAACCAAAAGGCATTACCATCCATTCATATAAACCATATTTTGTCTTAAATATTGTTTTCCATTAATCTTTAGGAAACATCCTAATTTGGTGATATCCAATTTTCAAATCAATTTTAGTAAATATGCAAGCATCGTACAATTCATCCAACATGTCATCTAATATAGGAATGGGATGATGATACTTTACAATGATCTTGTTGACAGCTCTACAATTCATGCACATTCTCCAAGTCCCATCCTTGTTGGCTACCAAAAGTACTGGTACAACACATGGGCTAAGGCTCTCCTCACATACCCCTTTGCAAACAACTCATCCACTTGCCTTTGAAGCTCCTTTGTTTCCTTAGGATTGCTCCTATAGGTTGGTCAATTTGGAATAGTGGCTTCAGGTATGAAATCAATCTTATGCTCTATGCCTTTTAAAGGTAGCAATCCTTTTGGCAGTTCTTTAGGCATCACATCTTTAAACTCTTGCAATAGAGACATAAAACAACTAGGTGAACTCATAGGAAAAAGATAATGTGGCCACATGCCTAAGCCTCTTACTAAAGCATATAATTCCTTATCATAGGTGGAATAAATTCAAATGAGCTCCATGCAACTTCAGAGTAAAGTATGCTATTGGTCGCCCCATATAATTCATGAAGCATATCATCAACTCTAGGGATAGGATGTCTATACTTTAATGTTATTTTATTAATGGCACGATGATCCACACACATCCTCCAAGACCCATCCTTTTTAAGCACTAACAAGATAAGAACGACATATGGACTCAAGCTTTCCTTCACGTGCCTTTTCTCCAAAAGCTCTTTAACTTGTCTTTGTATCTCCTTTGTCTCATCGGGATTGGTTCTATAAGCTAGTTTATTTGGTATGGTAGCCCCAGGAACAAAGTCAATTTGATGCTTAATGCTTCTTAATGGAGGGAGGCCTTTAGGAATCTCTTTGTGACACAAAGACACAAAACTCTAGGCAAACAAGGGTCAATGTCAGTCATAACCAAAAGATTTTCCTTGTACCTAAATATAACAAGACTTCTTTATCCATAAAAAAGCATTTTTCAAGTCTTTCTCCTTTTCATACATGCTCACTTTCTTTTCTCTCCTCACAATCTCACCTTTACTTTTCTCTCTTACGCCATCACTTTTCATTGGGCCTTTATTTGTATTTCTCTCATTTTTATCACTCAAGGCCTTTTTTCTCTCAATTATTTTACTTGAACTTGCCTCACTACCGGCATTCCCCATAATGGATTTTTGGATTTTTATTTGGTCTTCATATACTTCCAATGGAGATAAAGGAGTAAGAATATAATTTTGGCCATTCAAGCTTCCAATGGAGATAATGAAGTGATGTATGCACAAGAACCATGCATGAAAGATATGAAGGACAATCTTTTTATCAATGGAGTGGAACAATCTTATATCATTGAAATGGACCTAAAAAGAGCTCAAAAGCTTATTAATATGATCCAAATGCTTATGAGGCATGTTCCAAACCATATGAGGCATAAATGGATCATTGAAAGCAACAATGGGTGTAAAATTCACAATCAAGCTTATGGGCTAATACTACACAAAGGGAAGCCTAAAGTGTAGATCAAGGGAGTCTTTCATGAAGATTCAATTCAAATGGGCTAAACAAGGCAAAACTCATAAAATTGAAGATTACAAGTCATGTGCAACTCATGTGCTATGAATCATATGCCAAACATGTACAAGACATGTGTGGATATATGCAAGACATCATGTGCTAACCATGTGCTCAAAATCATGTGCCATGTATGTGCCTACTTATGGGATTTGGGCTTAGCTTGTAATTGGGCTTAATTATATATGTGGGCTGCCTATTTTAATTATCATAAACTTTAATTAGTGTTAGGCGTGTGGGCCAAGGTATGAAGCCCAACCCACCACCTTAATTAGGTTTCTAGAAGATGTTAATTACTTGTCCTTATTTGACAAGGATTTGGATTTTTGGTTGTCATATCCCTATTTTTAAGGGATTGGATTAGATTTAAACTATCTTTTAGGATTTGGGTTACAATAGGTCTTATTTATCCTTTTCCATAAAGGACTCAAAGATTTAGGCCTGTAAATACTCACTTTGACTTTGTTTTTAAATGTATGAATGAATAAAAATAAATTTGAGTATTCTCTTTAAAGTGAGGCAAATTGGTATCTTTTTATTACTTTTAGGAATTAGTTACTTATCAAGTGCTCACACGCGCTGCCATATGTACCTTTCCACATCAGCATTTTATGGACCAACCAGAGGAAGCCATGTGGCCAAATGTGCCACGTGTCCAAAAAACCGTTAGCAACCGTTTTCCCCAACCGCCAGCGCATGACACGTCGAGGAGGCGTGTGCAGTACAACGCCGTCTTCTAGAGGTTGTTTTGCATTGTTTTTTCAAATTTTACACATTTTTTATAGTTTTAAAACCACTGGGACCATTTTTATTCCATTTCAACATCATTTTGGCCGTGTTTGAACAACACATACATGATCTGAGAGTGGGAATCATTTTAATGATAGTTTTTTTAAAAAAATATACTCAGAAACTTTGAAAAATCATAAAAAATCAACCACCCATCAGAAAATTATGCAAAAATACTCGTTAGAAAGCTTGTGATGAAAGTTTCCAACGATACCAAATTCGAACTATGAAATTGAAAAATTAATTTTACGAAAATTGAAGAAATTTGGAATTTTCATAGTAAATTTCTCAAAAATCATCGCAATTATGATTTTAAGCACAAAAATGCACAAAACGGGCTCTAATACCAATGTAGGAATTTCTCGGGCAGCGGATACTTACTTGTTGAGCATAGATCGTATGCTTTCAATGCTTTAGATGAAAACAAATTACTAGAACTTGACTCAATTCCACAGTACGAATGCTTTGATTCACTTGTGATTGAACGGAGATGAAGAAATTCCTTTTCGAGAATTTTCGAATTTCAGAGAAGAATTTTTGATGAAAATTTATATCATTTCCTTCTTTTCATTTCATAAAGTTATAACTTTTCATAACTTTATATATATAAGAAGATATGGGCTTGGGCTGGGTCAAGCCCATATGGGTGGCCCAATACCACAAAACCCAACACATATGCCACCTATATTATTTTTTTTCCTCATTTATATTTCCTTGTAGGTCATCTTATCCCTTTTTAGCCATTTTATATTTACACATTTTAATACATTATTCAAATATGCAACTTATTCAATTAACACAAGTATGCAATAAGGCAAACTAAAATGCATCTATGTACAAATCTCAATGGACCTTTTCCAAAATTTAAAATTTAGAGCTTGTTTACTTTTGTTGCTCTTCCTCTTGTTGAGGGACTAATATAAAAATATAATTGATTAATACCTTGTTAAAATACTTATTTTTATTATAGTTTAAATAAATAACTAAAATGTTTCCTAAACAGTCATATGACCTTTGAGGACTGTTAGCTCTATAAAGTTTTCTACAGTCATCCAATTTATATGATTCTTATCTCTAATTAAATTTAACATGTATATTATAGTATAATAAAATTTCAGAATTTTTGAAGCATTACACAATATTTAGTGTAATTTTAAATATTGCTCTATTTTCTGTCCTTAGGCAGTTATGGGGTGCTATATTGAAAACTTTATATCTTTCACCCTGTATATTCAATTATTATAAATATTTTTATAAAGTTATATAAATGCATTTGGAACATTTGTTATGTTTATCATATGTTCATATTCGTCCTTTAAGGTTATTGCTCACAATCTCCACAAACTAAGAATGCATATTTAGTTCCTCTCAAGTAATGAAGTATGTTCTTGATAGCCACCCATGCCCCTTGTTGGGATCTGACTGATATCTGCTTTTGACACTTAGAGCATATAATACATTGAGTATAGTACATAACATAACATACATGATGAATCCAATAGCCGAAGCATATGGAATCCTACTCATTCGTGTCTGTTCATCATATGTCTTTTGACATGGATTTACAAAGGGTAATCCCATAAGTCATAAGAATAAATCCTTTCTTGGACTATTCCATATTAAACCTCTTTAGCATCTTATCTATGTATGTAGATTGAGAAAGACTAAATAATCTTTTAGATCTATCTCTATAGATCTTTATCCCTAGTATGTATTCTCCAAGGTCTTTCAAGGAGAAATTCTTAGAAAGCCAAATTTTGACTAATTGAAGATTTGAGATGTCATTTCCTATAAGAACTATGCCATCAATATACAATACTAGAAATACAACTGCACTCTAAATAACCTTCTTGTAAACATATGGCTCATCTAAATTTTATGAGAAACCAACTCTTTGATTGTCTTATCAAATTAGATGTTCCAACTCTTGGATGCTTGCTTCAATCCATAAATGGATCTTTGCAATTTGCATACCATTTTGCCATCACTTGATGAGAAACCCTCAGGTTTTGTCATGTAGACATCCTCAGTCAGATTTCCATTATGGAAAGTTGTCTTCACATCAATTTGACAAATATCATAATCATAATGAGTTGCAATGGCTAGGAGTATCTTGATGAATTTAAGCAAAACAACTGGAGAGAAGGTTTCATCATAGTCAACATCTTGTTTGACAATATCCTTTACCTACTAGTCTAGCTTTATAGGTAACTACATTACCTTCCATACCGGTTTTCTTCTTGAATTCCCATTTACACCCAATAGGTTTAATCCCTTCAGATGGATCAACCAAAGTCCATACTTGGTTGTCATATATGGAATCCATCTCTGACTGTATGGCTTTTAGTCATCTGTCAGATTCTGAACTATTCAAAACTTCTTCATAGGTAATAGGCTCATCATCTTTTATGAGCAATACATCATTCTGTTCAATTATGGGAAATGCATATCTCTTAGGAACAATATGTATCCTACTTGATCTATGAAGTACTTGTGTTTCAAAAGGTGTTACTATTACTTCATCTATATGAGTAACATATTTGGGTTTAGTCAGTTGATTAGCATCTGTTTGAGCATCTTCAACTTCATCAAATTCAATCTTGCTCCCACAATCCTTTTTTAGAAGAAACTATTTCTCTAAGAAGACAACATGCTTTGAAACAAATAACTTTTGTTTCGAATGATGGTAGAATTGATATCTAAATGACTCTTTTGGATATTCCACAAACAGACACATATCAAACTTAGCTTCAAGCTTGTCTGACATTATCCACTTCACATAAGCAGGACAACTCCATACTTTCATGTGTGAAAGAATAGGTCTCTTGTTATTCCATATCTCATATGGAAAACATCAGTTGACATAGAAGGGACTCTATTTAATATATAAACAGAAGTCTCTAGTACATGACCCCAAAAAGACTTGGGTAGTTCTACAAAGCTCATTATTGACCTCACCAAGCCTAACAAGGTTCGATTTCTCTTTTCAACCACACCATTATGTTATGGCATGTAAGGTGGAGTCCATTAAGATAAAATGCCATTATCTATTAGAAAACCTAAAAACTCTTGGCTTAAATATTCACCACCTCGATCTCATCTAAGTGTTTTAATGCTTTTGCCAAGTTGTTTCTCTACTTTATTTCTAAATTCTTTGAACTTTTAAGAGCTTCATATTTGTATCTTATCAAATACAAGTACCCAAATCGTGAGTAATCATCAATAAAGGTAATGAAGTAGATAAAACTAGCTCTGGCATGCACTAACATTGGTCCATATACATCTATATGTACAAGGTCTAATAGACCATTGGCACATTCACCCTTTCCATTAAAAGCTGATTTTTTTATCTTGCCTAATAAACAAGATTCATATGTGTCATATGATTCATGATCAAAAGACTCTAAGTTACTATTTTTGTGTAATTCAGTCATGCACATCTCATTTATATGGCTAAGGCGATGATGCCATAAATATGATGGTTTTATGTTATCTAACTTTTGTCTTTTATGATTGATATTGAGGATTGAATTAGACATGTTAAGAATGTAAATCCCATTACATAATGTACTAGTTCTATAATGAATCTCATTCAACCATATAGAGCAACTATTGCCTTTAATAGTTAAATGAAAACCTTTTCTATTTAAACACGCAGGTCTGACTATCATTTCTTGAGTTGTCTACTATTCCTTAGACCCTACACATTAATGCATATGTGTAAGCCACATCTAGTATCCAATACCCATGCATTATTAATAGAAATAGTATTAATCTCAATGACATAAATACTTAAAGTAGAAGGTGCATCTAATGTCTTATCCTTCTTCTTCTTTAAAGACTCTAGATAGACCTTGTAGTTCCTCTTCCATTGGCAACTCTTGCTACAATGAAGGCAAGTTCCTTTTGATGTTGTCTCAATACCTTTTTTTGAAATCTTCAATGTACCTTGCATTGGAGATGTTCCATTTACCATATTGGAGTTGAAAAGTAATTTAGATATCTCATATCGCTCGGTGTGAGCTTGATCATTTATTAGCTCCCTTGGATGATACACAATGGTAGTAGCATCCATATTCTCATACTGCTTTTGAAGCTCAGGAGACATAAAGGCGAGTATAATACAACCCGCCAACTCACTATCATCCATTTGCTTATTATATGTCAATTGTTCATCAATAGATGCATCATCGGTAGGAGAGAAGGGAAGGAACTCTTCTATGACATATGCTATCTTTTTGGTTTTGAGAACTATTCTAAAATTCTTCAACCAATCAAGGAAGTTTAGGCCAGTCAATTTGTTGGATTCCAGAATGAACGTAGGTTCATATTTGATGACATAATTCTAGAAATCTAGATGAAAAGAAATATCATGTTAGATAATATATTAAATGCATGAATATTAGGTCTTTAATAAATGCAAATTATAACTCTCACTGTTTTATTGCGAACCCATAGGCCTCATTATGAGTCCAAAAAAAACCTGTTGGAAGCTTTCCTAGTGGCCCAACAACCCAAACTCTAAAAGAACTCTGGTTCTTGCCATAGTAATGGAAGGAATTGGCCTCAATATTATTAATGAGGGGTTTCTTTAACTCAGGTCTCTTCATGGCAATTTGGTATGCATGATATATCCATTCATCACATATAGATATATAAAATAATTACACTAATTATATGGTCATGATTATGGACGTAATCTAACATCAATCCTTTGAGCCATTAAAGGATTGACTAAGTCTCACCTAGGTAGATACATGAAATTACAACTTTGAAATTGAAAACAATTTCCTATTGTAAATCTTCTTGTAATTGGCACCAACTCCATTACTTCTTATTCCTTTGTACTTCAATTCTATTATAATCCTATGCAATCTAATAACATAAATTCTTCATTAGAAAACCTCAAGTTTGTTTGAGGGAAATGAGATGAGAAGAGAAATACAATAGAAATAATAAAGAAGGCAGGAATTCGTATGCCCTAATTACCAAAATTAAAATTATATGCATAATCAATCACATTGGTCTAGTCCATAATCATACCATCATATCATTCCATACACCCCTAGCATGCATTCTATAATACATAATTAAAGGTAATCTATAAATATAACAACTTGGGTTCCCATTGTTTCAATTCTTAAAACATTGCTTTGATTGTTTGGCCTTTAATGAAATTCATCATGAATTCATTATTTAATCTCATAAATAATTATATGAATATTTAGAAATACTTTCTAAAAGAATATCATGCAAATTAGCATACATTTGATCATATCAAAAAATTTCCTAAAATTGCCTACTTTACCAACTAGGTTATTACCAATTTAATGCATACGATATTTAAATCCAAATTTAATAATTAAATCACATTAAATGTTAAATCCAAATATGACCAGTAGTTAATTCATAATTAAATTACCTTAATTAATTATTAGTTTGATATCAAATAGGATTAAACAATCCTAGTTACAATTGCATTCTAGAATCCTCACTAGTATAGAAAATGGTTATACATATTTGCCATTTTGTACTTTATGTGTTTATTAAATAGTAGACACATATGCATGAGATGCATATGATATGAATTTTATGTGTCTGTCATTTTAACAAATGAGTATAACTCAATTATACGTGTCTGTCATTGAGTAAAAGGAGACGCGTATAATCATATTATATGTGTCTGCTATTACATAAGAACAGACACATATAATCAAGTTATACGCATCTGCTTTTATATAACGATATACACATATAATGTAGTTAGACATGTCTATTATTAGTTAATGACAGACATGTATAATCAAGTCATATACATCTATATTAATTAACACTAGACACGTATAATTAAGTTATATGCATCTATTGTATTTGTTTTTTTAAATTGAGCTCAAATTATGTAACAACCATTCAGAATCTACTTTAAAATTCATAATCTATTTCAATATTAATATTGCAAGACAATATAGATATCCAACACACAAGTTATTAGCCACAATAATTATCCAATACACAAGTCGCAAATACACCGGACAATCAACAACTCACAAAATATTCATAATACAAAATAAATGACAAAAATTCAAGTAATCAAAGTAATTGGACTAACACAATCTATGACCAACATGATCTATTACAACATACCTAAAACAATTTATAGACAATATGATCCATTTAATCTCTTATATACACTCTTTAATAAAGTAACTGGACCACATATATCGAATTTCATCTATTTATTATTGACTATATGATCCATTTTCAAATTCCTACAAAACAAATTCAACAAAGAGTAGAAAATATGTTAAAAATTAATAAACTAA
This sequence comes from Triadica sebifera, assembly GCA_023653625.1. Lineage (NCBI taxonomy): Eukaryota > Viridiplantae > Streptophyta > Magnoliopsida > Malpighiales > Euphorbiaceae > Triadica > Triadica sebifera. The sequence continues at coordinate 15,515,192 of CM042899.1, forward strand.
TAGCTACCTATGTATTATACTTGTAATATAAATTGATTAGCTAGCATTCGAAAGAACATACCTTAAACAATGTTGTATCACTATTATGATATATGATAATTTTGTACATATATCTCATGATGTAATATCCATGTTCTACACCTTCTTATTGTTGAGGGCACTTAAAATAAAAAAGGATAAATAAAAAGTCAAATAAAGGACTATAAAATCATAAAAACAACAATTTAACTAGTAATTAAAATTATAAAATTCTTGCTGAAATGTCACTCCATTTTAATCTAGCACCTTTTTTTTCCACCTTTGATTGCATAAGTTTTATAGGCTTTGGAAAATAAGTGTATATCAAAATAGGCATTAATATTGAAAACTCTACAAATACTATAAAAACTATTAGCTAGTAGTAATATAACTTACAGGTAAAGATGAGATTTCAAACTTATATCATAGCTACCACGAGCTAAAGGATCCATGAAAAATGTCTCACTCCATTCACAGCAAAATACAATCAACATCCAAGAGTTACTGGAGATATACAAATATGTTGAAATTAGTAAAAATGTTGAAAATAAAAATTATGCAAACATGAATGTAAATGTTTTCTTACTCTTGAAAGTATGGTAGTAGAATGAATTGTTTGTCTCTTGTTCTTTCATAGATTCTATAATATATCTTTTTGCTGCATCAGTCTCTATAAACATCAAATGAAGCACTGTTGAACAATCAAATATGATCGATGATATAAAGAATGTATTGCACAAGTTATGAAGGTACATGTATGCATGAATCACAAAACATACATATATAAGTTATTATTTTCAAATACACAGGCATGCCTTCATCCCACAACAATTTTAAAACATCAATAAATGGTGTAAGGTAAACATCAATATCATTTTCTGGTTGTTTGGGTCCTAATATCAGCAATGACAACATAATATACTTATATTTCATAGTCAACCAAGAAGGCAGATTGTAAACCACAAAAAGAATTGACCATGTACTATGTCTATTACTGAGTGTGTCTTAGGGGTTGATTCCATTCGTACAGAGGTCAAGCCTTAGATTCCCAACTTCACCACCAAATTCAGGTTATGTTATATAAATTGTTCTCCACTGTGGAGAATTTGTAAGATGTCTCAATTTTTCATCATGTTTCCTGCCTTCTGCATGTCACCCCAACTTTTGTTTTTTCATATTTTCCACTTACAAATAGACGTTTGAATCCTGATATTATAGGTAAATACCATAATACTTTAGCTAGAGGCCCTTTCTTATCCTCAGAAAAAACCTTCCCACACTTGTAGTGTGACGTCTCACACCTTAGACACTCATGCAAGTCCTTATATTCATCTCAATACAATACACAATCATTTGGACATGCATGTATCTTCTTATATTCCATACCTATGGGACACAATATTCTCTTAGCCTCATAGGTAGACGTGGGATGTAACACCCCCTTACCCCAACAGCTCATGCCCGAATAAGGGAGTGCTATACTGACTTCATTGGTTGAAATATTATTTTTAAATTATGTATAAATGAAAATCACTCGTATATTTTTTTTAATATTTATTTACATTGCAGTGTAAAAGAAATCATAATAAAGAAACACAATACATTTTATATAATAAAGTATTATTTATAAAACGTGCGCTTATTTTACAAGTACTATAAAATAAAACTCAAACCATAAATACAACAGTTGTGTGACCCACAATGTTTGATACATGTTCCTCTACTGGATCAGGCCACCGCTACCTTTACCTACTATCGTCTGCTTATTCTTTACTATATATGAACAAGAGAAACTCTCACGCTAAGCTCTAAGCTTAGTGGTGCATATAAATAAGACAATAAACTATTTTATGCAACATGCATTACCATATATCAATTTATTCCCACATCATCTTTCCATGCAAATATACATCTCATAATATTCTAGCATGCATGAACATCAAATTATATTACTTGTTTTACATTATTAACACATCATTATATAATTCATCATAATTAACCATGTCACAAGTTATGATTCCTTTTATTTCACTAACTCTATATACCCACAACACCCAATCATCTTTTGATGCAAACATATATTTCATAGTATTCTAGCATACATAAAGATCAAATTATATTATTATATCTCATATTTGTTTTACTTTATCAAATCATCATTATTATCCATATCACAATTCATGGTTCCTTTTTTTTTCAATCCTTCTTTATGGCCCACAAGACCTATGGACCACTGACTAGGATAATGGAGTTGCCATCCAGGCACTTAGGAGTGCCACCCAGGCAATATGATGTGCACATAGAAGGGACATTACCGACTTCAATAATAGTGCCATTACCGACTTCAATAATAGTGTCATTATCTACTTCAATAATACTGTCATTACTGGCTTCAATAATAGTTCCATTACCGGCTTCAATAATTGTATCATTATCGGCTTCAATAATCATACCATTAATGGTTTTCATCATACTTCTCCCTGCTTGGAATGCCAAACTATCCTAAGTCTAGTTCTAGTTAGGTATTCTAGGGCTTACTCTAGGTCATTAAAATTCATAGTTATTAAATTCACCCATTTCAAAAAGGTTCAATTAATCACACAATTACTCAATAAAAATAGTATTTGCATAATATAACAAGGTTCACATCATTTTACTCATTTCATTCCTCAACTCATATGTTGCCCCATCACTGCCAGATTCGGTGCTCTATTTAGGACCTTACTTTTGGTCCTATTAACATTTGAATTAAATTACATGGTCTTCTTAACAATTTTTGTTCTGAATCTTAGCTTTAATATGAAATTTTAATAACTTAATTTGGAGTTTTTCATCAAAAGATATGATCAAATTAACACTGACTGGTCACAAACAATTTTTCCAGAATTTCCTAGACAGATTCTAGGTCTGAATTTTATGTATTTTTCTGGAACAATATAGACATATATGGATTTTATGGTCTAAATAAATTTCAAGCCCTATGTCTTAGCTTTCAAACCAAACAAAGAACATGTAAATCTAAATTTCATAACTTAAGTTATAATAGTTTATATACTCACTGCTCATCAATTCCAATAAAGAACACACATATTTACCATCTTCAATTTTCACCAAAATTAATCCTAAGTCTAGCAAACATGTATCCCCAAGATTTTTATCACAAAATACTATTAATTCAGAATCATTCATATGTCAAATGTTCAAATCATGCAACTTAAAAAAAAAAAGACAAGCTATTGCCTTATGTTATGCACAAACCTCTTTTTTTTTTTTCTTTTTTTTCTCTTTACTTCTCTTTCTCTTTTCCTTTGCTCCTTTGAGCTATATCCTTGTCAACTTGAGTTTCTAAAATACATAAAAGAGATCATTAAAACTTTACTTCATTAACACTCCATAAACCCTAACCTCTCTTTCTCTTTTTGCTATCTCAAGCTTCCTTAAGCTTGGTTGTGCAAGAAAATGACTCTTTGTCTCTATTTTCTCACTTTCTATCACTAGAAGGAAGCTTTGGCTATGGAGGATTCAAGGGAAAATGTGGCTGGTTTAGAGAACATAGAAAACTCTAGATGTGAGGAGATAAGGAAGAAAGAATGTTAATTAATAATGGGGACACCTAAGCCATAATCATGTTTTTTTTTATTAATTGATCACTTAATGCATGCCACTGGTTAAGCCAACCACCACATAAATATAATGTCCCAATTCATATATTTAATTGGTGATTATCCCAATTAATATTCCAACTTTCAGCAAATTGACCCTTTAACTTTCAAAATTTGCAATTTAGTCCCTTACCGTAATTTAATATTTTTAAATATTTTAAATACTTTATTAAATATTTTCCATAACTATTTTTCATTATTTTAATTATTTTTCAGTCAAAATTCAAATTTAGACTCCGGTCAAACCATCGAGTCAATTTAACAACTCCGAGACAAGAGGCCTAAATTAGCAGATATGATATCCTCTCCCCCTTAAAATAAATTTTGTCCTCAAAATTTTACCTGTTCATTTTGTGAACAACTAGAGATATTGCCTCATCATGACTTCTTCGCTCTCCCAAGTGGCTTCTTCTATAGAATGATTTCGGTATAGCACTTTAATTAGAGGAATTCTTTATTCCGAAGAATTTTCTCTTCACGTACTAATATCGCCACTGGTTCCTTATCGTAGGTCATATCTATCTACACTTCTATCTCTTCACTTGGTATGACATGAGTTGGATCAGACCTATATCTCTTTAGCATAGATACATGGAATACATTGTGAATCCGGTTTAACTCCGGTGGCAGGGCTAAATGGTATGCCACGGGTCCGATTCTTTCCAAAATCTCATAAGGACCAATGAACCTCGGACTTAACTTTCCCTTTTTACCAAATCTCAATACGAACTTCCAAGGAAAAACTTTGAGAAACACTTTATCACCCATATCATATTCAATGTCCAACCTCTTAAGGTCAGCATATGATTTCTATCGATCTTGAGCTGCTTTCAATCTTTCTTGAATAATTCTAACCTTTTCTTCTGTTTGTTGCATTAACTCAGGCCCTATCAATTTCTTTTCACTCAATTCAATCCAACAAACTGGTGTCCTACACTTTCTTCCAAACAACGCCTCAATAGAAGCCATACCTATACTTGTCTGATGACTGTTGTTGTAGGCAAACTCCATAAGAGGTAGATGTCGATCCAAACTTCCCTCAAATTTAAGCACACAACTTCTCATCATATCCTCTAACAAATGGATAATTCGCTCTGATTGTCCATCTATTTGTGGATGGAAAGCCATGCTAAAATTGAGTCGAGTTCCCAAAGCTTGTTGTAAACTCCTCCAATATTGCAAGTAGAGCGAGGATCTCTATCAGAGATAATGGACATTGGTACTCCATGAAGTCTCACTATCTCACTTACATAAATTTTGGCTAGCTTGTTCAATGAGCATTCCATTATGACTGGTAAGAAATGTGCTGACTTCGTCAGTCGATCCACTATCACCCACACTGCACTATGCTTCCTTTGAGTCATCGGTAAACTAGTCACAAAATCCATCACAATTCTCTCCCTTTCCACTATAGAATCGGTATTGGTTGCAATAATCTCGTGGGTAATTGATGTTCTTCTTTTACTTGTTGACAAGTTAGACACTTCACAACGTACTCGGTGATATCTTTCTTCATCCTTGGCCACCAGTATTTTGTTTTCAAATCTTGGTACATTTTGTTCCCGCCTGGATGCATGGTATATACCGTTTTATATGCTTCTTTTAAGATATCAAACTTGTCATATCCGCTAATTTAGACCTAAGTCATGCGAGTTCTTAAATCGACTCATCGGTTTGACCGAAGTCTAAATTTGGATTTTTATCAAAAAATAATTAAAATAATGGAAATTAAGTATGGAAAATATCTAATAAAGTGTTCAAAATATTTTAAGATGTTAAATTTCGGTAAAGGCCTAATTGCAAATTTTGAAAAGTTTAGGAGTCAATTTGCAATTTACCAAAAATTGGAGGATTAATTGGGATAATCATTAGTTAAATACATGAATTGGGACATAAAATGCATGTGGGTGCTAGCCACACCAAGTGGCACATTTGAAGAAGCCAATTAACATGCATGAACACATTACTTAGTCATCAAATTCATAAGCCTTATGTGTCCCCATTATTAATTAACTTTGTCATCTTTCTCATAATTGTTTTCTCTTTCTTTCTTATCACTTAATCTAGAACACTCTATTCTCTACACCAGCCCTATGTTTTCCCTTGTTCGTTCGTAGCCAAACCTTGTTTTAAGAAGAGAAAGTGAGAAAGAGAGGGAGAAAGGCATGGAAGAGTATATTTCATGCAACAATTGATCATAAGAAAGGCATATATTAAAACATATTATGAAAAAAGAGAGATTTGATGAAAGGAAGTTTTAATTATCTCTTTGATGTGTTTAGGAACTGAAATTGACAAGGAGCTAGCTCAAAGGAGCAAAGGAAAGGATAAAAAGAAGTAAAGAGAAAGAAAAAGAGAAAGAAAAAGGGAAAAGTAGAGGTTTATGCATAACCTTAGGCAATAGCCTATTTTATTTTTTTTATTTGCATTATTTGATTAGTTGGCATGTTGATGATTCTGAATTAATAGTATTTTGTGATAAAAATCTTAGGGATGCATGTTTGCTAGAATTATGATTTAATTTGGTAAAAATTGGATGTGATTAATTTGTATGTTCTTTGCTAGAAATGGATGAGCAATGGGTATTTAAACTGTTATAACTTAATTTTTGGAATTCGGTTTTATATATTCTTTATTGGGTTTGAAATCTAAGACAAAGGGCTATAATTTTTATTTAGACCATAACATCTGAATATGTCTAGAAAAATTCAGAAAGTTTAGACTTAGAATCTATCTAGAAAATTCTGGGCAGAATTGTTAGTGCCCAGTCAGTGTTCATTTTATTATATCTTTTGATAAAGAACTCAAAATTAAGTGAGTCAAGTTGAATATTAAATCTGAGATCTAGACCTAAAATTTTTTAAGAAGACCTAACTAAATTCAGATTTTAACAGGAACAAAATTAAGGTCCAAAATAGAGAATGGAATCTACCAGTGACAGGGCAATATATGAGTTGTTGAATGTAAAGAGTAAAATGATGTGAACCTTGTTATATTATGTAAATATTATTTTAACTGAGTGATTATGTGAGTATTTTTAGTCTTAAATGCATGAAAAGTGTGAATATAATTGCTATGAATTTTAATGAGATTGTATAAGCCCTAGAACACCTAACTAGAACTAGACTTAGGATAGTTTGCCATGCCAAGCAGGAGGGAGTATGATTAAATCCATTAATGGTATGATTATCTACACCAGGTATGATATTGTTGTCTACGCCGGGTATGACACTGTTATCTATACCGGGTATGACACTATTGTGAAGCCGATAATGGCATTTATATGTGCAAATCATATTTTCTGGGAGGGCACTCCTAAGTGTCTTGATGGCAACTCTGTTATCCTAGTCAAGGGTTCATAGGTGTTTTGGGCATAAATAAAGAAGTTATGGAAAATAAATTATTGAAAATAAAAATAGAATTGTGAACTGTGACATGGATAAAACGATGATCTAGTGTTATGGGCAATAAAAGGCTATGGATAATAATGATTTGATAAAGTAAATTAAATATGAGATATAAAAGAATAAAATTTATAAACTGTATGTGTGCATGAAAAGATGATTGGGTGTTATGGACATAAAAAGGTTAAGGAAAATAAAAGAAATAATGACTTGTAACATGGTTAATTATGATGTGTTATATAATGATGTGTTAATAAAATAAACAAGTATGAGATAAAAGAATATAATTTGATGTTTATACAAGCTAGAATACCATGATATGTATATTTGCATGAGAAGATGATTGAGCATGAGTTGATATATGCAATGCATGCTGCATAAAATAGTTTATTGCCTTATTTATATGCACTACTAAGCCAAAAGCTTAGCTTGGGAGTTTCTCTCGTGCAGATTTAGTAGAGAATAAGCAGACGACAATAGATAAAGGTAGCGGTGGCTTGATCCAGTAGAGCAGCTTGTATTAAATACTGTGGGTCACACAACTGTTGTATTTATATTTTGAACTTTATTGTATAGTACTTGTAAAGTAAACGCATGTTTTGTAAATAATACTTTATTATATAAAATGTATTTTGTTTCTTTATTAAGATTTTTTGCACCAACGTAAATAAATATTAAATAGTAAATAAAAAAATATACAAGTGATTTTTCATTTATACATAATTTAAAAATGATATTTCAACCGATGAATTCAGCGTAGCACTCACTTATCTGGGCACGTGCTGCTCGGATGAAGGGGTGTTATAAAACTTCAACTCTTCTATATTAGGAACACAAATCCTATTTTGGAAGTATACTGTGCCATCTTCTGTCAATGAAAACTCAGGCTTTTCTCCCTTTTTCACTGCCTCGACTATCTCTATTAATTTCTCATCTTGCTTCTAAACATCTTTGATCCTCTGCATTAAAGTGGATTGTACTCGCATCTCAACTAAAATCTTCCTGCTTAGTGAATCTGCAACCACATTAGCTTTTCCTAGCTGGTAGTCAATCACACAGTCATAATCTTTAATCAATTCGAACCATCTTTGTTGTCTCAAATTCAATTCTTTCTGTGAGGCAAGGTATTTAAGAATTTTGTGATCTATATAGATATAACATCTTTCCCCATATATATAATGTCTTCAGATCTTCAAAGCAAAAAATATTGTTGCAAGCTCTAAATCATACGTCAAATAGTTAAGCTCATGAGGCTTAAGCTGTCTGGAGGCATATGCAACCACTTTTCCCTCTTGCATAACAACACAGCTTAGACCATTATGACTAACATCACTATACACAATAAAGTCTTTTCCTAGAGTAGGCTGAGTCAACACTGGTGCTTTAGTCAACATTACCTTCAATCGATCAAAGCTTACTTGACACCTACCTGTCCACTCAAAACAGACCTCTTTTCGTAGTAGTCGTGTCAAAGGAGTCACTAAGGATGAAAATCCCTTCACGAACCTCCTACAATATCCAGCTAATCTGAGGAAACTCCTCACTTCTGTCACATGTTATGGTGGTTTCCAATTAAGAATAGTCTCAATTTTACTAAGGTCAACCCAAATACCTTCTGTTGAAACTACATGACCCAACAAACTGACTGATTCAAGCCAAAACTCGCACTTAGATAACTTTGAATACAACTGCTTCTCCCTTAGAGTTTGTAACATTATTCTGAGATGTTGATCTTGTTCTTCTCAGTCTCTAAAGTAGACAAGGATGTCATCAATAAACACCACTACAAATTGATCAAGATATGGCTTGACACTCAATTCATCAGGTCCATAAAAGCTGCTGGTGCATTTGTCAATCCAAAGGGCATAACTAGGAACTCATAATGACCATAACAAGTCCTGAATGTCATCTTAGGTACATCTGACTCTTTGATCTTCAGCTGACGATACCCTGATTGAAGATCTATCTTTGAAAATATGGCTACACCTTTCAACTGATCAAATAAATCGTCAATTCTGGGTAGCAGATATTTATTCTTGATAGTCACCTTATTAAGTTGCTTGTAATCGATGCAGAGACGTAAGGTGTCATCTTTCTTCTTTACAAATAATTCTGGAGCACCCCACGATGATACACTATGTTGTATAAATCCCTTATCTAACAATTCTTGCAATTGTATCTTCAGCTCTTTCAACTCCGCTAGTGCCATCCTATATGGTATAATGGAAATAGGAGTGGTGCCGAGTGCCAAATCAATAGAAAACTCGACTTCTCTATTTGGTAGTAACACTAACAACTCCTTTGGAAACACATAAAAAAACTCACTAACAGTAGGAATATCCACCTACTTCAGACTTGTTTTTTTATATCCACCACATATGCTAAGTATGCTTTGCACCCATTACTAATGAGTTTCCAAGCTTTCACTACTGATATCACATTGTCTAGATATCCTTTATTCTCACCCATCACTACTATCACATCTTGCTCTGGGATTCTGATGATCACCTACTTCCTTCCACAATCCACTACCACTCCATAATGAGCCAACCAATTCATTCCTAAGATCACATCGAACTCATGGAATGGTAACTCTAGCAAGTCTGTTGGGAATTGCCTCCCTTGAATTTCAATAGGGAAACCCCTAAATACCTTTCTAACCCTCACACTGTGTCCTAAAGGGTTAGTCATAAGAATCTCAAACTCTAGAGCCTGTGGTTCTAAACCCTCTTGACCCGTTGGTGGTGTTCATATGTATGAATGCGTTGACTTTAGATCTATCAATCTATGTATGTCAAATCCAAAGAGAAGGAATTTACCAATTATGACATCAGGTGCATCCTGCTCCTCTCGACCTCGCATAGCAGACGCCCTGACTGGGGTAGCTTTGTTAGAGGAGTGCTATAAAGGAAATCACCTTTAGCACTTATTGTACAAATTTATTTGATTAATAAAAGGCTTTTTCATTAATTTGATGTTCATTTGATATATGAATTGATAAGTGATCTTAAATCAATTAATGAAGTCATTGATACATAACATAGCATGAAGGAAATCATGATGAGATCATGATATTGAGATTCTTATCATGTGTAATTTTGTTAGTATCAAAATTATCCCTAGTCATAGGATTAATGAGACGGGACATTATTAATCCAGACAGACTAGCACATGTTACACTCCTTGATTGGATCGAGTAGTAGATCTCATAATCTATAAACATGAGATGTTTAGAGTTAACATGTGGATGCTTGCTAAGTGTAGCTAAGTACATTGGATGACCAACTATGAGACAATCATATGGATAATCAATTCAAATGTCAATGATAGTCGCATCATAGCAATAGTACAAGTATCCTTAGACTTGAGGTACTCAAGGATATATTGAATATTGATTCTGTATTTTGACACTATTCCTTGTTTCCTCAGAGAGGTAGTCATAGGGTGGTGATTGGATACAGTTTGAGGTATTCGAAGGTAATTGGGTAACCAACAAAGGATTCACCACTTTTGATAGAAGGAGTGTATACCCATGGCCTCTTGTCGTGGTCATTACTCAGGAATCTCTGGCCAGAGTGGAAATGTCATAAAGATAGTCTTTAATGACATATCTAATAGAGTAATGAGCCTCAAGGACAAGAACTAATATTACTTGGACAAGAACTAATATTACTTGGACAAGACGTGACATAGTCAGTCTAGTGGGAGTTGACACATGTCCATACTCTGAACCAAGTGGGGTATAAATTGGTGAAAGGAATAATTGCACAGAAATTGTCTACGGAAAGGTTCGTAGTCAAACCACTGACTTTCCGGTCAATTGGGGGTCATGATGTGTTGCTAGATACCGGTCATGACCTGCTTAAATTAATTGTTAATTTAAGTGGCTAACATAACCGGGAACCTAATGAGTCACACGCATTGAAGATATGGAGAATGAGTAAAATGGTATTTGATATGATCCAATTATGGCCAATTACTATTCATTAGTTGCCATTTTCTCCATTTTTGACTTTTCATATTATTTTTGAATTTGATTCAAATTAAAAAGACATCAACTGACAGAAAATAGACATGAAAATATTTTTTATGAAAAAAAATATTTTTAGGACAACAAAAATTCTCTCAAGAACACTTTCAAAGCTAGCAGTTTGAATTTGTTCAAACCATTTTCTCTTGATAGTTTATTCTTCATTCTTCACATGGATTATCATTAAAGACATCCTAGTGTGGATTGTTGTGGTTTACTACAACCCAACAAAGTGAAGATTTGAAGAACAAATAAAAATTATAAGGTATAATTTTTAACATTTACATTTATATAAATTAGTTTTAATGGTACAAGTATGATCTTTTGTTTTGGGTTTTGAAAAATTTTATTTTTTGCTGCGTTTATGAAAATGATTCATTCTTCAAAATCCAACATTGGTATCAGAGGCTCCTTGTATCCATTAAAATTAATTTTAATTGAAAGTGCAATAGGATTGCATGTTTTTGATGATTTTGGATCAATAGATTTTGTAAAATTGAAATTAATTTGTAAAATATAATTTACACATTTGGCTTTCTTTAATCTGATCATGGGATGATTAAGAATGATTATTTTGATTGCAAATTATTTGAATGTGATTCAAATAATTAATTTCGTATTTATTTCAAAAATGCCTAAAATTGCCTTGTTTATGAACATGTGTTGTTGTTTGGCTTAATTGATGGGGCTGGTTGCATTTTTCTTGTAATTTAATTATTAAAAACTTATTTAGACATATTGAGAATATTTTTATGTCTCTGTAAGTGTCCAATTATTAATTAAAAATTATTTTAATTAATTGTTCAAACAAACACAAAAACGGGACTATTTTAGCTTACCCGGTGGGGCTGTTTTGTTTGATTTTTTTGTATATGTTTATTTTATTTTCAGCACCTTGAAATAATTTTTATGTGATTATTTCTAGATATTGAATTAGTCATTTTGAGCATCTAAGTGTGTTGGTTCGTTTGTCTTAGTAATTTTGGCTTGTGCCAAAACTATTTTGATAAACTTGAGCTGACCTAAAGATAATTAGAATAGTGATTTGATGTTCTGGAAATTTTTAGAATTTTTGGAAATTAATTTAAGTTGTAATTGTAATTCTAGTATGACTAGAAATTAGTATGTATATTAAAATTAAATTGTTTAATTTTAACATCATAATATTCTGATTTTAAGGAGAATTAATTTTGAATTATTTCTGAAAATATGGAATTTAAATTAATTTGAATAAATATTAAATTTCACTTTAAAATGACATACAAAATTAAATTAATCGAAAGAACACATATAGGCAATTTCGATTCAAGTGTTGAATCGATTTACAAATTGAAATCTAAAATTGTCATTTTTATTTTGTGCATTAGAGAATGCATGTTAGGGGTGTATGAAAAGACATGATGGATGATTATGGACTTAGGCCCAATGTGATTGAGCATGCATGAAATTATTTTGTTTTATAGTGTGTGTCCCTACCTCTTTTTCTTTCTTATGTATTTCTCTTCTCATCTTACTCCCCTCAAATGTAAATTGAGGTTTTCTATAATTTGAAATATGTAATTAGATTACATAGGATTAGGATAGAATGAAGATACAAAGGAGCAAGAAGCAAAGGAGATGATACCATAAACAAGAAGACTTCAAAATAGGAATTTGATTTATATTTTGGGTTGTAAATTCATGCATATACCTAGGTAAGACCTAGTCAATCTCTCTTTGGCTCAAGAGATTGACTTTAGTATGTCCATAATCATGCCATATAGTTAATGTAACTATCTTTATATATCAATGTGATGAATGTATGATATATAAAAGCATGAAATAATAACTTTATGAGACTTAACAAAGAAATCCCTCACTAAATAAACAATTAAGTCTTACACCTTCCATTAATATGGGGAGAACCAGAGTTCTTCTAGAGTTAGGGTTGTTGAGTTGCCTCAAGCTCACTCTATAAGAATATGTTCAATCCATTGAAATTAGATTTCACAATTAATGGGTTAGACTTAACCGATATTATTAACGTGTTGGATTTGCGCCAAGGTTAATGTGTATTGGAGGTGAAGTTGGGTTTGTATACATGAGATGTACACATATCAAGAGTCGATAGCCCTATGTATGTGCACACATCAATAAGTTGATAGCACAAGATTTGATAGTTGCATGAATAATGCAATTGGTATGGATTAGATACCTACCAACCAAACTAAGGATAGCTTGTTGAGTTGCCTCAAGGTTATTCTTAGCTAGATGGATATCGACCCACTAGGAGAACTTCCATATAAGTTCTCTCGGGTTCATAGTGAGGGCTATGGATTCGCTATAAAATAGTGGGAGCCATAATCCGATTTATTAAAGACCTAATAAACATGCATTTTATGTACATTCTAACATGTTCTATTTTACATCTAGGTTGCTAGAATCATCATCATGACAAGTGTGAATTTGCAATCGTTAATGGAATGAAATAAGTTGACTGGGCCCAATTTTTTGGATTGGCTAAGGAATCTGAGAATAGTTCTCAAATCCAAAAAGATTGGCTATGTCCTAGATGAGGCACTCCCTAATCCCTCTACTCCTAATGCTTCTAAAGATGTTCAGAAGGCATATCAAAAGCATATCGATGATAGTGAGATGGCAAGCTGCATTATGCTTGCTACTATGTCAGTTGAGTTGCAAAAGCAGCATGAGGCTATGGATGCTAATTCCATAGTATACCATCTAAGAGAGATTTTTGATGAGCAAGCACGTTTCGAAAGGTTCAAAACTTCAAGGTTGCTCTTCTGCACTAAGATGGTTGAGGGGACATCTCCAGTGCAATATGCATTGAAGATGAATGACTATATTGAGAGGTTGGCCACCATGGGATTTGTGATGGACCATGAATTAAGTATTGACTTAATTCTAACCAGTTTATCTGATAGTTATTCACATTTTATGCTTAACTATAGGATGAACCAAATCTCTACCACTATTCCTGAGCTAATTAACTTACTTAAAACAGCTGAGCCATCTGTCAAGAAGGACAGTAAGCCTGTGATGCTGGTGGACTCTTCAAGTTCTAAAAGTAAGAACCTTAAGAAAAAGAAGAATTCCATGAAGCCTAAGGGAGGAGTGGCCAAGAAAAAGTCCAAAGAGATTTCTCCAAAAGGGACATGCTTCCATTGTGGCAAGGATGGCCATTGGAAGAGAAACTGCAAGGCTTACTTAGAGTCCTTGAAGAAGAAGGCATCTGATGCCCTATCTACTTCAGGTATTTTTGTCATTGAAATTAATATTGTTTCCAATAATAATATATGGGTATTAGATACCGGTTGTGGCTCATACATATGCACTGATATGCAGGGCCTAAGGAACAATAGACAGCTCAATAAGGGAGAGTCAAACCTACACATTGGAAATGGAGCAAGGGTTGATGCATTAGCTATAAGAACATATGTATTGACCCTCCCTAGTGGGCTTATATTAAATTTGGAGAATTGCTATTATGTACCTGCTTTGACTAAAAACATTATATATGTTTCAAGTCTAAATAAAGATGGTTTCCTTTTAGCTTTTAGTAACAATTATTGTTCTATTATGTTGAATTGAATTCTTTAAGCTAATGGTACATTATGTAATTGAATATACATATTAGATATGTCAAATCCAATTTTAAACATCAATGATAATAAAAGGCAAAAACAAGATATGTTGAAATCATCTTATTTATGGCATTGTCGTCTTGGTCATATAATTGAGAAATGCATGGCTAAGCTACACAAAAGTGGTAGTTTGGGGTCATTTGATTATGAATCATATGACACATGTGAATCTTGTTTACTAGGCAAGATGACTAAATTACCCTTTAATGGAAAGGGTGAACGTGCTAATGGACTTTTAGACTTAATACATTCAAATGTATGTGGTCCAATGTCTACACACGCTAGAGGTGGTTTCATCTACTTCATTACTTTTATCGATGACTACTCACGATATGGATACGTGTATCTTATGAGATACAAATCTGAAGCTTTTGAAAAGTTCAAAGAATTCAGAAATGAAGTAGAGAAACAACTTGGCAAAAGTATTAAAACACTTCGATCAGATCGATGAGGTGAATACTTGAGCCAAGAGTTTCTAGATTATCTTAGGGATAATGGGATTTTATCTCAATGGACTCCACCTTACACTCCACAACACAATGGTGTGGCTGAAAGAAGAAATCGAACCTTGTTAGACATGGTAAGGTCTATGATGAGTTTTGCGGAATTGCCTAAATCTTTTTAGGGTTATGCACTAAAGACCGCCATTTATATATTAAATGGAGTTCCTTCAAAGTCAGTTGATGTTACTCCATATGAGATATGGTATAACAAGAGGCCCACATTTTCTTACATGAGAATTTGGGGTTGTCCTGCTTATGTGAAGCGGACAATGTCAGATAAGTTAGAAGCTAAGTCTGACCGATGTCTATTTGTGGGATATCCAAAAGCATCATATGGATATCAATTTTTCCACCCCTTGGAACAAAAGGTTTTTGTTTCAAGACATGCTATCTTTTTAGTGAGAGAATTCCTTCTAAAAAGAGATAGTGGGAGCAAAATTGAACTTAAGGAAGTTCAAGATGCTCAAACAGATGCTGATCAACTGCGTGAACCCGAGCTTGTTACTCATACAGATGATATAACAACTCAACCTTCTGAAGCACAAGAGCTTCATAGGTCAAGTAGGATACGTACTGTTCCAGAGAGATATAGATTTCTCATTAGTGAACAAAACGACGTATTGCTCATAGAAAATGATGAGCCTACAACCTATGAAGAGGTTCTGAATAGTTCAGAATCTGACAAATGGCTTCAAGCCATGAAGTCAGAAATGGATTCCATGTATGAAAACCAATTATGGACATTGGTTGACTGACCCGAAGGAATAAAGCCTATAGGGTGCAAGTAGGTTTTCAAAAAGAAAACTGACATGGATGGTAATGTGATTACCTATAAAGCTAGACTTGTTGCTAAAGGTTATCGTCAAAGACAAGGAATTGACTACAATGCAACTTTTAGCCTAGTAGCTATGCTTAAATCCATAAGGATACTCCTAGCCATTGCTACTCATTATGATTATGAGATATGGCAAATGGATGTGAAAACAGCTTTCCTTAATGGAAATCTGACTGAGGATGTGTACATGACACAACCAGAAGATTTCATATCCAAAGATGGAAAAAAGGTATGTAAGCTTTAAAGATCCATTTATGGATTAAAGCAAGCATCCAGGAGTTGGAATATTCAGTTTGATAAGACAATCAAATAGTTTGGCTTCTTAAAAAATCCGGATGAACCTTGTGTCTACAAGAAGGTTAGTGGGAGTGCAATTGTATTTCTTGTGTTATATGTAGATGACATATTGTTAATGGGAAATGATGTCTCAAAGGAAGCAGTTTGGATAAAGAAATTCATCATAGAACTTGGAGTGGTTCCCAGCATTATTGATCCAATACAATTGTATTGTGATAATAATGGAACCATTGCGCAAGAAAAAGAGCCACGGTCTCATCAGAGATCCAAACATGTACTCAGAAGATACCATTTGATTAGAGAAATCATTGGTAGGAATGATGTAAAGAGAGAAAGAATGCCCACTGATCATAATATTGCTGATCCTTTAACTAAACCACTTCCCCAAAAGAAATATGATTCTCATGCACTCGCCTATGGAATTAAATACAAAGGCGATTGGCTTTAGTGCAAGTGGGAGCTTGTTAGAGGAGTGCTCTAAAGGCAATCACCTTTAGCACTTATGTATAGATTTATTTGATTAATAAAAGGCTTTTTCATTAATTTGATGTTCATTTGATATATAAATTGATAAGTGATCTTAAATCAATTAATGAAGTCCTTGATACATAACATAGCATGAAGGAAATCATGACGAGAATATGATATTGAGATTCTTATCATGTGTAATTATGTTAGTATCAAAATTATCCCTAGTCATAGGATTAATGAGATGAGACATTATTAATCCAGACAGACTAGCACATGTTACACTCCTTGATTGGATCGAGTAGATCTCATAATCTATAAACATGAGATGTTTAGAGTTAACATGTGGATGCTTGCTAAGTGTAGCTAAGTACATTGGATGACCTACTATGAGACAATCATATGGATAATCTATTCAAATGTCAATGATAGTCGCATCATAGCAATGGTGCAAGTATCCTTAGACTTGAGGTACTCAAGGATATCTTGAATATTGATTCTGCATTTTGACACTATTCCTTGTTGCCTCAGAGATGTAGCTCATAGGGTGGTGATTGGATACAGCTTGAGGTATTCGAAGGTAATTGGGTAACCAACAAAGGATTCACCACTCTTGATAGAAGGAGTGTATACCTATGGCCTCTTGTCGTGGTCATTACTCAGGAATCTCTGGCCGGAGTAAAAATGTCATAAAGATAGTCTTCAATGACATATCTAATAGAGTAATGAGCCTCAAGGACAAGAACTAACATTACTTGGAGTAGACGTGACATATCTAGTGGGAGTTGACACATGTCCATACTCTGAACTAAGTGGGGTATAGATTGGTGAAAGGAATAATTGCACAAAAATTGTTTATCGAAAGGTTCATAGTCAAACCACTGACTTTCCAGTCAATTGGGGGTAATGATGTGTTGCTAGATACCGCTCATGACCTGTTTAAATTAATTGTTAACATAAGTGGCCAATATAACCGGGAACCTAATGGGTCACATGCATTGAAGATATGGAGAATGAGTAAAATGGTCTTGGTTAGGATCCAAAATATGAGAGAATTATTTTAGTATGGATCGCGATGCGATCGCACGAAAAAATCGTTCGGGAGTGTCACGGGCCCGCGCGGGCCCGGTAGGCTGCTGGCCAGCCTTGCAGGCCAGCTGGGCTGCCCAGCAGCAGCCCGCAGCAGGTATAACGCGTCTACAGCTTCCATCCGTTGGCCAATGGCTGTAATTGGCCATAATTAGGCCAATTACTATTCATTAGTTGCCATTTTCTCCATTTTTGACTTTTCATATTATTTTTGAATTTGATTCAAATTGAAAAGACATCAAATGGAAGAAAAGAGACATGAAAATATTTTTTGTGAAAAAAACTATTTTTAAGACAACAAAAATTCTCTCAAGAACACTTTCAAAGCTAGCACTTTGAATTTGTTCAAATCATTTTCTCTTGATAGTTTCTTCTTCATTCTTTGCGTGGATTATCATTAGAGACATCCTAGTGTGGATTGTTGTAGTCTACTACAACCCAGCAAAGTGAAGATTTGAAGAACAAATAAAAATTACAAGGTATAATTTTTAACATTTATATTTATATAAATTAGTTTTAATGGTACAAGTATGATCTTTTGTTTTAGGTTTTGAAAAATTTTATTTTTCATTGCGTTTATGAATATGATTCATTCTTCAAAACCTAACAAGCTCCACTACCTTTTGGCCTCTCAGCTGTCTTTGATCTAAACTGAGTGGGCCTTGATCGGCCTCCTCTGCCTTGCCCTCGACCTCTGACTCTGCCTTGCCCTCAACCTCTGCCTCTGCCTTCCCAAAAGCCTTTATCTGTATCAGGTCAGTGCTTTCCAAACCTCAGCCATACAATAATAGAGGACAATCTCTTTTCATATGTTCTTTGGAGCCATACCTCAGGCATGCTCCTATCATCCACCAGCCACAGTCTCCTAGATGAGGAAGACCATAATGCAGACATTCTAGTAGAAGTAGAGTCCTACGTGGTGCCTATGTCAGTGCACTAGCTACCGAAGAAACAGATCTCACGGGTTGTCCCCACCTGTAAGAATGAGGTGTGCTGAAACCCCCAGCCTGAAATCATCCACTGAAAGATCTAACCCTTTTGCCACATGATGGTCCCCCACTCGGTTGTGATATAGGCCTCTTAAACCCTTTATCTTGTGTTGGATGTTGTGTTGCTAGAAATCTCTCAACAGTTTTGGCAGATGCTAGCAAACTAGGAAAACTCATCAGGCGTAGGGCTGAGACTTGTAGCTTGATTGGGTGTCTCAATCCATCTTCAAATCATTGGCATTTATCAGCTTCTGTGGATACAATGACTCTAGCATATTTGCAAAGATATGTGAATTCTCTTTCATATTCTGACACTAGCATATTCCCATGTTTTAAAGTAAAAAATTCCCTTTTCTTGTCATCTGTATAAATAGGGGGAATGTATTGCTCTTTGAACTTCTCTAAAAAGAATTCCCAAGTCATGGGATCAGGTGCCTCTGAACTTTGTGACTCTTACCACCACTAATCATATGCATGGTCTTGCAATAAAGATACTGCATATTCATACCTCTGCTCATCTGTGCAATGCAGCTGATCAAAGACTCTCTCTGCCCGTTCTAACCAAAACTCAGCTACGGAGGGGTCATCTTCCCGTTTACCATAGTAATTACCGGCTACCATAATTGTGCCATTACTGGCTTCAATAATCATACCATTAATGGTTTTCATCATACTCCCCCCTACTTGGCATGCCAAACTATCCTAAGTCTAATTCTAGTTAGGTGTTCTAGGGCTTACTCCAGGTCCTTAAAATTCGTAGTTATTAAATTCACCCACTTCATGCATGTAAAGGTTCAATTAAGTAGACAATTAATCAATAAAAATAGTATTTGTATAATATAACAATGTTCACATTATTTTACTCATTTCATTCCTCAACTCATATGCTTCCCTCTCACTGACATATTTCGTGCTATTTTAGACCTTAATTTTGGTCCTATTAACATTCGAATTAAATTACATGGTCTTCTTAAAAAGTTTAGTTTTAAATCTTAGCTTTAATATGAAACTTGAATCACTTAAGTTGGAGTTATGTATCAAAAGATATTATCCAATTAACACTGACTGGTCACTAACAATTTTGCCTATAATTTCCTGGACAGATTCTAGGTCCAAATTTTATGTATTTTTCTGGAAAATTATAGACGTATCTGGATTTTATGCTATAAATAAAAGTTGAATCCTATGTCTTATCTTTCAAACCCAACAAAGAACATAGAAATCTGAATTCCATAACTTAAGTTATAACAGTTTATGTACTCACTGTTTATCAATTCCAGCAAAGAGCACACATATTTACCATCTTCAATTTTTACCAAAATTAATTATACGTCTAGTAAACATGCATCCCCAAGATTTTTATCACAAAATACTCTTAATTCAGAATCATTAACATGCCAAATGCTCAAATCATGCAACTTTAAAAAAAAAAGACATAGGCTATTATCTTAGGTTGTGCACAAACCTCTTTTTTTTCTTTTCTTTTTCTTTACTTCTTTTTCTCTTTTCCTTTGCTTCTTTGAGCTAGATCTTTGTCAACTTAATATCCTAAAATACATAAAAGAGATAATTAAAACTTTACTTCATTAAAACTCTAGAAACCATAACCTCTCTTTCCCATTTTGCTTTAAATCATATCAGATCAAGACTCGAGGTTCACTTCACAATTCTGGAAAAGTTTGCATCAAGCAATGGGTACTCAACTAAATTTTAGCACAACTTTCCACCCACAAAAAGATGGACAATTAGAGAGGGTCATACAGATATTGGATGATATGTTGAGGAGTTGTGTGATGGAATTTGAAAGAAGTTAGGACAAACATCTTCCATTAATAGAACTTGCCTACAATAATAGTCACCAAACCAGTATCGGTATGGCACCATATGAAGCCTTGTATGGAAGGAAATGTATAACGCCTCTATTTTGGACCAAGCTTAGTGAAAAGAAAGTAGTGGGTCAAGATTTAGTGTAGCAGATAGAGAAAAAAGTGAGAGTATTAAGAGATAGGCTAAAAGTTGTTGCTGATAGACAGAAATCATACGTAGATTTGAAAATGAGGGATATTGAGTATACAGTTGGTGACAAAGTATTCTTAAAATTCTCACCTTGGAAAAAGGATTTTATGATTTGGAAATAAAGGAAAGTTGAGTCCTAGGATCATAGGACCATATGAGGTACTTGAATGCATAGGTCCCGTGGCATACAAATTAGCTCTACCACCAGAGTTAGACAAGATTCACAATGTATTCCATGTGTCCATGTTGAGATGATATCGATCGGATATATCTTATATCATATCATCAGAACCTATAGAGATACGACCAGATCTAACTTATGAAGAGGAGCTAGTGGAAATTATAGCTCGAAAAATGAAGGAGCTACAAAATAGGAAGGTATAATTGGTAAAGGTTCTATGGAAAACTCATAATTCGGAAGAGGTGACTTGGGAAAATGAAGTGGTTATGAAGGCTCAGTATCCACAATTGTTCCACTCTAGTTAAAAAGGTAAATTTTTGAGGACGAATTTTTTTTAAGGATGGGAAAATTGTAACGCCCGAAAATTTAGGCTACGATCGCGGTTGACCGAAATCCGGCTCACCGAATCGATCAAGTTCTCAATTCGAACATGAAGGAAAAAAATTAAAATAATAATAAAATATGAGAAAAATATTTTTGATATTATTAATTGAGAATTTTGAAGTTCGGAATTAAAATTTAGAAAAAAATAATTTTTCGCTGAACGAAATTAGAATTTATAATATTTTTGACAGATATTTTAAGAAGGTATAAAAATTGAATATTCTTTATGTAAGGAAAGGAATATTCGTTGGATTAAAATAAAGTAAAAGTGATTTAAATTAATGGACCAATGAGGGACAATATTATCTAATTAATCCTAACCACCCACCTAATTCAACTATAAAAGTCAACTTTCACCTTTTGTCGTTATCCTTCTTCTTTTTCATCTTAAACAAACCAAAAACTCTCTCTTCTTCTACTTTTTTGCCGTGACATACCTCCCATTTTCTTCTTCTTATTTTTTCTTCAATCAAAGCTAAGGTTAGATGGAAAAAGGGTTGGATTAGTAAGATTAATAAGAAGGTGAAGCAAGGTTAGGAAGAGGAAAGAAGAAAGGAAGAGAAAAAGATAAGGAAAATTTTGGTCATTTTGAAGATCTAAAAAGCTGAGGTTAGATCTTCCATCTTCTCACTTTTCTTCTTCTCTTTTCTTTGATTTTGGGGTTAGTTACCATTAAGGTTGGTAATTTAGGGTTATTAGTATGTTAATGGTGATTAAGGGTTGATTAATGTGTTTATTGCTTGATTAGTGTGAAATTTGTTGTTAGGCTAAGCAGGTGAATAATCTTTGGGCCAAAATCAAAGAAGAAGTGAGGGCAAGGAGAAAGCTAACTAGGAGGAAGAGAAAAGTAAATTGAAGTAGACTTTTTGAGGTATGTACATTTGGCAAAAATTCAATGTGGAAAATGTTGATTTTGATTGTGCGAAATTATGTGTAATTGTGTATTTAATTGTTGATATTTTGATTGAGTGATGAATTGGTGATTAAATGATGCCATGAATGTGAAAATAAAAGTTTGAATATGAGATTGATGCATGAAGATGGAAGTTGTAGAAATTAATTAAGGTGCTGGAAAATTTATCTTATGAACAGTGTCTCATTTTCTGATCATAACTTGAGTTCTGAAAATTGTTTTTGAGTGATTCTTATTGTATTGGAAATTTAAGATATAGATCTTCAACTTTCATGGGTACCATTAGACCTGAATATGCCTACAATTAGGTGTGACATGAACTCAAAATTTGGATTAGAAATATGTCCAGTAAAATACTGGGCAAATTGGAATGAACATAGGTTAGAGAAAATTTCATAATTTTTGCTGAAAAATTTGGTTTAATGTGATTATAGTTAGAAATTATAGATAAGACATGTACATAGATTTTGTTAGTTGATTACTTATCCAAATTCTATTTAAAAATGGATTAAAAATGCAGGAAAATATAGGGCATAAATGTTGTCCTGAATAGGGCAGCTTGTATATATATGTTGGCTGTTGAATTTTGTTTTAGAAAAATATATTAATTGAATTTTCTTATAGTTATAATGATTATGAGCAAGTATGATGTTGTAAAATATTCAATGGAGAATATTGCATTAATGTGAAATTATATTAGTGTTACATACATAATTTATGTAAATAATAATAAAGGCAACAAATATAATTAAGCCCTATAATATATAGTCAAGAACTATAAATTAGGATAAGTTGGCATGCCAATAAAAAGGTAGAAATATAGGCACTAGAAAATAGTGTTGAGATTTAATTTATGTAGGCACTAGAAAATAGTCTGAGGTTTAATTTACGTAGGCACTAAAAAATAGTGTTGAGTTGAAATTACGTAGGACTAAGAAATAGTGTTGAGTTGAAATTACGTAGGCACTAAGAAATAGTGCTAAGTTCAAAATTATGCAGGCACCAAAAAGGTGTTGAGTTATTGTTGAAAATATAGGCGTTAAATGCCAAGTTATAAAATTATTAAGTAGGCACCGAGTATACTGCTGGAGAACTGAAACTATGTATCTAGTGTTTTGTTCCGGTCTAAGATGTCATGGGCTATCAAATAAATAGACAAAAATGTAAATTATTAAATTGATATTTAAAATTGTATGTATTGTATTGTTAAAGAATTTTAGGTATGATAAGTGAATGAAATGTTATATTTAATGAAATGTTTATTTTTGCTAGACATAAATGGTATTGATATTATTTGAATGTTTTGGCATGCTTAGTAAATAAATTGTAGTTTCTAAAATTTATTTTAGAAATATTTGTATAATTATTGGATAGTTGTCAAATGTACCACTAAGCTAGTAGCTTAACGCGTGTGTTTCATGCACAGATAAATAGACGTAGCTGTTTCGTTAGGGCGGCCGAAAAAAAGGGGAACCCCAAGATCAAATTGCAGCAATGTATTTTCTTTTTATATGTTTTGGAAATTGTATCGTAAAAATTAAATTTTAAGAATTTCTTTTGATGTAAATTTAGGGCATGTAGGATTATAAGGAGTGAATTTTGTAATTTATATATTTGGTATTATTTATAAATGTATTTCTAAATATTATGGTTTTATGAATGAGTTCTTTTAAATAAAAATTTTTACATCACAAGCTACATATTTAAATGATATAAAAAATAAAAGAAATATAGTAATAAATATTCCACTAATAGTAAACTCAAAAATTGAAATGAAAAAAAAATTATACAATAATCGGGCATTGGTTTTTACAAAAATGAGCTTAGTAGCACTTACATACACTATTAACGACTAGTAGGGTAAGGGAGCGCAACACTACATTAGAATTTTTGAATGCAATTGAGGAATTTGTTAGAGTTGCAGAAGAAAAGCAAATGAGGAAAATAGAAGAAATGATTGTATGTCCTTGTATTGATTGTATGAACATAAGAAAATTTTGTGATGTTCATATAATGAAATCTCATATAATAAGGTGCAGTTTTAAGGAAGATTATTCACAATGGATATAGCACAGTGAGAGTGTATTTGCTGGGACACGTTCTAATAATAATTAATTTGAAAATCATGGAGAAAATAACATTGACAATGAAGGGAATGATTTAGATAATGACGAGATGATACATGATACGAAAAATTTTATGGAAAGACTAAATACTATTACATATTGTTAAGTGAAATTGAGAAACCTTTGTATCCCGATTGTGCTAATTTTACAAAGTTATTTGCCATGTTTAAACTTTGCAACATGAAGGCAAAAAATGGGTGGAGTGATAAGGGTTTCACGACACTATTAGAATTGTTACAAGATATGCTTCCGGAGAGAAATGAGCTTCCTATGTCCTATCCGCTAATTAGACCCCTATTTGCGCGAGTTGTTAAATCGACTTGACTTTTCGATCGGAGTCTAAATATAGATTTTGACTGAAAAATAATTAAAATAATGGCAAATATTTATGGAAAATATTTAATAAAGTATTTAAAATATTTAAAAATTTTAAATTACGGTAAGGGACTAAATTGTAAATTTTGAAAGTTTAGGGGTCAATTTACAATTTACTGAAAGTTGGAAGATTAATTGGATAACCACCAATTGAATACATAAATTGGGACATTATATATATGTGGTGGTTGCTTTAATCAAGTGGCATGCATTAAGTGATCAATTAATGAACACATCTAGATTATGGCTTAGGTGTCCCCATTATTAATTGTCTTTTTGCCATTTAATCACTCTTCCTTCCTTATCTCTTGACATCTAGAGTTTTCTATGTTCTCTAAACCAGCTACATTTTCCCTTGAATCCTCCATAGCCAAGGCTTCATTTACATAGATCTCTGCCAAA
The DNA here is from genome assembly GCA_023653625.1 of Triadica sebifera. Classification (NCBI taxonomy): domain Eukaryota; kingdom Viridiplantae; phylum Streptophyta; class Magnoliopsida; order Malpighiales; family Euphorbiaceae; genus Triadica; species Triadica sebifera. The sequence continues at coordinate 15,540,528 of CM042899.1, forward strand.
TGGTTAAGTGGATAATCCATCTTGATTGGTAGAAAATGACCTGATTTGGTGAGCCGGTCCACCTATCATGCCTCTTTTGTGTCAAAGACAACCCAGAAACAAAATCCACCGTAACTCTTTCCCATTTCCCCTTCAAAATTGAAATTGACTGCAATAATCCACTTAGTACTTGATGCTCAGCCTTCACTTGCTGACAAATTAAACATCTGGTAGTATACTCTGTGATATCTCTTTTCGTTCCTGGCCACTAGTAATATGCCTTGAAGTCATGATACATTTTGTTGCTTCCTGGGTGCATTGCATAAATAACATTGTGAGCCTTTTTCAAAATATCTTGTTTCAATTCTGTTATGTCTGGCACACATAACATGCCCTTATGCCTTAAACTCCCATATGTTTCAATAGTAAATTCTGGTTTTTCACCCTTTTTCACCATTTCAAAGATTTCCTTTCATTTCGTGTCTTGCTTCTGATTGTCCTTTACTTGTTGAATCCACAATTTTGCCAAAATAATATATATAAATTACTTATTATTTCATGTTTTTATTTAATCTTGTTCACTTAATAAATTTAAGTTTTAATGTTTACCTACCAGTGTTTTTCTACTAAGAGCGTCAGCTACTATATTAGCCTTACCCGACTGATAATCAATGATACAATTGTAGTCTTTGATAAATTCTAACCATCACCTCTACTAAATTCTAACAATGAAGGCAAATATTTTAGTCTTTTATGGTCAGTATAGATATAACATTACTTGTCGTGCTGGTAGTGTTGCCATATTTTCAATGCAAACACAATGGTTGCTAGTTCCAGATCATGTGTCGGATAATTTATCTCATGAGGGTTTAGTTATCTGGAAGCATAAGTGATCACTTTGTCTTCTTGCATTAGTACGCAACCCAAACCATTAAGGAAAGTATCACTGTACACCATATAATCTTTTCCCATAGTAGGTTGTGTCAACACTGATGCCTCTGTCAACATTTTCTTCAACTTATCATAACTAGTATGACATCGGTCTGTCCACTCAAATCTGGTCTCCTTCCTAAGCAATTTCATCAATGGTGAGGCTATCTTTGAAAATTCTTTCATGAACCTTCGATAATAACTAGCCAAACTAAGAAAACTTCTCACTTCTGTCACATTCCGAGGTGATTTCCAATTGAGGATTGCCTCTACATTGTTAGAGTTAACTCTGATTCCATCGGATGAGACAATATGCCCTATGTCACCATATTTTTAATGCAAACACAATGAATGCTAGTTCCAGGTCATGTGTCAGATAATTTCTCTCATGAGGCATAAGTTGTCTGGAAGTATAAATGATCACTTTGCCTTATTGCATTAGTACGAAACAGAAATCATTAAAGGAAGCATCACTGTACACCACATAATCTTTTTCCGCAGTAGGCTTGGTCAACACTAGTGCCGATGTCAATATTTTCTTCAACTTATCAAAACTAGTCTGGCACTGGTTTGACCACGAAGATGTTGATCATGCTCTTCTCTGCTACTAAAGTACACCAGGATATTATCTATGAACACCACCACAAACTGGTCCAAAGAAGGCCTAAAGATTCTATCCATAAATGTTGCTGGGGCATTTGTTAGGCCAAAAGGCATTACTAAGAACTTGTAATGCCCATACCGAGTCCTAAATGCTATTTTTGAAATGTTTGATTCTCTAATTCTCAATTGGTGATAACCTGATCTGAGGTCAATTTTAGAAAATACCTCTGCTCTTTTTCAAATGATTAAACAAGTCATCTATTCTCGGAAAGGGATATCTGTTCTTAATTGTCATCTTGTTCAACTAACGATAATCAATACACAAACGAAAAGTCTCATCCTTCTTTTTCACAAATAAAGTCAGAGCACCCCAAGGTGAGACACTAGGTTTGATAAACCTTTTCTCTAATAACTCTTGCAACTACAGTTTTAATTCCTTTAGTTCAGTAGGTGCCATTCTATAGGGAGTGATCGATATCGGGGTTGTGCCTGGCAAAACATCTATGATAAACTCTATCTCCCTAATAGGTGGTAACCCTAGCAAGTCTTTAGGGAAGATATCTGGATATTCACATACTGTAGGAATCTCCCTGAGATCTAAACTCCCTTTCATGGTATCTACAATATGTGCCAAAAATGCTTCACATCCCTTTTTTGATAAGCTTGCATGCCTTCGTCACAGAAATGACATTAGTCAAGTATGGTTGATTCTTGCCCAAGACAATCACATCATCTTGCCTTGAATTCTTAAAAGTCACTCTCCTATACTGACAATCCACCACTGCGCTATGTTGAGTTAACCAATCCATCCCCAATATTGCATCAAACTCACAAAATGACAACTCTATTAGGTCAGCTGGGAATTCTACATTTGGAGCATTGACTGGACTGTTTTTATAGACTCGACTAACTTTCACTCCATGACCTAAAGGATTTGTCACTAATATATCATAATCTAATTCCTTTGCTACCATATTACCCTGACTAGGTGGTGACATGCATAAATATGAATATGTAGAACCTGAATCTATTAGTACAAATAAATCAGTATCATAAAGAAAAAACTTACCAATAATGACATCCAAGGCATCCTACTCCTCATGAGCTCTGCATATGCTCAAGCTAGGGCTCAACTACCTTATGCTCTATTCACTGATTCTGAAATACTCTGACCAATCATGTTGCTTCTAAACTGTCCATGTCCCCTACCTCTGCCTTGAGTGACATTTTGAACTTGAATTCATACTACACCATCTATACCTCTTCCTTTGGGGCAATCCTTCTGTTTATGCTCAGTAGATCCTCATCATAAGCATGCTCCAATAATCCACCAACAATCTTCTTTATGTCATATTTTATAATGCTAACATGTGACAGATATGAATCTCCAATTACCCAAAGCTGGTGCACTAGCTGTAGACCCTTTTGGCCATGACTGTTGGCTTTGCCTAGCTGAAAATGTTGGTCTAGAACCTCGTGATTGGAAAAACCTAGGTGTTGTCCACCCCCTTTTACTTGATGTCTGGACCATGCTAATTGTCGATCTCCAGGGTGGCTCTTCCATCCTCTTTCTTTTTGACCATGTTTCCACTATGATGGCCGATGATACTATTGTAGCAAAATCCTCAAGCTGAAAATGTTAGTCTAGAACCCCGTGATTTGAAAAACCTAGGTGTTGTCCACCCCCTTTTACTTGATGTCTGGACCATGCTAATTGTCGATCTCTGGGGTGGCTCTTCCATCCTCTTTCTCTTTGACCGTGTTTCCACACTGATGGCTGATGATACTATTATTGCAAAATCCTTAAGCTGAAGGGTGGTAACCATATTTCCAATATCATCATTAAGTCCATCCTCAAATCTACGACATCTATCTGCTTTATCAACAATTATTCCAGTTGCATAGTACCTCAGTCTAGTGTATTCCATCTCATATTCTGCCACTGACATGCTTCCTTATTTTAGGTCTTGAAACTCTCTTTTCTTCTCATTAACATAAAATCTAGGCACATATTTCTTGCTAAATTCTGCCTTGAAGAAATTCCATGAAGGTGGTTTCGGTGTCTGGGGCTTTGATAAAGTTGATTTCCACCATTCATAGGCATGATCTTTTAGAAAGGACACTACATACTTGACTTTTCTGTTCCTCTGGACACTCGATTTCCTCAAACACCCTTTCTATCGATTCCATCCAAAACTCTGATGCTGCTGGGTCATCCTCTCTCCCTCCCATAAAATCTGTGGCCCCATATTTTCTCAACTTATCAATTTAGGGTTTTGGTTGAGATGGAGGAGGAGGTGGAGTTGGTTGTGGAACTGCTTGTACTATCCATTGCAACAAATTAGCTATCTACTCCATAAGAGGTTCATGTCCTAAATTAGCCTGTCCCTCTGCTCTCTGCAAAGCTACTACGCTTGGTCCGAAATCTCTCCTTGATGGAGGTTGTCCAAGATTGGATGAGTCTAAAAGACTGTTGCTCAATTCAGCTTCTGAGAAATCTTATTCCAATCTCAAATCCATATCTACCTAAAAACCATTAAAAGGAACCCAAATCAGATAATTGCAGCATTTTATGCATATGCATGAGACACATTTTCTATTTTACACCTATTGTTTAAGAATCAATTAGCATAGGCTCTGATACCACTAAATGTAGCGCTCCCTTACCCTACTAGTCGTTAATAGTGTATGAAAGTGTGACTAAGTTCATTTTTGTAAAAACCAATGCTGAAATTATTGTATCATTTGTTTTTCATTTCAATATTCGAGTTTATTATTAGCAGAATATTTATTACAATCTTTTTTTTCATCCATTGTTAGGTACAATTTAGACAAGTAATCAACTAACAAAATGTAGGTACATGTCTTATCTTTATTTTCCAACTAAAATCAAATTAAACCAAATTTTTTAGCAAAAGTTATGAAATTGTTTCTAGGATATGTTTATTCCAATCTACCTAGTATTTTACTTGACAGATTTCTAGTTCGAAATTTGAGTACATTTTACACCTAATTTCAGCAATATTTAGATCTAATGGTCTAAATGAAAGTTGAAGATTTTCCAACACAATAAGAATCACTCACAAATAATCTCCAGAACTCAAGTTATGACTAGAAAAGTAGATACTGTGCATAAGACGAATTTTCCAGCACTTTAATTAATTCCTACAATTTCCATCTTCATGCATCAACCTCATATTCAAACTTTTATTTTCACATTATAGTATCATTTAATCACTAATTCATCATTCAATAAAAATATCAATAATTACATACACAATTACACATAATTTCACAAAATCAAAATCAACATTTTTCATATTAAATTTTTGCCAAATGTACATACCTCAAAAAGTCTACTTCTCTTTACTTTTCTCTTCCTCCTAGTTAGCTTTCTCCTTGCCCTTAGTTCCTTTGATTTTGGCCAAAAGATTGATCACCTCCTTACCCTAACAACAAATTTCATACTAATCAACTCTTAATCACTATTAATATACTAATAACCCTAAATTACCAACCTTAGTGGTAACTAACCCCAAAATCAAAGAAAAGAGAAGAAGAAAAGTGAGAAAATGGAAGATCTAACCTCACATTTTAGATATTCAAAATGACCAAAACTTTCCTTCTCTTTTTCTCTTCCTTTCTTTTTTCCTCTTCCTCACCTTGCTTCACCTTCTTGTTGATCTTACTAATCCAACCCTATTTCCATCTAACCTGGCTTTGATTGAAGAAAAGAAAAAGAAGAAATTAGGAGGTATGTCATGGCAACAAAGGAGAAAAGAGAGTTGTTGGTTTGTTTAAGATAAAAAAGAAAAAGAATAAAGGTAAAATGATGAAAGTTGACTTTTATAGTTGGATTAGGTAGGTGGTTAAGATTAATTTGATAATTTTGTCCCTCATTGGTCCATTAATTTAAATCACTCTTACTTTATTTTTAATTCAAAGAATATTCCTTTTCTTACATAATGAATATTCTATTTTTATAGCTTCTTAAAATATATGTGTCAAAAATGTTGTAAATTCCAATTTCGTTCAAAAAATTGTTTTTTTCTTAATTTTAATTCTGAACTTTAAAATTCTCAATTACTAATATCCAAAATATTTTTTTCATATTTTATTATTATTATTTTAATTTTTTTCTTCATGTCCAAATTTATACCTCGATCTGTTCGGCATGCCGAATTTCAGTCAACTGTGACCGTGGCCTAAATTATCGGGTATTATATGTATTGCGTTTACCATACATCTAACTTCGACCCATATCTAATCACACAAAAAAAGGTTCTATATATATCTCATTACTTCTAATCATAATTATGTATAGGGTCCTTATCGCTGTAACCTAACCCATCCTAAACATCAAATCTCACTAGTGAATACATATCTAGTTTTCAGATCCCAAAAATAATCCAGTAGCATTTTCCTTCAATTGTCCAAGTACACAATGTAAATAGAATGTTCCATTTGCAAATATGTGTCTCGAAAATAATAAGGAAATGACACCAAAATTGTTTTTGGAACTAAAGACCATATATGCATTTATATTCTAAGTGAGATTTTATGTTTAAAAATAGTCCCAAACTTGTGACTATTCAAGATTTACTCCTAATCAGTAAATCTTGAATAGGCATCTAGGCTAATTATTAATGATTAAATAACAATTAACACAAACAACAAAAAAAATTGTATACAAATAGGAAAGAAATTCTATCATTAACAAGATTGATATTTATATATGAATATTCTGGACCAAAATTTTATGTATATATTATTGAATTTGAAATTGTGGTTGAGACTTAAAATAGAAATTAAATTTAAACATATGGTTGAGATTATGGTTGAATTTGAAATTTGATGTATATATTATTAAATTTGAAATCTTGAACGAGTATCTAGGCTCAATTTTATTAATTTTTCAATATGGTTGCATATATATTTTTCTAAGTACTAAATTAATTTATAAAAAGCATGTTTGAGAAAGATCCCGACACTAATTAAAAAATGAACATTACATAGATCAACTATATTTTAAGGAAATAGATTCAAAAAATAATTAAAAATCATATTGAAAATTTGTATCACTTTTACTAACATAACTACAATATATCATAATTAATTTAAGTTATATTCAATTGGAATTTTCATTAAGTCTTTGTAACACCTCCTTACCGTCCTTTAGTTCAGCAAGGTAAGTAAGTATTACTTGACTAACTGTCTTATAAGCTTAGCTAAATGAAGTATAAATTTTTTTTTTTTGCAAAAATATTACAAACACTAAAATAAATTTATTACCAACACCCATATTCAAAAAAATATTTATTTATAAAATATATTATTTTACATTCAAACTATATCCATTTCATTAAAGTTATACATCCTCAATACATACTAGATGAGATAAAAACTATAATTTAATTTACAAAATTTTTGACAAAATATCAAAATAGTCAAGGTTTTAAGCCGCTTTTCGTTCGAGTACCTTTCTTCTTCTGACAATTATTCTATCTATGACTTTTCTTTAGAACCTGCGAGAAAGGAAACCACCTGTATTAAGCTACTAGCTTAGTGGTACTTCAAGGATAAAAATCTTACATACATACATTTTCTTACATGTCATTTAATAATTTCACAAATAATGCGTAAAATGAAAGAATTATATGAAATCATATAAATGTTAGCAAACATATAATATTTAATAATTTTGATTTAACACAACATTATTCAATGATATACTTTTATATTATTATTGTTTTTTATTTTTTTTGCACCCATAATACCTATAACCAAACTAACTAATAAGAATAACATGGTTGTCATTACCGGTTTTCATAATATTTTGCATGCACTTTTATAATAGTGTTATTACCTGCTTTTTTAATATTGTCATTGCCGGCTTAATAATTTTGTGTCGAACGCAGTTATAAATTTGTAATTATCAGCTTTTATATTTGGCACCGAGTGCCTTAATTCTCCTTATTGGCATGCCAAACTATTCTCTATTCTAGTTCTAGATTAGGTGTCTTAGAGCTTAACTCTTATTATATTTATTCACAATATTTTCAAAAATGATAATTGTATCAAATTTCACATATACGTTTATTTATTTTTGTTATTTGTTCCCATTGTTATTGCATTTGAATCTCTAACATAGATAATTTATTAAACATTTATAATTACAATTGAAGTCAAGATTCACATTAATTACTATATATACTCATCATACCACATGCAAAAGCCCAATATTTCAGGTTTTTGTCAATGACAGATTTTGGCCCTAAGTTTTTGCCTCATTTGTACCCCATTTATAATTCCAATTTGAGTATAGTCTCTAATATTTTGTATCTTATTGTCTCAGCTTTCATATTCATAAAATATTATTCAAATCCAAATTTTCTATCAAAAGTTATGGCCCTTTTAATGAAAGGAGTTCCATTAGTTTTACCCAGTATTTTCTGGGTACCTACAGATCTGGGAATTTGTATCAATTTTTAGCCTATTTGCAATTATATTTTGAACATAGGTTCTGAATATAAGTTTAAGTTTCATGAGTCCACTTTCATCTCCAACTAAATTCACCTTGATATCATTACCATATCATTAGTTATGAGCAAAATAGTCAAGATTGCTCCAATATTTCTACAGTAGGGCCATCAATTGGCACACACCTATCTACTAATTACATCCATCATATGCATTCATTTTTATGCCAAATTTTCATATCACAATTACATTCACATATCTTAATGTTTTCACACCATTTGGTCTCATTACCATACATAATATTAAAAGCAATAACTAATCACATTCATGTCAACATTAATACATAATTTTACACATTTAAACAACATGCAAGATTTTTATCAATTAATATATACCTAATCAACCTTGGAGCATCCATTTTTCTTTCTTTTCCTCCCCTCACTAATTTGCTTTCTCTTTGCCTTTATCACCCTTTTGAGGGTCTCGCATTTACTCAGAATTTTCTGGACATATTCTAAGTCCGAACTTTATGAATTTTTTTGGAGAATTAGAGACATATTCTGTAATATCCTTGACCTTCTCCATATGCATTTCATCGAACATAAGCATCTTGCATACAATTCAATTGAACACGTGCATTTCATACGTATTTTCGTAGGAACAATTTTATGACACGCACTAGCTACGTGTCCTAGTATTTGGCACTTGTATAGAGTCGCACGTGTGTAATTATAACCTAAATGAGGATAAAAAATTATTAGAAATGAATTGAATAAGGTGACTAAATTAAAGTAAGAAAAATGATTAGATTAAGATTAGTGAACATTTACATTACTAATTTAGTTAAATCGGGTCAAATGATTAAGCTGTATCATTGTGTGAATTAGTGGAATTATAAATCTATGTAAATAATAATAATAATATGGACACAATAAAATGAAAATGACATAAAAGAGAAATAGAAGAGAAGAGAAGAGAAAGGAGAAAAGAGATGAAAAAAAGATAAAAAGACAAAAACCAAAAGTTAGCTTTATCTTCCCATTTCTACCTCCTCACTTCAGCCCCGTTTTCTTCTTCATCTTTCTCCATTCCATAACTCATTATTCCTTGTTTCACCTAGTTTTTGAAGCTAATTGATCCCTTTCAAGTTTGTTCTTGGTAAGTAATCAATTATTATTGTTATAGGGTTGATTTGAGTTGCTTAGGTTCAATATTAGGTACTGAATTGCACCCCGATTTTGATGTTAATAGAAATTGTTTCTGGAAATGTGTAAAACACAAACATTGTTCCTTTATGTCTTATATTTATGGATATGTAAACATTTTTTCAAGATGTTGTGTATAGGGAGAGATATGCTCTTCGTACTGAAATGGGTCAGGGTGTAAATCCTAACCAAGTTAGCTACTGTGTGGTTTGATTTCGAATATGTTAAAGCCCTTATTTGAAGTCTCTAAAAACATAAAAGTTGTATATATATGTGTTTTGTATCTTTCTACAAAATTTCAGGTTCATAGGCCTTGTAAACGTTGATTTATGGTGAATGGAACCATGACTGTTCCATGGTTTGAACTGCCTATTGAGTGCCCTGGGCAGATACAGTAACTTGTTTGGCTAATTTTAGCTTGTTAGAGCCAGATTCTGTAAATGATCAAAACATGAGAGTTATAGGTATATGTCGTAGCTAAATTTTGGTACTAATGGAAACTTCATTGGTTATGTATAGTCTAATATATGGCTTTTGGAAGCCATACTGGTCCGGAAGTCAATTTTATTCTGGACCAGTAAAATGTTTGGTATAATTAGAAGACTTTAGAGACATAATTGGTAAAAGTTGTAAAATTCAAACATGTTCCATATGAACCTTTATAAGTGTCTGTAAAGTTTCTTTAAAATAGGACATATAGATTATAAGTTATGATTAACCCAAATGAGTACCCTGAAACTGCCTAAAGGCAGAAAACAGAACACTCTTAGAAATTCCACCAAATATTATACAATGATCCAATTGGTCTGATATTTGAATATGTTCTATAATTATATGTTATATTTAATTAGGAATAAGAATCAGATTAATTTGTCAATTATAGAAAAAAGTTATAGGTTAAACAGTCCCATAAGGTCACACTGCCTCATAGGAAAAATCTTAACTATTGACATGAACAATGCATATTAATTTGTTTAAGCCACATTAAGTCTCTCTAATCATGAGTTAATCGATTATATTTTCATATTAGGCTCACAACATATTGGAGACCCACAAGGAGCAGATAGACAATAAGTTAGGGGTCGGAATCAAAGGAGAACGGTGAGTCTAATTATCGATTGAATTCTTTAGTGTAAATGAATGTTGCTTGCTATGTGATTCATGTGATTGTCATGATTGGTCCTTGATAATGTAATGCTGGATAATTTGTGACATTGTGGTACATATAAATGGTATACTTATGGTATATTTGAGGTATATGTTTGACAAATGTGATATATACACATGGTATATGTATAGTATATGCAAGGTACATGCTTGACATATGAGGTATATATGGAATATATGTATGTTGTATATGATAAAGATGCAATGGTTGATGAAAGCTTAAATACAAGTGCATATGCATATGGGGTAAAAAAGCATTGTGACTAGTTAATCGATATTGTAAAGCAAAAGAAGAGGCCTATGGCCCAACAAATGTGCAAATGATACAAATGATCAAGCTAGCTAGCAAATGCAAATGCAAATGTTCACATGGAAACACGGGGCAATGTCTGTTTAACTTGGTCACAACAAAATGAAATAAGCAAAGCATGTGCATACATAAAGAGTAATGATTATATGTTTGAATTTTATTGATACTTATATGATACTGATGAATGGAATGGAATATATGGTATATATTGGATTTGTAATTTATTACTATGAGTTATTTAGTACTTTAGAGCTCATTGGATGATTATTCTCACTGAGCCGCAACTCATCAATTTTTATCATTTTTCAGGTAAAGAAAAGTGATAGCTCATTTTGAGTAGTGTATAGAAGACATGGAGCACAGGTCATTGGCCGAGCCTCATCAATCTCTCTCCTTGCATTCCACACAAGCATGAAAATATGTCATATGTGTTTTGTATTTACGTGCTTGAATATGTATAGTCATTTTGGAATGAGTCTAAAAATGTATAAACGAAATCAACTCGAAAATACTTATGTGTAAAGTTTATGTTTTGATATATGTGATATATTATATTGTGGTGAAAACCTCAGTGTTAACTTTGCAAAGTCAGTGAATAATATTACAGGATATGAGACTTGCAAGTCATTGAATGAAATTATAGGATATGAGACTTGCAATGTCATTGAATTATATTATAGGATATGAAAAAAAAATTTTTACTACTATTGTTAACAGGGTATTTTACCTTTCCGGTATGCTATGTATGATTACTTGGTACAGGGATAGGTTATACTCAAATGCATATGATGTGGTGTTACATATTCAGATGTTATAATCTCAATAAAATTTATAGACCTATGTCTTATTTTTCAAACCAAATGAAGAACACATAAATCTAAACTCCAAAACTGAAGTTATAATAGTTTAAGTACTTACTACTCATCAATTCCAGCAAAGAACACATATAATTACCACCTTCATGTTTTTAACCAAAATTAATCCTAAGTCTAGTAAACATGCATCCCCAAGATTTCAAAATACTATTAATTTAGAATTATTGACATGCCAAACAATGAAATCTTGCAACTCAAATATAAATCGTAAGTTATTGCCTTAAGTTATGAACAAACCTCTACTTTTCCCTTTTCTTTCTCTTTACTTCTCTTTCTCTTTTCCTTTGCTCCTTTGAGCTAGCTCCTTGTCAATTTGAGTTCCTAAAACATAAAAGAGATAATTAAAATCTTACTTCATTGAAACTCTATAAACCCTGACCTCTTTCTCTTTTTTGCTCTCTCAAGCTTCCATAAGCTTTTTTATGCTTGAAAATGGCTTTTTCTCTTACTTTTTCTCTCTTCTTACTTTCTCTTCCTAGCATCAAGCTTTAGCCATGGATGAGCAAGGGGGAAACATGGATTGGTTTGAGGAAAGGATAAGAGTCTTCTAGATATTTAAGTGATAAGGAAGAACAGAGGCAATTAAGAGCATAAAGATAAAATTGATTAATAATGGGACACGTAAGCATATTCTAGATGTTTTCATTAATGTCTAATTAATGTGTTCATTTTACTTTGATTTATGATGATTCAAGAGGGTTGTGGAAGACAAATTAATGATGGGAAAATTCTAGATTAAGAATGATAAGGTAGAAGGAGAGGTAATTAAGTGCAAAGTGACAAAATCAATTACTAATGGGACACCTAAGTCATATGAATTAAATGTCTCATTCATGCATGTAGTGTGGCCAATTAAGGGTTGCCACTTGGTTAATCCAACCACCATATGTATTTCATGTCCCAATCATGTGTTTAATTGGTAATTATTCCCATTAATCCTCCAATTTTTGGTAAATTGCAAATTGACCCCTAAACTTTTCAAAATTTGCGATTTAGTCCCTTACTGTAATTTAACATTTTTAAATATCTTAAACACTTTATTAAATATCTTACATAATTATTTGCTATTATTTTAATTATTTTTTGGTCAAAATTCTAATTTAGACTCCCGTCAAACTGATGCATCAATTTAATGACACACATGACTCGAGCCTAAATTTTCAGATATAACATTCTCTCCCCCTTAAAATAAATTTCATCCTCGAAATTTACCTGTTAATTCTGTGAACAACTGGGGATATTTCCCCTTCATGACTTATTCACTCTCTTATGTGGCTTCTTCTATATAATGATTCTGCCATAGCACTTTAACTAGAGGAACTGTTTAATTCTGAAGAATCTTCTCTTCACGTGCTAATATAGCCATGGATGCCTCTTCACAAGTCATATCTGTTTGCACTTCTATCTCCTCAACTGGTATAACATAAGTTTGATCGGACCTATATCTTCTTAACATAGATACATGGAACACATTGTGAATTTGGTCTAACTCCGGTGGAAGGGCTAAACGGTAAGCCACGGGTCCGATTCTTTCTAGAATCTCATAAGATCCAATGAACCTTGGACTTAGTTTTCCCTTTTTACCGAACCTCAATATCTTTTTCCACGGCGAAACTTTAAGGAATACTTTATCACCACATCATATTCAATGTCTCTCCTCTTTAAATTGACATATGATTTATATCGATCCTGTACTGATTTTAGCCATTCTTTGATCACTTTAACTTTCTCCTCAGTCTGTTGACCTATCTTAGGCCCAATCTACTTTTTCTCATTTAGCTCGGTCCAATAAATTGGGGTTCTACACTTCCTTCCATACAAAGCCTTATACAGAGCCATGCCTATGCTTGTCTAATAACTATTGTTGTAGGTGAACTCCATAAGAGGTAGATATCTATCCCAACTTCCCTCAAATTCGAGCACATAGCTTCTCATCATATCCTCTACCAACTGAATAACTAGCTCCGATTGTCCATTCGTCTGCGGATGAAAGGCCGTGCTGAAACTGAGTCGAGTTCCCAAACTTTGTTGTAGACTCTTCTAGAATTGTGAAGTAACTCTGGGATCTCTATCAGATATGATGGACATTGCCACTCCATGCAACCTCACTATCTCACTTACATAAATTTCGGCTAGCTTGTTTAATGAGTAGTCCATTCTGACTGGTAAGAAGTGTGCCGACTTCATCAATTGATCCACTATCATCCACACAGCATCATGCTTTCTCTGAGTCATTGGTAAACCGAACACAAAATCCAATGTGATTCTTTTCATTTCCACTCTAGAAGCGGTATTGGTTGCAACAATCTTGTGGGTAGCTGATGTTCCGCTTTCACTTGTTGACAGGCTAGACATTTAGCAAGATACTCGGTGATATCTTTTTTCATCCCTCGCCGCTAGTATTTTGCTTTCAAATCTTGGTACATTTTGTTTCCTCTTGGATGCATTGTATACACTATTTCATGTTCTTCTTTTAATATCTCGGTCTTCAGCTCTTCTATACTAGGCACACAAATCCTATTCTTGAATTAAACTGTGTCATCTTTTGTCAATGAAAACTCAGGCTTTTGTCCCTTTTTCACTGCATCCACTATATTTACTAACTGCTCATGTTGCTTCTGAGCATATTTGATCCTCTGCATCAAAGTAGATTGTATTTGCATCTCATCTAAAATCTTCCTGCTTAGTGCATCTTCAACCACATTAGCTTTGCCTGGCTGGTATACAGTCATAGTCTTTAATTAACTCTAACCATATTCGTTGTCTCAAATTCAACTATTTCTGTGAGAGAAGGTACTTAAAAAGTTTGTGATCGGTAAAGATATAACATATTTCCCCATATAAATAATGTCTCTATTTCTTAAGAGCAAAAACTACCGCAGCTAATTCCAACTCATGTGTTAGATAGTTAAGCTCGTGAGGCTTAAGTTGTCTTGAGGCATAAGCAATCACCTATCCTTCTTGCATAAGAACATAGCCCAAACCATTATGACTAACATCACTGTACACAACAAAGTCTTTGCCTAGAGTAGGCTGAGTCAAAACTGGTGCTTCAATCAATATTGCCTTTAGTTGATCAAATCTTGCTTGACACCTCTCTGTCCACTCAAAATGGACCTCTTTTCATAGTAGTCATGTCAAAGGAATTGCTAAGGATGAAAATTCCATCACGAACCTCCTATAATATCCAGCTAATCCGAGGAAACTCCTCACTTCTGTCACATTTTGTTGTGGTTTCTAATTAAGAATAGCTTCAATTTTACTAGGGTCAACCCGAATCCCTTCTGCTGAAATTACGTGACCCCAAACACTGACTGATTTAAGCCAAAACTCGCACTTAGATAGCTTTGCATACAATTACTTCTCACTCAGTGTTTGCAGCACTATTCTGAGATGTTGATCATGTTTTACTCGGCTCTTGAGTATACAAGAATTTCATCAACAAACACCACTACAAATTGATCAAGATATGGCCTAAACACTGATTCATCAGGTCCATAAAAGCTGATGGTACATTCGTCAATCCAAAGGGCATGACCAGGAACTCATAATGACCATAATGAATCTTGAATGTCGTCTTAGGTACATCTGACTCTTTTATCTTCAGTTGATGATACCCTGATTTAAGATCTATCTTTGAAAATATGGCTGCACCTTTCATCTGATCAAATAAATCATCAATTATGTAGTGGGTATTTATTCTTGATAGTCACCTTATTAAGCTGCCTGTAATCGATGCAGAGATGTAAGGTGCCATCTTTCTTCTTTACAAATAATATTGGAGCACCCCACGGTAATACACTAAGTTGTATAAATCCCTTATCTAACAATTCATGCAACTGTATCTTTAGCTCTTTCAACTCCACTGGTGCCATCCTATATGGTGTAATAGAAATAGGAGTGGTGTCGAGTACCAAATCAATGGCAAACTTGAATTCTCTATCTAGTAGTAACCCTGGAAACTCCTCTGGAAACACATCAGGAAACTCACCAACTGTAGAAATATCCACCAACTTTAGAGTTACTTTTCCGTATCAACCAGATTCACTAAGTATGCTTTGCATCCCTTACTGATGAGTTTTTGAGCTTTCAACACTAATATCACATTGTCTGGATGTCCTCTATTCTCATCCATCACCACTATCTCATCTTGTTTCGAGATTCTGATGATCATTTGTCTCCTTTCACCATCCACTATCACTCCATAACGAACTAGCCGATCCATTCCCAAGATCACATCGAACTCGTGGAATGGTAGCTCTATCAAGTTTGCTGGGAATTGCTTACCTTGAAATTCAATTGGGCAACCCCTAAGCACCTTGCTAACCCTCGCACTGTTCCCTAATAGGTTAGTCACAATAATCCCAAATTCTAGACACTATGGTTCTAAACCCTCTCGATCCGATGGTGGTGTGCATATGTATGAATGTGTCGACCCCCGATCTATCAATGCATGTTTATCAAAACCAAAGAGAAGGAATTTACCAATCAAGACATCAGGTGCATCCTGCTCCTCCTAGCCTCGCATGGCATATGCCTTGGCAACTCTACTACCTTCCGGCCTCTCAAATGTCCCGAAACTAAATTGACTGGGCCCTAATCGGCCTCCTCTGCCTTACCCTCAACATCAGTCTCTGCCTTGCAGAGAAGCTTGTGTTTGTATTGGCTTAGTGCTCCCCAAACCTTTGCCATACTGGAATAAGGGACAATCTCTCTTCATATGGTCTTTAAAGCCACATCTAAAACATGCTCCTATCATTCACCAACTGTAACACCACATCTTATACATTTGAGTTCAACCTATCCCTGTATCAATTAATCACACATAGCATACGGGAAAGACAAAATACCCTGTTAACATTGGTAGTAAATTTTTTTTCCATATCATATCCTGTAAAATCAACTAATGACTTTTCAAGTCTCATATTCTATAATACCTGTCAATGACTTTGCAAGTCTCATATCCTGTAATATTACTCAATGACTTTTCAAGTCAACATTAAAACCCACAATACGATATATCAAATATATTAAAACATAAACTTTACACATAAGTAATTACGAGTTGATTTCATTTATACATTTTTAAAACCCATTCCAAACTGACTGTACATATTCAACCATATAAATACAAAATGCAGATGACATATTTTTATGCTTGTATGGAATGCAAGGAGAGAGAGTGATGAGGCTCGGCCAGTGACCTGTGTTCCATGTCTTCTATATGCTACTCAAAATGAGCTATCACTTTTCTTTACCTGAAAATGATGCAAATTGATGAGTTGCGGCTCAGTGAGAATAATCATCCAATGAGCTCTAAAGTACCAAACAACTCATAATAATAAGTCACAAATCCAATACATACCATGTATTCCATTCTATTCATCAGTATCATATAAATATCAGCAAAGTTGAAACATATAATCATTACTCCTTATGTATGCAAATGCTTTACTTATTTCATTTTGTTGTGACTAAGTTAAACAGACATATTCCCCGGGTTTCCATATGATCAGTTGCATTTGCAATTGCTAGCTAGCTTGATCATTTGTTTCATTTGCATATTTGTTGGGCCATAGACCTCTTCTTTTGCTTTACAATATCGATTAACTAGTCACAATGCCTTTTTAGTCCATATGCATATTCGCTTGTATTTAAGCATTCATCAACCATTGTATGTTATCACATATAATATACATATACCATATATATACCTCATATGCCACACATATACCTTGCATATACTATACATATACCATGTATATATATCACATATGTCAAACATATACTTCCAATATACCACAAGTATACCATTTATATGTACCACAATGTCACAAATGATCCATCATTACATTATCAAGGACCAATCATGACAATCATATGAATCACATAGCAAGCAACATTCATTTGCACTAAAGAATTCAATTGATAATTAGACTCACCTTTCTCATTTGATTCCGACCCCTAACTTATTGTCTATCTGTTCCTTATGGGTCTCCAATATGTTGCGAGCCTAATATGAAATCATAATCGATTAACTCATGATTAGGGAGACTTAATGTGGCTTAAACAAATTAATATGCATTGTTGATGTCAATGGTTAAGATTTTTCCTATGAGGTAGTGTGACCTTAGGGGACTATTTAGCCTATACCTTTTTCTATACTTGACCAATTAATTTGATTCTTGTTCCTAATTACAAACAACATATAATTACATAACATATTAAAATTTCAGACCAATTGGATCATTGTACAATATTTTGTGGAATTGCTAAGTGTGTTTTGTGTTTTTCCTTGTTTTCTGCCTTTAGGCAATTTCAGGGTACTCATTTGGGTTCATCATACCTTATAATATATAAGTCCTATTTTAACAAAAATTTACAGAAACTTATATGGGTTCATAAGGAACATATTTAATGTTTACAACTATTATCAATTATGTCTCTAAGGGCTTCAAATTATAACCAACATTTTACTGGTCCAGAATAGAATTGGCTTCCGGACCAGTATGACTTCCAAAGGCCATAACTTAGTCTATACATAACATATTAAGCTGAAATTAGTACCCCATTTTATCTAAGACATATACCTATAACTTTAATTTTTTGATAAGTTATAGAATCTAGCTATAACGAGCTCAAATTGGCCAAACCAGTTGCTAGATCTGCCCAGGGCACTAAGTAGGCAATTCAAACTGTGGAATAGTCATGGTTCCATTCACCATAACTCAAAATTTACATGCCCTATGAACCTAAAAGTTGGTATACAGATACAAAACACATAACCCTACAACTTGTATGTTTTTAGATACTTCAAATAATGGCTTTAACATATTCAAAATCAAAGAACACTGTAGCTAACTTGGTTAGGGTTCACACCTTGATCAGTTTCAGTAGAGAGAGGATTTCTCTTCCTATACACTAACCCATGCATATAAATTTACATATACATACATATAAGACATAAAGGAACAACTTTTGTGTTTTAAACATTTCTAGAATCAATTTCTATATTCATCAAAATTGGGTTGCAAATCAATGCCTATTAATAAACCTAAGCAACTCAAATCAACCCTATAGCAATAAGAATTGATTACTTAACAAGAACGACCTTGCAAGGGATAAATTAGCTTCAAAAAATAATTGAAACAAGGAAGAATTGAATTATGAAATGGAATAAAATGAAGAAGAAGTCGGACTGAAGAAGAAGGCAAAAATGGGGAAGAAAGATGAAGATAAAGCCAACTTGTTTTTTGTCCTTTTCTCTTTTTCTCTTCTCATTTCTCATTTCTCTTCTCTTATATTTCTCTTTTGTTTGATTTTCATTTTATGTTATATTGTTATTATTATTATTATATATATATATATATATATATATATATATATATGTAATTCGACTAATTCACACAATAATACAACTTAATCATTTGACCCGATTTAACTAAATTAACAATGTAAATGTTTACTAATCTTAATCTAGTCATTTTGCTTACTTTAATTTAGTCACCTTATTCAATTCATTTCTAATACTTTGTTTTCATCATTTAGGTAAAAAGGATACACGTGTGACTCGATACAATTGCCAAATACTAGGACACGTAGCTAGTGCGTGCCATTAACTTGTTTCTAAGAAAATATGTATGAAATGCATGTGTTCAATTGGATTATATGGAAGATGCATTTGTTCAATTGAAATGCATGTGGGTATGCATGTGGGGAAGGTCAAGGATGTTACAATTCTTCCCTCCTTTTAAAAATTTCGTCCTCGAAATTTAGTACTTGGAAATAGGTGTGGATATTGCCTTTTCATATTTTCTTCTGTTTTCCATGTTGACTCTTCTAGTAAATGGTTACGTCATAATACCTTAACTAAAGGTATTTCTCGGTTTCTTAGCTGTTTAGTCTTGTATCCAATGATTTGCACTGGTTCCTCAATATAACTCATGTCCTCTGCAATCTCAATGGCTTGATCTTTAAGTACATCTGTAGGACCTGACCTGTATCTTCTAAGCATGCTCACATGAAACACATTATGAATCTGAGCCATTTCTGGTGGTAACGCCAATCTGTATGCCAGCGGACCAACCTTCTCAAGAATTTCGTAAGGCCCTATGTATCTTGGGCTCAATTTACCTTTCTTGCCAAATCGGATTATCCCTTTCCATAGAGATACACGAAGAAATACCTTTTCACCCAACTCGTATTCCATTTCCCTTCTATGTTGATCAACATAACTTTTCTGTCTGTCATGTGCTTCCTTTAACTTGTTCTTGACAACTTTTATTTTATCCACTGTATCTTGTACTATCTCTAGCCCTTCTAATGTACGTGCACCTTTTTCATCCCATATGATAGGGGTTCGGCACTTTCTGCCATACAATGCTTCATATGGTGCCATCTGGATACTGCTATGATATTGGTTGTTGTAAGCAAATTCAATCAATGCTATATATTCATCCCAAGCACCTCTGAATTCCATAGAACATGCCCTAAGAATTTCTTCCAATGTCTGTATAGTCCTTTCTGATTGTCCATCAGTCTGTGGGTGAAATGCAGTGTTAAAATTCAATTTTGTTCCCAATGCATCTTGTAAACTCACCCAAAAATGTGAAGTAAATCGTGGATCTCTATCAGACACAATGGACACTGTAATTCCATGCAATCTGACTATCTCATTCGCATATAATTTGGCCAAACTCTCAAGTGTACAGCCCCATCTGATAGGTAGAAAATGTGCTGACTTGGTTAATCTATCAATAATTACCCATACTGCATTATTTTTCCGTGGAGTTCTTAGCAATCCATAGACAAAATCCATCGTTATTCTTTCCCATTTCTGTTTTGGCACTGGTAATGGATGTAACTTACCAATTGGTGCTTGGTGTTCAATCTTAATCTACTGACATGTCAAGAATTTGGAAACATATTATGCTATGTCTTTCTTCATTCTTGGCCACCAGTAATGAGGCCTTAAATTGTGATACATCTTTGTCATCCCTGTGTGCATTGCATACGGTGCATTGTGTGCCTCTTCCATTATTTCCTAACACAAGTTCTCAGTGTCTGGAAAACATATACGTGACTTTAACATCAGTGTATCATTTTGAAAATGAAACTTTGTATTATTTCCCTGCCTTACCACATCAATTTTCTCACATAATTCAGGATCTTTGCTTTATGCTTCTTTAATTCTCTCATTTAGCATAGGTCTGACTTGAAGAGTAGTAATCAGTGATCCTCTATCATGCATATTTAATTCAACATTTATGGATCGTAATTGAATCAAATATGGAAAAGAGGATGTTTGTAAATGAGCTACACTGCTACTGGCCTTCCTACTCAATGCATCTACTACCACATTGGCTTTCCCTGGATGGTACTCAATTGTATAGTCATAATCTTTCAATAGCTCAAACCATCATCTTTGCCTCATGTTTAACTCTTTTTGTGTCAGCAAATAACCCAAACTTTTATGGTCTGTGAAGATCTGGAATGTCTCACCATATAGATAATGCCTCCAAATTTTCAATGCAAATACAACTGCAGCCAATTCTAAATCATGCACTGGATATGAGATCTCATGTGGTCTCACTTGTCTAGATGCATAAGCTATCACCTTACCATGTTGCATTATCCCAAACCTTGGTAAGAAGCATCACTATATACTGTAAACCCACCTGTACCTATAGGGATAATTAACACTGGTGCTGAGGTTAGTCTATATTTTAGTTCATCGAAACTTCTCTGACATTCTGGAGTCCACTTGAAAGGCACATTCTTTCTTAACAATTTAGTCAAATGGCTAGCAATTAAGGAGAATCCAACAATAACTCTGCGGTAGTATCCGGCTAAACCCAAAAAACTACGCATTTCTGAAATATTTTTAGGAGCTTCCCAATTTACCATAGCCTCAATTTTCTTTGGGTCAACCTCTATGCCCTTACACGACACCACATGTCCAAGAAATACCAAATGATCTAACCAGAATTCACATTTACTCAATTTGGCATATAATTGCTTCTCCCTCAAAGTTTGCAACACAACTTTTAAATGTTGTTAATGTTCTCCCCTATTCTTTGAGTACACCAATATGTTATCAATAAATACTATCACAAACCTATCCAGATATGGTTGAAACACCTTATTCATTAATGCCATAAATGCAGCTGGAGCATTAGTCAACCCAAATGGCATTACTAAAAATTCATAATGTCCATACCTGGTTCGAAAGGCAGTCTTTGGAACATCCGCTTCTGCTACCTTCAGCTAGTAATAGCCTGATTTCAGATCAATCTTAGAGAATATTTGGGCTCCTTGCAACTAGTCAAACAAATCATCTAGTCTAGGCAATGGATATTTGTTCTTCACTGTCATCTTGTTCAGTTGCCTGTAATCGATGCACAATCTCATTGTTCCATCTTTCTTTTTAACAAATAATACTAGAGCTCCCCTTGGTGACACACTAGGTGTAATATACCCTTTATCAAGTAATTCCTGCAATTGGGCCTTCAGTTCTTTCAACTCAACTGGAGCCATTCTGTAGGGTGACCTTGTTATTGGTGTTATTCCTGGTACTAGTTCAATAGTGAATTCTATCTCTCTATCTGGTGGTAAACCAGGTAGATCATCTGGGAATACATCAGCAAATTCCCTTACCATTGGTATATTTTCAAGCAAGCTATCAGTGGTTCTAGTATCAGTCACATATGCCAAATATGCTTCACATCCCCCTTTGATCATTCGATATGCCTTTATAGCGGAGACTAGACATGTAGGCACAAGTTTTCTTTCACCTATAAATACTACCCTTGGCTGGTTTGGTGATTCCAAAATTACTTCCTTAGTAAAGCAATTCATTATTGCATGATGCCTAGTTAACCAGTCCATTCCCAATATCACATCAAATTCATATATTGGCAATAAAATCAGATATGCTATTAACTCAGCTCTATCAATGCATATCAGGCAATCACGACAGACATTATTCAAACTACCACTGTTCCCAATGGTGTACTCACATTTATGTCAATCCCCAAAGGCTCGTGCGTTTGATGCAGTTTAGATGCCATATGCAATGATATAAATGAATGAGTTGAGCCTGGGTCAATCAATGCATATGCTAACATATCACAAATGTAAATATTACTGGTAACTACTTCGGAAGCATCCACTGCCTCCTGTCTAGTCATAGCAAACACCTTGGCCTGAGTAGGGGGTCTAGAACTCTGACCTTCAGATCTGGTTACTCCTCTGCCCACTGTACAAGTCCTGCCCCTGCCTCTTCCTCTAGCCTGTGTCCTACTAGTAGAGTAGACCCTCAGTTCCTCAACTATAGTCTCAGATACTCCATTGCCTCTGCTGGTCTCTGCTAGTTTGGCTCTATTTGGACAGTCTCTATACATGTGCTCCATCAATCCACAGAAATAACATGCTCCTGTGAGCCTTCTACATTCGCCCGTATGTTGTCTACCATAATGACTACATGTGGGCCTCTATTCAACATATTGGCTCAGCCCTCTGCCTGGGTAAGAGAAAGTCATGCCTCAACCTCTAGAACTGGAGTACCCACTTCTGTTACCAGACTGTGTAGGCATATATCTATCTCTTTTTCCTGACCTTCTACTAGACTCACCAAAGAACTCACGTGCTGCCCTTTTAATTTGTTGCTCCCCAACTTCTTTCATTAACATTTCAGCTCTGATTGTAGCAGTTCTGAGTCTGGCATAATTATCAAGATCAGTAGTCGTGATTCTGTTTCTGATCTCATATTTGAGGCCCTCCTCAAACTTCCTGCATTTGTCTCTTTCAGTAGAGACCATGAAGGTGGCATAGTGGGAAAGTTTGTTGAACTGTACTTCATACTCGGCAACAGACATGTTCCCCTATTTTAGATTCAGGAATTCCTTCCTCTTTTCATCTTTATATGCTTCAGGCATGTAATTGTTCTGAAATTCCAGGAGGAAATCATTCCATGTCAACACCGGTGGTTGTGCATCACCGTCGGGGACTGTCTCTCACCATTCATAAGCATTTCCTTGCAGTAAGGATACTGCATAATCGAATTTCTCATCTGGGGTACATCTCATCATATTCAGTACCCTCTGTGTCCTTTTCAGCCATGTCTCAGCTTCTGCTGGGTTTGTTGTGCCATTGAAATCAGTTGCACCATGTTTCCTCAGCTTGTCATAACGTCTTTCCTTGTACATTTCAAGACCGTGCACTTCCTGATCTGGGTGTTCATAGGGTGCCTCTGCATGAGATGACTGTGATGCATGTGCTAGAGCTCTACCTCCTAGTGCTGGTTGATCTCTATGTAAATGAGGTGATGCCTCATGAGAATGCATTTCAGCTGGCCTCTCCCTCCTTGGTGAATCATGTCTTATGATGTCCCTAAAATATGCATCATGCATTGTCATATATCAACTCATGCTCAATCATCTTCTCATACAAATATACATATCATGGTATTCTAGCATGTATAAACATCAAATTATATTCTTTTATGTCATACTTGTTTACTTTATTAAAACATCAGTATATAACACATCATAATTAACCATGTTACAAGTCATTATTCCTTTTATTTTCCCTAACCTTTTTATGCCCACAACACCCAATTATCTTTCCATGCAAACATACATTTCATAAATTTTCTTCTTTTATATCTCATATTTATTTTACTTTATCAATTCATTATTATCCATAGCCTTTTATTGCCCATAACACCTATGAACCCCTGACTAGGATAACGGAGTTTCCATCCAAGTACTTAGGAGTGCCCCCAGTGCAATATGATTTGAACATATAAGTGTCATTACCGGCTTCATAATAGTGCCATTACTAGCCCTATAATAGTGTCATATCCGGCATCGATAATAGTGCCATACCCGATATCATTGGTCATACCATTAATGGATTTAATCTTACTTCCCCCTGCTTAGCATGCCAAACTATCTCGAGTCTAGTTCTAGTTAGGTGTTATAGGGCTTACACAATCTCATTAAAATTCATAGCAATTTAATTCACACTTTTCATGAATTTAAAGAATCAAAGAATCACATAATCAGTGAATTAAAATAATATTTGCATAATATAACAAGGTTCACATCATTTTACTCTTTAAATTCCTCAACTCATATGTGCCCTGTCACTGGCAGATTCCATTCTCTGTATTGGACCTTAATTTTGGTCCTGTTACAATCTAAATTTAGTTTTAAAGTCCTCTTAACAATTTTAGATCTGGATCTTAGCTTTAATATGAAACTTTAATCTCTTAATTCTGAGTTATGTATCCAAAGATATGATAAAATGAACACTGACTAATCACTAACAATTCTGCCCAAAATTTTCTGGACAGATTCTAAGTCCGAACATTATTTATTTTTCTGGAGAATTACAGACATATTCAGATGTTATGTCTAAAAAATTTTATAGCCCTATGTCTTATCTTTCAAAACAAACAAAAACACACAAGTCTCTAGTAATCCTCCAATTTTTAGTAAATTGCAAATTGACCCCTAAACTTTTCAAAATTTGCGATTTAGTCTCTTATTGTAATTTAACACTTTTAAATGTCTTAAACACTTTATTAAATATCTTCCCTAATTATTTTTCATTATTTTAATTATTTTTTGGTCAAAATTCTAATTTAGACTCCGATCAAATCGATGCATCCATTTAATGACACACATGACTCGAACCTAAATTTTTGGATATAATAGCTGCCAACTCCAAATCATGAGTAGGGTAATTTAGCTCATGAGGCTTCAATTGCCTAGATGCATAAGCAACTACTTTACCTCATTGCATTAATACACAACCTAGCCCGTGATGTGAGGCATCACAGTATATCACAAAATCTTTCCTTGGAGTAGGTTGGGTCAAAACGGATGCTTCGGTTAGCATGACTTTTAGTTTTTCAAAGCTTGCTTGACATCAATCTGTCCACTCAAATTTAGTTTCTTTTATGAGCAGCTTGGTAATTGGTGCGACTATGCTTAAAAATCTCTTCACAAATCTTCTATAGTAACCATCTAATCCAAGGAAACTCCAGACTTCTGTCACATTGCAATGCAGCTTCCAACTTAGAATCGCTTATATTTTGCTAGGATCCACATATATTCCTTCAACTGACACAAGATGCCCTAAGAATCCTACTTCTTCCAACCAAAACTCACATTTTGACAGCTTTGCATACAATTGATTTTCCTTCAGAGTCTGAAGTACTATTCTGAGATGTCTGACATGTTTTTCTTTGTCCTTTGAATACACTAGGATATCATCTATAAAAACTACCACAAATAATTCAAGTTAAGGCCTAAAAATCCTATTCATCATATCTATAAAAGGCATCTAGTGCATTCATTAAGCCAAAAAGCATAACCAGAAACTCATAATGGCCATATCGAGTCCTAAAGGTTGTTTTGGACGCATCTGATTCCTTGATTTTCAGTTAATGATACCCGAATATGAGATCAATCTTAGAGAATACTCCTGCTCCCTTCAATTGATCAAACAAATCATCAATTCTAGGTAGTGGGTATTTAGTATTAATCGTCACCTTGTTCAATTGTCAATAATCAATACATAACCAAAAGGTCTTATCCTTCTTTTTCACAAACAACACCAGAGCACCTCATGGTGACACACTGGGTCTTATGAATCCCTTGTCTAGCAATTCCTATAATTGAACCTTCAACTCTCTTAATTCTATAGGTGTCATTCTATAAGGAGTAATTGATATCAGGGTTGTACCAGGAATCACATCAATAGCAAGCTCTATCTCCCTATCTAGTGGTAACCTGGAGAAGTCTTTAAGAAACACATCTAGGAACTCAGACATTGTGGGGATGTTCTTGAGTTCTAGGCTCCCCTTCCTGGTATCTATCACATGGGCCAAATATGCCTCACATCCCTTCCCAATGTATTTTCTGAGCTTTTAATGCAGAAATAACATTGGTCAAACTTGTTTGACCTCCACCCTAAATGATAGTGTCATCTTGTCTGGGAATTTTAAGTACAACTTTTCTAGATCGACAGTCGACTATAGCTCCATGCTTGGTCAACCAATCCATGCCCAAAATAGCATCAAATTCATGAAAAGATAATTCTATTAAGTTTCCTGGAAATTCTCTACCTTGAATTATTATCGAACTATTTATATAGATTTGATTCACTTTCACACTATGTGTAACACCCCCTCACCCCAGCAGCTCATGCCCGAATGAGGGTGTGCTATACTGACTTCATCGATTAAAATATCATTATATAAGTTATATATAAAGCAAAATAACTCGTACATTTTTTTTATTTCCAATATTCACTATTTATTTACCTTGCATTTATAAAAGAAATATAAGATAAAAGTTAAACTACCATCTTATATAGTAACATGTTCTTTACAAAACATACTGTTTATTTTACAAATACTACAAAATAAAATTTACATGATAATATACAAAAGTTGTGTAACCCACAATGTGTGCAACAGGCTGCTTTACTGGATTAGGTCACCGTTGGCTTTGTCTAGTATCTTCTATTTATTTTTTACTAAATCTGCGTGAGAAAAACTCCCACGCTAAGCTCTTGGCTTAGTGGTGCATATAGATAAGGCAATAAACTATTTTTAATGTCACATGCATTGTCATATAATAATTTATGATCAAATCATGCAAACATACATTTCATAATATTCTAGTATGCATAACATCAATTTATTGTATCTCATTTTGTTTAACATAATCAAATCATCATTCTCATGCAAATCATGGTATTCTAGCATGTATAGACATCAAATTATATTATATTATCTCATACTTATTTATTTTATTACCACCTTATTGTATAACCGTAAACCTTCTTTTTATCCATGCCACAATTCATAATTCCATTTTTATTATCCATGTCACAAATCATAATTCCCGTTTTACTTTCAATAATTCTTTTATGTCTCATAACATCTTTATTTATGTTTTCATTTATGCCCAGGACACCTATGAACCACTAAATAGGATAACAGAGTTGTCATCCAGGCACTTAGGAGTGCCACCCGGGCAATATGATGTGCGCATATAAGTGCCAAACCCGGGGTAGATAATCGTGCCAACCTTGACGTAGATAACCGTGCCAAACTCGGTGTAGATAATAATGTCATACCCGACATAAATAACAGTGCCAAACCTAGTGTAGATAACATTTCCAAACCTGGCGTAGATAATCATACCATTAATGGTTTTCATTTTCATCATACTCCCCCCTATTTGGCATGCCAAACTATCCTAAGTTGGTTCTAGTTAAGTGTTCTAAGACTTATACAATTTCATTAAAATTCATAACAATTAATTTCATACTTTTCATGCATGTAATATCTCAAAATAATTACATAATCACTCAATTAAAATAATATTTACATAATATAAGAAAGTTCTCATCATTTTACTCATTTCATTCCTGAATTCACATGCTGCCCTGCCACTGGCAGATTCTGTTCTCTATTTTGGAAATTAAGTTTTGTCCTGTTACTTTATGAAGTTACATGATCTTGATAAATAGTTTAGATATGGATCTTAGCTTTAATATGCAACTTGAATCAATTAATTCTGAGTTCTGTATCCAAAGCTATGATAATATTAACAATAACTGGTCACTGATAATTCTGCCCAGATTTTTCTGGACAGATTCTAAGTCTGAACTTTATGAATTTTTTTGGATAATTATAGACATATTCAGATATTATGGTCTAAAAACATTGTAACCCTATGTCTTAGCTTTCAAACCTAACAAATAACACACAAATCCAAGCTCCAAAACTCAAGTTATAACAGTTTAAGTACTTACTGCTCATTACTAACAATTCTATCCAGAATTTCTGGACATATTCTATGTCCGAATGCTATGAATTTTTCTAGATCATTACAGACACATTCAGGTTTTATGGTCTAAATGAAAGTTATATACCTATATTTTATCTTTCAAACCCAATAAACAACATATAAAACCGAGTTCAAAAAATTAAGTTATCACAGTTTAAGTGAACACTGCTCATCAATTTACAGCAAGGAACATACAAGATAATCACATTCAATTTTTACCAAATTAAATCCTAAGTCTAGCAAACATGCATCCTCAAGATTTTCATCAATAAATAATATCAATTCAGAATCATCAACATGCCAAATAAGTAAATCATGCAATTAAAAAAAATAAAATAAAATAGGCTATTGCCTTAGGTTATGCACAAACCTCTCTTTTTCTCTTTTCTTTCTCTTTACTTCTCTTTCTCCTTTCCTTTGCTCCTTTGAGCTAAATCCTTGTCACTTTGAGTTCCTAAAGTTCATAAACAGATTATTAAAACTTTATAAACCTAATCTCTCTCTTTCTTCTTACTCTTTTAAGCTTTCTTAAGCATGAAAATGGAATTTCCCATGCCTTTTTCTCTCTTTTTCTCACTTTCTCTTCTTAGAACAAGGTTTGGTTATGGCTGTCCAAGGGAAAAACGTGGCTGGTGTGGAGAACATAATTTTTTCAATAAAAAATGGATAAGGAAGAGGAAGAAACAATCAAGAGCAAAATGACAAAAGTCATTAAAATGGGGGGACACCTAAGCTCAATCTAGAAGCTTTCATTAATGCTAAATGCATGTATGCTAATTAACTTCTTAAACTTTGCCACTTGGTGTGTTATGCTTCAAGAAACGTGGAAGGCACTTAATGATGGGAAAATTCTAGATCAAGGATGATAATTAAGAAAGGATAAGTACTTAAGAACAAAGTGACAAAATTACATAATTAATAGAGACACCTAAGCATTTTCTAGAAACTTTTCATTAATTTCTAATTCATGTATGTCAATTGACTTCTTAAAATGTGCCACTTGGTGTGGCTGGCCTCCATATGCATTTTATGTCCCAATTCATGCATTTAATTGATGATTATCCCAATAAATCCTCAAATATTTGGTAAATTGCAAATTGACCCCTAAACTTTTCAAAATTTGCAATTTAGTCCTTTACCGAAATTTAACATCTTTAAATATTTTGAACACTTTATTAGATATTTTACATACTTAATTACCATTATTTTCATTATTTTTTGATAAAAGTCCAAATTTAGACTTCAGTCAAACCTACGAGTCGATTTAACAACTCGCGTGACTTTAGTCTAAATTAGCAGATATGACACTATGTCCCAGCGGATTGGTCACAACTATCTCATATTCTAAGGTCTCAAGTTTTATGTTCCTTTGTTAAGTGCAACTGTGCTTATGTATGAATGCGTGGAACCAGGATCTATCAATGCATGTAAATCAAAGTCAATTAAAGAAAGTTTACCAACTATGACGTTTGGTGCATCTTGGTCCTCACGAGCTCTCATCACATATGCCCGAGCTGGAGCTCTACTACCTCTGGGTCTATCAACTATCTCTGATACCCCCTAACTTTATCCGGTACAACCACCTCTGTAGCGCTCCCTTACCCTACTAGTCGTTAATAGTGTATGGAAGTGCTACTAAGCTCATTTTTTTGTAAAAATAACAAATTCTCAAACTATTGTATTATTTATTTATTTATTTTTATATTATTTAAATATGTAACTAGTGATGTAAATATTTTGATTTAAAAGTACTCATTCAGTAAAGTATAATATTTAGAAATACATTTACTAATAATACCAAATATATATTAATTACAAATTTCAATCCTTATAAATCCTACATGCCACAAATTTACATCAAAAGAAATTCTTAAAATTTATTTTTTATTTTTTATAACACTTTCCAAAACATACAAAAAGGAAATAAACTCCTGCAATTGATCTTGGAGTTTTCCTCTTTTTCGGTTGCCCTATGGGAACAGCTACGTCCATTTATCTACACATGAAACACATGCACTAAGCTACTAGCTTAGTGGTATATTTTACAATTATCCAATAATTATATAAATATTTCTAAAATAAAATTTTAGAAACTACAATTAATTTACTAAGTATGCCAAAATATTCAAATAATATTAAAATAATTTTTGTCATGCAAAAATATACAATTCATCAATTATAACATTCCATTCATTAAGCATGCTTTAAATTGTTTAACAATACAAGATAGATAATTTAAAATATCAATTTAATAATTTATATTTTTTTGGTTCTATTATTTATTTGATAGCCCACGATATCTTAGACTAGAACTAAACACTGGATATAGGATTTCTACTCTCTAGCAGTATACTCAGCGCCTACATAATTATTTTATAATTTGGCATTTAATGCCTACATTTTCAATAACAACTCAACATCTTTTTGGTGCCTACGTAATTTTGAACTCAACACTTTTTTAATGCCTACGTAATTTCAACTCAACGTTATTTCTTAGTGCCTACGTAAATTAAATCTCAGCATGAGTAAACTGGAAAAAAAATTAATTTAGAAAAATTGTTAAAGTTAATTAAGATATTAAACAGTGAATTAAGGATAAATAAAAATAAAGTATTGATAAAAAAATAATATATTAAAGACAAATTTTAAATAATGTATTAAAAATATTATTGTATGTATGTATGCATGAAAATATAGGTCAATAGAAATTTTTAGATTAGTAATCACTGCTGAGTATATTAATATTTAGCACGTAGTTATTTGACTGTGTGCAAATAGTAGAGGGAAAGACATGAGCAAGTATACAAATTTTGGGAGCTGAAGGAAGAATAAATAATAGTAGGTTAGTATCAAGAAAGATATGTGTATATATATGTTTAGATATGAAGTTGTAGAAATTAAATGTTGTACATATTATGATAAAGAACATTTGTGAATTATTATGTGTAAAGAATGAAATGTTAACTTGTGGTTGAATGAAGAATATTGTATTATATGTGTATTTTTGTGCCCAATAAAAGGCTGTGGATTGTTTGAATTGCAGGTGGGTTAGTTAATTTATAGTCGTTATGCTGCCGAAATTTTTGGAAAAATGAAAAGGTTTAATAAGTGCTAATAATATTATGGTCATTAAATTAAATTAAAATTTTTTTTTGGCACACATCGGCTATCATTGTATTAACCCATATAACGTACGTATAAAATAATTGTTATAAGGACATCACAATTCCTATAAGTACAGGTGGATTTACAGTATATAGTGAAACTTCTCATCTAGGCTTACGATGTGTATTGATGCAACATGGTAAGGTGATAGTTTATAAATCTAGACAATTGAGACCACATGAGATCTCATATCCAGTGCATGATCTAGAATTGGCTGCAATTGTATTTGCATTGAAGATTTGGAGGCATTATCTGTATGGTGAGACATTCCAAATCTTCATAGGCCATAAGAGCTTAGGTTATTTACTGACATGAAAGGAGTTAAACATGAGATAGATATGATGGTTAGAGCTATTAAAAGATTATGACTGCACAATTGAATACCATTTAGGGAAGGCCAACGAAGTAGCAGATGCATTGAGTAGAAAGTTCAGTAACAGTGCAGCTCATTTGCAAGCATCCTCTTCTCCATATTTAATTCAATTACAATCTATGAATGTTGAATTAAATATGCATGATGGAGGATTACTGATTGCTACTCTTCATGTTAGACCTATACTAAAGGAGAGGATCAAAGAAGTACAAGGTAGAGATCCTCCATTCTGAGAGAAAATTGAGATAGTAAAGTAAGGAAACAATATGGAGTTTTATTTTCCGGTGATACACTGATGTTGAAGTCGTGCATATGTGTTCTAGGCACTAATAATTTGCGCCAAGAAATAATGAAAGAGGCACATAATGCACCTAGGATGAACAATATTTATCACAACTTAAGACCTTATTACCAGTGGAAAAAAATGTAGAAAGATGTAGAAGAATATGTTTCTAAATGCTTGATATGTCAGCAGAACAAAATTGAACATCAGACACTAGTTGTTAAATTACATCCATTGCTAGTGCCTATAGCACTCCCTTATGGTTTACAGTGATGCCTCCAAGCATGGGTTAGGTTTTGTATTAATGCCAGAAGTAAAGTGATTTCATATACTTCTTGACAATTTAAGACTCATGAGAAGAACTATCCTACTCACGATTTTAAGCTTGCAACAATTGTACTTGCCTTGAAGATTTTGAGACATTATCTTTATGGTGAGAAATATTACATTTACACATATCACAAAAGTTTAAAATATTTGCTCACATAGAAGGAAATTAATTTGAGACAGAGGCATTGGCTTGAATTGATGAAAGACTATGACTGCTTAATCGACAATCATCCAAGAAAGGCGAATGTAGTAGCTGATGCACTTAGTAGAAAATTTATAGCAACTCATCGAATGATGAATGTCAGATCGAATATGGCACATGATGGAGCGATAATAGTAAAAATGCTAGTAAAATCAAACTTCCTTCAGTAAGTGAAAGCGGCACAAAAGTTAGATGATCGCTTGATTGCCATAGTGAATAGAGTAAAAGAGGGCAATGAAGGTGATTATACTTTGGGTGAAGATGGAAGTTTTTATTTCATCCAGAAAAATATGTTGTAAACATTTTTATTTCTCTAATCTAATCATGAGATGATTTGAATGGGATTCAAATAATTAATTTCGGATTTATTTCAAAATGCCTAAAATTGTCTAGTTTAAGAAAATGTGTTATTTGGCTTAAATGATGGGGCTGCTTATATTTTTCTTTTAACTTGATTATTTAGACATATTGAGAATGCTTTTATGCATGTGGAAATGTCCAATAATTTATTAAAAATTATTTTAATTAATTTTTCAAACAAACACAAAAGCGGAACTGTTTTAGCATACCCAGTAGTCTGTTTTGTTTAATTTTTTTGTATGTGTTTATTTTGTTTTCAGCACTTTGAAATATTTTTATGTGATTAAAAATATGTTATTTTGATGTTAGATGCATGCCAAAATTATTTTTCACACATATGAAATTTTAAAAAATTCTAGATGTCGAATGAGTCGTTTTGAGCATCTAAGTGTGCTGCTTCGTTTGTCTTAGTAACTTTTGCTTGTGCTAAAATTATTTTGATGAACTTGAGCTGACCTAAACATGATTAGAATGATGATTTGAAGTTATGGAAATTTTTAGAATTTTTGGAAATTAATTTTGAATTAATTTAAGTTGAGCAATTGTAGTTCTAAAATGACTAGAAATTGGTATATATATTAAAATTAAATTGTTTAATTTTAACATCATAATATTCTGATTTTAAGGAGAATTAATTTTAAATTAATTTTAGAAATATTAAATCTTATTTAATTTGATAAAAAATTAAATTTCACTTTAAAATAACATACAAAATTAAATTAACCAAAAGAACACAAGTATGCAATTTCGGTTCAAGCGTTGAATCGATTTAAAAAGCTAATAGGATATGGAAGTGCTACTAAACTCATCTATTTTAAAACCAATGTTTAAATTATTGCAATTTTTTTTTCGAGTTTATTATTAGCGAAATATTTATTGCTATATTTGTTTTTCTTCCCATTTAAATATATAATTAGTCATGGAAATATTTTGATTTAAAATAACTCATTCAATTAAACCAAAATATATAGAAATATATTTACAAATAATATTAGATATATAAAATTACAAAATGCATTCCTTATAAATCATACATGCCACAAATTTACATCAAAAGATGTTCTTAAAATTTAATTTTTACAATATAATTTCCAAAACATACAAAAAGAATTATACTGTTGCAATCTAATCTTGGGGTTACCTTTTCTTCGGTCGCCCTATCGGAACAGCTATTTATCTGCGCGTGTTACTAGCTTAGTGGTACGTTTGGCAACTATCCAATAATTTCAGAAATAATTCTAAAATAAAATTTTAGAAACTATAATTAATTTATTAAGCATGCTAAATATTCAATTAATAATAAAATCATTTTCTTCATGCAAAAAATATTTAATTCATCAATTATGACATTTTATTCATTAAGCATGTTTGAAATTGCTTAACAATTCAAGATATAAAATTTACAATATCAATTTCATAATTCATATATTTTTTTCCTATTACTTATTTAATAGCTCACGACATCTTAGACCGGAACTAAGCACTGGATATAGGGTTTTTGCTCTCAGGCAGTATACTCGGTGCCTACATAATTATTTTATAACTTCGCATTTAACGCCTACATTTTTAATAACAACTCAACACCTTTTTGGTGCCTATGTAAATTCGATCTCAGCACTATTTCTTAGTGCCTACGTAATTTCAACTCAACACTATTTTTTAGTGCCTACTTAAATTAAATCTCAGTACTATTATTTTTAGTGCCTACTTTTCTACCCTTTTATTGGTATGCTAACTTATTCTAATTTCTAGTCATCGACTAGATGTTATAGTGCTTAATTATATTTGTTACATTTATTATTATTTACAAAAATTATATAGGTAACATTAATATAAATTCTATATAAATACAATAATTCCTATTAAACATTTTACAACCTCATACTTGCTCATTTAATCATTATGACTACAAAAAAATCAAATAAAATATTTTTCTATCACAAAATTCAATAATCAACACATATGTTCAAACTGCCATATTCTGGACAGCTTTTCTTCCTTATGTTTCCCTGTAGTTTTCATCCATTTTTGGATGGAATTTGGACAAGTGATCAACTAACAAAATGTAGGTACATGTCTTATATTTACTTTAAAATTGAAATCACACAAAAATAAATTTTTTAGCAAAAGTTATGAATTGTCTTGTAACCTACGTTCACTACAATCTGCCCAGTATTTTTCTGGACAGATTTCTAGTTCAAACTTTGAGTCAATGTTTTACCTAATTCCAGTCATATTCAGCTCTAATGGTCTGAATAAAACTTGAAGCCCTATGTCTTAAATTTCTAACCCGATAAGTATCACTCAAAAATCATTTTCATAACTCAAGTTATGACTAGAAAACGAGACACTGTTCACAAGACGAATTTCCAGCACATCAATTAATTCATACAATTTTCATTTTCATGCATCAAACTCATATTCTAGTTTTTATTTTCACATTCATAACATCATTTAATCACTAATTCATTTCTCAATCAAATATCCTGAATATCATACACATCACAAAATCAAAATCAACATTTTTATACATTGAATTTTTGCGAAATGTACATACCTCACAATTCTACTTCTCTCTTCCTCCTAGCTTGCTTTCTCCTTGCCCTTATCTCCTCTTTGATTTTGTTTAAGGATTGTTCACCTCCTTGGCCTAACCACAATTTTTTTACACTAATCAAGTACTAATCACACTAATCCACCCTTAATCACCATTAACATATTAATAACCCTAAATTACTAACTTTGATGGAAACTAACCCCAAAATCAAAGAAAAGAGAAGAAGAAAAGAGAAGATGGAAAATCTAAACTCACCTTTGATGATCTTCAAAATGATCAAAGACTTATTTCTCTTTTTCTCTTCTTTTCTTCCTTCCTCTTCCTTAGTTTAGCTTACTTTTCTTCACTTCTTTGATGATCTTACCTTAATCCCATTTTTTTCATCTAATCTGAGCTTGATTTGAAGAAAGAAAAAGAAGAATAAGTGGGGAAGGAGGAGCTCACGGAAAAAGAGAGAAAAATGGAGAAAATGGGTTTGATTAAGGTGAGGAAGAAGAAGAATGGCCAAAAAGTGAAAGTTTGACTTTTTATAGTTGGATTAGGTGGGTGGTTAGGATTAATTACTAATCTTGCTTCCTATTGGTCTATTAATTTAAATAACTCCTACTATATTTTAATCAAAAGAATATTCCTTTCCTTAGATAAAAAATATTCCATTTTTATGCCTTCTTAAAATATATGTGCCAAAAACACTGCAAATTTCCAATTTCGTTCTGCGAAAAATTATTTTTTTCTCAATCTTACTTCCGAACTTCAAAATTCTTAATTAATAATATCCAAAATATTTTTCTCACATTTTATTATTATTTTAATTTATTTTTTCATATCTAAATTTAGACTTTGATCGGTTCGGCGCACCGGATTTCGGTCAACAATATTCCCCTCCTTAGAAAAAAATTTCATCCTCAAAATTTACCTTTTTAACTAGAGTGGAATAATTGTGGATACTGAGCCTTCATCACCTCTTCATTTTCCTAGGTTGCCTCTTCTGAATTATGATTTTTCCATAGAATCTTTACCAATGGTACCCTCTTGTTCCATAGAACTTTGTGAATCCTATCTAACTCTGGTGGTAAAGCTAATTTGTATGCCACGGGACCTATACGTTCAAGTACCTCATAAGGTCCAATGAACCTAGGACTCAACTTTCCCTTCTTTCCAAATCGAAAAATCCTTTTCCAATGTGAGACTTTTAAGAATACTTTGTCATTAATTGTATACTCAATATCCCTCCTTTTCAAATCTACATATGATTTCTGTCTATCAGCAACAGCTTTCAGCTTATCTCTTATTACTCTCACTTTTTCCTCTGTCTGCTGTACTAGATTTGGACCCACTACTTTATTTTCACTAAGCTCGATCCAGCATAGAGGCGTTCTACATTTCCTCCCATACATGGCTTCATATGGTACCATACTAATACTGTCTTGGTGACTATTATTGTAGGCAAATTCTATCAATGGAAGATGTATATCCCAACTGCCTTCAAATTCCATCACACAACTCCTCAACATATCTTCCAATATTCGTATGACCCTCTCGGATTGTCCATCTGTTTGTGGGTGGAAAGTTGTGCTGAAATTGAGTCGAGTACCCATGGCTTGGTGCAAACTTTTGCTTTAAACTCCCATATGATTCATCTTGTTTCATCTTGTTTCAATTCTGGTATGTCTGGCACCCATAATTTGCCCTTTTGCCTTAAACTCCCATCTGATTCAATAGTAAATTCTGGTTTTTCACCCTTTTTCACCATTTCCAAGATTTCCTTTAGTTTCGTGTCCTGCTTCTGATTATCCTTTACTTGTTGGATCAATGTGGGTTAAATCTGCAATTCTTCCCAAATAATATATAAAGAACTTATTATTTCATCATTTTTTGTTAACCTTGTTCACTTAATAAATTTAAGTTTTAACATTTACCTGTCAGAGTTTTTCTACTGAGAGTGTCAGCTACCACATTGGCCTTACCCGGCTGATAATCAATGATACAATTGTAGTATTTGATTAATTCTAGCCATCGCCTTTGTCTCAATTTGAGTTCCTTTTGTGAAGGCAAATATTTCAGACTTTTATGGTCTGCATAGATATAACATTGCTCACCATACAGGTAGTGTCGCCATATTTTCAATGCAGACACAATGGCTGCTAGATCTAGATCATGTGTCGGATAATTTCTCTCATGAGGCTTCAGTTGTTTGGAAGCATAAGCGATCACTTTGCCTTCTTGCATTAATACACAACCCAAACAATTAAGGGAAGCATCACTGTACACCACCTAATCTTTTCCTGTAGTAGGCTGTGTCAACACTGGTGCCTCTGTCAACATTTTCTTCAACTTATCAAAACTAGTCTGGCACCGATCTGTCCACTCAAATCTAGTCTCTTTCTAAGCAATTTTGTCAATGGTGAAGCTATCATTGAAAATCCTTTCACAAATCTCCGATCATAACTAGCCACACCAAGAAAACTTCTCATCTCTGTCACATTTCGAGGTGGTTTCCAATTGAGGATGGCCTCTACCTTACTAATGTTGACTCTGATCCCATCGAGTGAGACAATATGCCCTAGAAAGGCCACTTCATCTAACCAGAATACACATTTCGACAACTTCGCATATAATTGATTCTCTCTCAAGGTATGGAAGACAATATGAAGATGTTGATTCTGCTTTTCTCTGCTTCTGGAGTGCACCAAGATATCATCTATGAACACCACCATGAACTAGTCTAAATAAGGCCTAAAGATTCTATTCATTGGATCCATAAATGCTGCTGGGGCATTTGTCATGAAAAAAAGGCATTACTAAGAACTCATAATGACCATACTGAGTCTTAAATATTGTTTTTGGAATGTCTGTGTAACATCCTTGACCTTCCCCACATGCATTTCATCGAACATAAGCATCTTGCATACAATTCAATTGAACACGTGCATTTCATACGTATTTTTGTAGGAACAAGTTAATGGCATGCACTAGCTACGTGTCCTAGTATTTGGCAATTATATCGAGTCACACGTGTATCCTTATAACCTAAATGAGGATAACAAAGTATTAGAAATGAATTGAATAAGGTGTATAAATTAAAGTAAGCAAAGTGATTAAATTAAGATTAGCAAACAATTACATTGTTAATTTAGTTAAATCGGGTCAAATGATTAAGTTGTATTATTATGTGAATTAATGGAATTATAAATATATGTAAATAATAATAATATAGAAAAAATAAAATGAAAATGACACAAAAGAGAAATAGAAGAGAAGAGAAAAGAGAAATGAGAAGAGAAAAGAGAAGAGAAGAAGAGAAAATGACAAAATGACAAAAAACAAGTTGACTTTATCTTCATCTTTCTTCCCCATTTCTGCCTTCTTCTCCAGCCCGACTTCTTCTTCAATTTCCTCCATTTCAGATTTCAATTCTTCCTTGTTTCACCTAGTTTTTGAAGCTAATTGATCCCTTTCAAGGTTGTTCTTGGTAAGTAATCAATTCTTATTGCTATAGGGTTGATTTGAGTCGCTTAGGTTCAATATTAGGCACTGAATGGCACCCCGATTTTGATATTAATAGAAATTGATTCTGGAAATGTGTGAATCACAAATTGGTTCCTTTATGTCTTAGATATATGGATATGTAAACATTTTTGCAAGATGTTATGCATAGGGAGAGATATTCTCTTCGTACTGAAACTGGTCAGGGTGTAAACCCTAACCAAATTAGCTACTGTGTAGTTTGATTTCGAATATGTTAAAGCCCTTATTTAAAGTCTCTCAAAACATAAAAGTTGTAGATATATGTGTATTGTATCTGTATACCAAATTTTAGGTTCATCGGTCTTGTAAATGTTGAGTTATGGTGAATGGAACCATGACTGTTCCATGGTTTGAACTGCCTATTGAGTGCCCTGGGAAGATACAGTAATTTGTTTGGCTAATTTGAGCTTGTTAGAGCTACATTCTGTAAATGATCAAAAACTAAGAGTTATAGGTATATGTCGTAGCTAAATTTTCATACTAAGTTCAACTTCATTGGTTATGTATAGACTAATATATGGCCTTTGGAAGGCATACTGGTCCGGAAGTGAATTCTATTATGGACCAGTAACATGTTTGGTATAATTAGAAGACCTTAGAGACATAAGTGGTACAAGTTGTAAACATGAAACATGTTCAATATGAACCCATATAAGTGTCTGTAAAGTTTCATTAAAATATGACTTATAGAATATAAGTTATGATGAACCCAAATGAGTACCCTGAAACTGCCTAAAGGCAGAAAACAAGGCAGAAAATAGAACACTCTTAGAAATTCCACCAAATATTGTACAATGATCCAATTCGTCTGAAATTTGATATTTTCTATAATTATATGTTATTTTTAATTAGGAACAAGAATCAGATTAATTGGTCAATTATAGAAAAGGTTATAGGCTAAACAGTCCCATAAGGTCACACTGCCTCATAGGAAAAATCTTAACTATTGACATGAACAATGCATATTAATTTGTTTAAGCCACATTAAGTCTCTCTAATCATGAGTTAATCGATTATGTTTTCATATTAGGCTCGCAATATATTGGAGACCCACAAGGAGCAGATAGACAATAAGTTAGGGGTCGGAATCAAAGGAGAACGGTGAGTCTAATTATCGATTGAATTCTTTAGTGCAAATGAATGTTGCTTGGTATGTGATTCATGTGATTGTCATGATTGGTCCTTGATAATGTAATGATGGATAATTTGTGACATTGTGGTACATATAAATGGTATACTTGTGGTATATTTGAGGTATATGTTTGACAAATGTGATATATACACATGGTATATGTATAGTATATGCAAGATATATGATTGACATATGAGGTATATATAGAATATATGTATGTTGTATATGATAAAGATGCAATGGTTGATGAATGCTTAAATACAAGTGCATATGCATATGGGCGAAAAAGGCGTTATGACTAGTTAATCGATATTGTAAAGCAAAAGAAGAGGCCTATGGCCTAACAAATGTGCAAATGAAACAAATGATCAAGCTAGCTAGCAAATGCAAATGTAAATGTTCACATGGCAAATGTTAACATGGAAACTCGAGGCAATGTCTGTTTAACTTGGTCACAACAAAATGAAATCATCAAAGCATGTGCATACATAAAGAGTAATGA
Source organism: Triadica sebifera (assembly GCA_023653625.1). Lineage (NCBI taxonomy): Eukaryota > Viridiplantae > Streptophyta > Magnoliopsida > Malpighiales > Euphorbiaceae > Triadica > Triadica sebifera. The sequence continues at coordinate 15,581,380 of CM042899.1, forward strand.
TTATATGTTTCAACTTTATTGATACTTATATGATACTGATGAATGGAATGGAATACATGGTATATATTGGAATTGTGATTTATTACTATGAGTTGTTTGGTACTTTACAGCTCATTGGATGGTTATTCTCACTGAGCCGCAACTCATCAATTTGCATCATTTTTCAGGTAAAGAAAAGTGATAGCTCATTTTGAGTAGCGTATAAAAAACATGGAGCACAGGTCATTGGTCGAGCCTCATCACTCTCTCTCCTTGCATTCCACACAACCATGAAAATATGTCATATGTGTTTTGTATTTACGTGCTTCAATATGTATAGTCATTTTGGAATGAGTCTAAAAATGTATAAATGAAATCAACTTGAAAATACTTAGGAGTAAAGTTTATGTTTTGATATATGTGATATATTATATTGTGGTGAAAACCTCAGTGTTAACTTTGCAAAGTCAGTGACTAATATTACAGGATATGAGACTTGCAAGTCATTGAATGAAATTATAGGATATGAGACTTGCAAAGTCATTGAATTATATTACAGGATATGAAAAAAAAATCTACTACTATTGTTAACAGGGTATTCTACCTTTACAGTATGCTATGTATGATTACTTGATACAGGGATAGGTTATACTCAAATGCATAAGGTGTGACGTTACAGTCTGATTCTCTAATTCTCAGTTGGTGATAACCTGATCTGATCTCAATTTTAGAAACTACCCCTACTCCTTTCAATTGATCAAACAAGTCATCTATCCTCGGCAATGGATATTTGTTCTTAATTGTTATCTTGTTCAACTGACGATAATCAATGCAGAAATGAAAAGTGTCATCCTTCTTTTTCATAAATAGGATCGGAGCACCCAAGGTGAGGCACTAGGCCTGATAAACCCTTTCTCTAACAACTCTTGCAACTGAACTTTTAATTCTTTTAGTTCAGCAAGTGCCATTCTGTAGGGAGTGATCGATAACGGGGCTATGCCTGGCAAAACATTTATGGCAAACTCTATCTCCCTAACATGTGGTAACCCTGACAAGTCCTCAGGGAAGATATTTGGATATTCACACACTGTAGAAATCTCCCTGAGATCTAGACTCTCTTTTTTGGTATCTACAATATGTGCCAAAAACGCTTCACATCCCTTTTTGATAAGTTTACTTGCCTTCGTTACAGAAATGACATTAGTCAAATATGGTCAGTTCTCGCCCAGGACAATCACGACATCCTGCCCAGAATTCTTGAAAGTCACTCTCCTATATTGACAATCCACCACTGCCTTATGTTGAGTTAACCAATCCATCCCCAAAATTGCATTGAACTCATGGAATGTCAACTCTATCAGGTCAGCTAGGAATTCTACATTCTGAGACTTGACTGGACTATTGTTATAGACTCGACTAACTTTCACTCCATGACCCAAAGGATTTGTCACTAATATATCACAATCTAATTCCTCTGCTATCATATTTTCCTGACTAGGTGGTGACATGCATAAATATGAATGTGTGGAACTCGAATCTATCAGTGCAAATAAATTAGTATCATAGAGAGAAAATTTATCGATAATGACATCCGGGGCATCCTGCTCTTCATGAGCTCTCATGGCATATTCTCAGACTGGGGCTCGACTACCTTATGCTCTATTCACTGATTATGATATACTCTGCCCAATCCTGCCGCTTCTAGACTATCCATGTCCCTTACCTCTGCCTCGAGTGACATTCTGAACCTACACTGATACTACACCATGTAACATCCTCGACCTTCCCTACATGCATTTCATTGAACATAAGCATCTTTCATACAATTCAATTGAACACATGCATTTCATACGTATTTTTGTAGGAACAAGTTTATGACATGCACTAGTTACGTGTCCAAGTATTTGGCACTTGTATCGAGTTGCACTTATGTAATTATAACCTAAATGAGGATAACAAAGTATTAGAAATGAATTGAATAAGGAGACTAAATTAATGTAAGCAAAATGATTAGATTAAGATTAGTAAACATTTACATTGCTAATTTAGTTAAATCGAGGCAAATGATTAAGCTGTATTATTGTGTAAATTAGTGGAATTATAAATATATGTAAATAATAATAATAAAAATATAAAATAAAATTAAAATGAAAAAAAAGAGAAATAGAAGAGAAGAGAAAAGAGAAATGGGAAGAGAAAAGAGAAGAGAAGAAGAGAAAAAGAGAAAAGGACAAAAAACAAGTTGGCTTTATTTTCATCTTTCTTCCCCATTTCTGCCTTCTTCTCTAGCCCGACTTCTTCTTCAATTTCCTCCATTTCAAACTTCAATTCATCCTTGTTTCACCTAGTTTTTGAAGCATATTGATCCCTTCCAAGGTCGTTCTTGGTAAGTAATCAATTCTTATTGCTATAGAGTTGATTTGAGTTGCTTAGGTTCAATATTAGACACTGAATTGCACCCCAATTTTGATATTAATAGAAATTGATTTTGGAAAAGTGTAAAACACAAACGTTGTTATTTTATGTCTTAGAGTTATGGATATGTAAACAGGGTTGCACGATATTATGTATATGAAGAGATATGCTCTCCTTACTAAAACTGGTTAGGGTGTGAACCCTAACCAAGTTAGCTACTGTGTGCTTTGATTTCAAATATGTTAAAGTCATTATTTGAAGTATCTAAAAACATAAAAGTTGTTGATATATGTGTTTTGTATCTGTATACCAAATTTCAGGTTCATATGTCTTGTAAAGTTTGAGTTATGGTGAATGGAATCATGACTGTTCCATAGTTTGAACTGCCTACTAAGTGCCCTAGGCAGATCCAGTAACGTGTTTGGATATTTTGAGCTTGTTAGAGCTAGATTATGTAAATGATCAAAACATACAAGTTATAGTTATATATCTTAGCTAAAGTTTGGTACTACCTTTAGCTTCATGGGTTATATATAGAGTAAGTTATGGCCTTTGGAAGTCATACTAGTTCGGAAGCCAATTCTATTTTGGACCAGTAAAATGTTTGTTATATTTTGAAGCCCATAGCGACATAATTGATAAAAGTTGTAAACATGAACAATGTTCCATATTCGCCCATATAAGTTTTTTGTAAATTGTAATTAAAATATGACTTATATATTATAAGTTATGATGAACCCAAATGAGTATCCTGAAACTGCCTAAAGGTAGGAAATAAGGCAGAAAACATAACACACTTAGAAATTCCACCAAATATTGTACAATGATCCAATTGGTCTGAAATTTTAATATGTTCTATAATTATATGTTAGTTTTAATTAGGAATAGGAATCAGATTAATTGGACAAGTATAGGAAACGTTATAGGCTAAAAAGTCCCATACGGTCATACTGCCTCATAGGAAAAATCTTAACTATTGACATGAACAATGCATATTAATTTGTTTAAGCCACATTAAGTCTCCCTAATCATGAGTTAATCGATTATTTTTTCATATTAGGCTCGCAACATATTGGTGACCCACAAGGAGCGGATAGACAATAAGTGTTAAACCTTGAGGGGTATTTTCATCATTTTGATGATAACAAATAATATAACAATATTGTATTTAACAAACTTGTTTTTGTAAGTATATTATACAGGACATGAATTAAAATAGAAAGAATGGAGAATTGGAAGAATAATCCTTGAGAAACAAAATTCAAGTAGTAGCATGCTCACTGCTGTGACTCTAGGAGTCACTCCCATGAAGAAAGTTAACCGTTACCAAAACCAACATTTGAAGTTCACGACCATAAAGGAAAAACAAACCGTGTAGTAAGCATTTCAGTCACCCCCGTGAATAAAGGTGTCACCCTTGTGAAGATTCATGAAATTTCATCCTGAGAGCTTCACGACTAGAGTCACCACTTGGATCACGGCTGGAAAGATTGTCATGCCCGTGACTCAATATGTCAAAACATTCCAGAGAGCTTCACGACCAAGGTCACCACTTCAGTCGCGGCTTGGGAAGAACTGTCACCCCCGTGACAAGTATAGTCACGCCCATGAACAATGAAAGAGAAAAATGTCAGGCGCGATTTTTGGTTGGTACAATGGCTAGTTTCTTATTTAATGCACCCCAACGGCTATATTCAGCCATGGGAGTATAAATGGAAGTCATTTATGCATTAAGAACAAGAGAATAATAAGAAAAACAAAAGATTAGCATATACTTCAAATCACAAGCTATCTTGTACTTTCATACTTTGAGAACAAATCTATTCTCTGTAAAAATCTTTTTGCTCCTCATATTTGAGCAATAAAGATTTATAAATGGTTCTCTTTGTAATCTTTACTCAAGTGAGCTTTGGGTAGTTCTGGGTTAAGAGTAGAACACTTGTAAGGGTTAGTTGTGTGAACCTCCAAAACACAAATTAAGAGGTTTTTTGTGTGATCCTGTAAAACACAAAGTGTAGGTTGTTTGTGTGAGCCTGTAAAACACAAAGTGTAGGTTGTTTGTGTGAGCCTGTAAAAACACAAGGAATTGGTTATTGTGTGAGCCATTAAAACACAAGGGTTTTCTGAGTTTGGTGTGAGCCATTGTGAGAAACACCAAAGTTGGGAGTGAGCTTGTGAAACTCCATTGTAACACTTAGTGTGTTAGTGAAACTCCCAATTGCAATTGGGGAGAGGAGTAGGGTTTGTTAACACCCGAACCTCTATAAATCTGTGTGTCAAATTTTTTCTATCCTTCCTAAAATTAATTGTTTATTTCCGCACCTTAAAGTTTAATTTTTAAAACTCCAATTCAATCCCCCCTTATTGGCTTAATATCTAGGCAACAATAAGTTAGGGGTCGAAATCAAAGAAGAATGGTGAGTCTAATTATCGATTGAATTCTTTAGTGCAAATGATTGTTGCTTGCTATGTGATTCATATGATTGTCATGATTGGTCCCTGATAATATGATGATGGATAATTTGTCACATTGTGATACATATAAATGGTATACTTGTGGTATATTTGAAGTATATGTTTGATATATGTGATATATATACATGGTATATGTATAATATATGCAAGGTATATGTGTGGCATATGAGGTATATATATGGTATATGTATAATCTATGTGATAAGATACAATAGTTGATGAATGCTTAAATACAAATGCATATGCATATGGACTTAAAAGGCGCTGTGACGGATTAATCGATATTGTAAAGCAAAAGAAGAGGCCTATGACCCAACAAATGTGCAAATGAAACAAATGATCAAGCTAGCTAGCAAATGCAAATGCAAATATTCACATGGAAACCCGGGGCAATGTCTGTTTAACTTAGTCACAACAAAATGAAATAAGCAAAGCATTTGCATACATAAAGAGTAATGATTATATGTTTCAACTTTATTGATACTTATATGCATGAGACACATATTCTATTTTACACTCACTGATTAAGAATCAATTAGCCTAACCTCTGATACCACTAAATGTAGCGCTCCTTAACCCTTCTAGTCGCTAATAGGATATGGAAGTGCTACTAAACTCATTTGTCTTAAAACCAATGTTCAAATTATTAAAATTTTTTTTTTCGAGTTTATTATTAGCGAAATATTTATTGCTATATTTTTTTCTTCCCATTTAAATATATAACAAGTGATGCAAATATTTTGATTTATAAAAGAACTCATTCAATTAAACCATAATATATAGAAATATATATACAAATAATACTAGATATATAAAATTACAAAATGCATTCCTTATAAATCCTACATGCCACAAATTTACATCAAAAGAAGTTCTTAAAATTTAATTTTTACAATATAATTTCCAAAACATACAAAAAGATTTATACTGCTGCAATCTGATCTTGGGGTTACCTCTTCTTTGGTCGCCCTATCGGAACAGCTATTTATCTGCGCGTGAAACACACGTGCTAAGCTACTAGCTTAGTGGTACGTTTGGCAACTATCCAATAATTTCATAAATAATTCTAAAATAAAATTTTAGAAACTACAATTAATTTATTAAGCATGCCAAATATTCAATTAATAATAAAATCATTTTCTTCATGCAAAAAATATTTAATTCATCAATTATGACATTCTATTCATTAAGCATGCTTGAAATTGCTTAACAATTGAAGATATAAAATTTACAATATCAATTTCATAATTCATATATTTTTTCTCCTATTATTTATTTAATAGCCCACGACATCTTAGACCGGAACTAAACACTGGATACAAAATTTTTGCTCTCTGGCAGTATACTCGGGGCCTACATAATTATTTTATAACTCGGCATTTAACACCTATGTTTTTAATAACAACTCAACACCTTTTTGGTGCTTACGTAAATTCGAACTCAACACTATTTCTCAGTGCCTATATAATTTCAACTCAGCACTATTTCTTACAACCTACTTAAATTAAATCTCAGCACTATTATTTTTAGTGCCTACTTTTCTACCCTTTTATTGGCATGCCAACTTATCCTAATTTCTAGTTCTCAACTAGATATTGTAGGACTTAATTATATTTGTTACCTTTATTATTATTAACATAAATATAGGTAACATTAATATAAATTCTATATAAATACAATAATTCCCATTAAATATTTTACAACCTCATACTTGCTCATTTAATCATTATAACTACAAAAAATCAAATAATATATTTTTCTATCACAAAATTCCACAATCAACACATATGTTCTAACTGCCCTATTCTGGACAGCTTTTCTTCCTTATGTTTCCCTATATTTTTTGTCCATTTTAGATGGAATTTGGACAAGTGATCAACTAAAACAATGTAGGTCCATTTCTTATCTTTAAGTTCCAACTAGAATCACATTAAAACAAATTTGTTTGCCAAAGTTATGAATTTTCTTCTAAGCTATGTTCATTGTAATCTGTCCAGTATTTTACTGGACAAATTTCTTCCTTATATTTCTCTGTCTTTTTCATCCATATTTAGATAGAATATGGACAAGTGATCAACTAAAAACATGTAGGAACATTTCTTATATTTAAATTCCAACTAAAATCACATTAAAACGAATTTTTGAGCAAAAGTTATGAATTTGCTTCTAACCTATGTTCACTAAAATCTGCCTAGTATTTTTCTGGACAGATTTCTAGTTCATAATTTGAGTCAATTTTTCACCTAATTCCAGTCATATTCAGGTCTAATGGTCTGAATGAAAGTTTAATCCCTATGTTGTAACTTTCCAACCCAACAAGAATCACTCAAAAATCATTTCCATAACTCAAGTTATGACTAGAAAACAGACACTATTCATAAGACAAATTTCCAGCACATCAATTAATTCATACAATTTCCATTTTCATGCATCAACCTCATATTCTAGTTTTTATTTTCACATTCATAGCATCATTTAATCACTAATTCATTTCTCAATCAAATATCCATAATTCCATACACATCACAAAATCAAAATCAACATTTTTATACATTGAATTTTTTCCAAATGTACATACCTCACAATTCTACTTCTCTTCACTTCTCTCTTCGTCCTAGCTTGCTTTTTATTCACCTCCTTGGCCTAACAACAATTGTTTTACACTAATCAGGTACTAATCACACTAATCCACCCTTAATCACCATTAACATATTAATAATCTTAAATTATTAACTTTAATGGAAACTAACCCCAAAATCAAAGAAAAGAGAAGAAGAAAAGTGAGAAGCTGGAAAATCTAAACTCAACTTTGATGATCTTCAAAATGATCAAAGACTTTTTTCTCTTTTTCTCTTCTTTTCTTCCTTCCTCTTCCTTAGTTTAGTTTACTTTTCTTCAATTCTTTGATGATTTTGCCTTAATCCCCTTTTTTTTCATCTAATCTTAGCTTGATTTGAAAAAAAAAAGAATAAGTGGGGGAGGAGGAGCTCACGGCAAAAGAGAGAAAAGGGAGAGAAATGGGTTTGATTAAGGTGAGGAAGAAGAAGAATGACCAAAAAGTGAAAGTTTGACTTTTTATAGTTGGATTAGGTGGGTGGTTAGGATTAATTACTAATCTTGCTTTCCATTGGTCCATTAATTTAAATCACTCTTATTTTATTTTAATCAAAAGAATATTCCTCTCCTTAGATAAAGAATATTCTATTTTTATGCATGCTTAAAATATCTGTGCCAAAAACACTGCAAATTTCCAATTTCGTTCAGCGAAAAATTATTTTTTTCTCAATCTTACTTTTGAACTTCAAAATTCTAAATTAATAATATCCAAAATATTTTTCTCACATCTTATTATTATTTTAATTTATTTTTTCATATCCGAATTTAGAATCCGATCGGTTCGGCGCATCGGATTTCGGTCAACCATGACCGTGGCCTAAATTATCGGGTATTACAGTGCCAAAATGGATATGGGAGAAAATAATGATGGATTTTGTTTATGGATTGCCAAGAACTCCACGAAGAAATGATGCAATATGGGTAATTGCTGACAGATTAACCAAATCAACACATTTTCTACTTATCAGATGGCGATGTACACTCAAGAGTTTGGCAAAATTATATATGAATGAGATAGTCAGATTACATGGTATTCCGGTGTCTATCGTAATATCCGCTAATTTAGGCCCCGAGTCGCACGTGTCACGAAGTTAACGTGTTTGACCGATCAGAGTCTAAATTCGGATGTTTACCAAAATTGTTCAAAGTAATAACTAAATTAAATGATAAATGCCTAACTAAGTAATTATAAAGTTTAAAGAAGTTGATTTACGGTAAATGACTAAATTGCAAAATTTGATAAGTTTTGGGGTCAAATTGCAATTTACCAAACATTGGAGGATTAATGAGATTAATTGCTAATTAACCTAGGAAATTTGGACACTTAAAAGTTAGGTTGGCTGGCCATGACATTAAAGAAAGAGGATTAATATTGATTAAGTATACAATTGGGAGAAGATGGTCAAATGGTGGGTCCCTTATGAAGACATTTTTTTGGGTACCCTATTTAATGTCTTCTTTTCTTCTTCTTCTTCTCTTCATTTTCTGCCTTCTTCTCTCTCTTTTCTACCAGTCACGCCAGCCCCATCTCCTCCATAGCCAATCTTGAATTCTAGAGAGAGAAATGAAGGGAAGAGAAGGGAAAGAGCAAGACAAGGTGATCTTCATGGTCCATAACTCCTAAGGAAGCTGGAAAGAGCAAGAAAGAGGAAGAAAAATCAAGTTTGGTAGAGAGAGAATATCTCGAAGGTTGTAATCAAGTGAAGAAAAGTTTAACGTAAGAAGCATATCTTCTTCTTCATCATCTTTTCTTAAAGAAAGTTCAAATTTTGAGTTCATCCAAGACTTATGTGGAAAGAGAGAGAAACTAAGGTTTTGAGAGAGAAAAAGAGAGTTTAGGGTCTTGAAGAAATCAGATGATAATAATGATTTATAATGTTGTAGGAGTTTTAAGTGACAAGGAACAAACTCTAAGGAGCAAAGGAAAAGAGAAAGCTACCTAGAAGAGTGAAGGAGAAAGATTAAGGTTTGTGCATAACTTAAGGCAATAACCTATTTTTGTTTGTAATAATGCATGCTGAACATGATTTTAGATAAATGCATTTCAAGACTGATGATGATTATGGCATGAAACCATAGGTTTAGACATGTATGAATGAGATCCTTGTGTGACAATTAATTAATGATGCATGTTAGAAAATCTTGTATGATCAAGACATTTACATGTATTAGAAAGTAATAAGTTGAGTAAAAAACCTTAGAAATGCTTGAAATAGAATTTGGTATGATTTAGATGATGTTAGAATGAATGAAAAGCGAATATGCAGATTTCCTGCTGAAAGTCATGGGCGTGACTATTGAGTCACGGGCGTGAACTTGAGGGTTCACAGTTGTGACTGATTGTGTCACGGTTGTGACTTATGATTGGAAATGGTACTATTCATTCCAGAAGCGTTCACGGGTTTGAACTTATTCACGGGTGTGAATGAGTAATCACGACCGTGAATGCTTATAGGCGATTCATTCTAGTAGCATTCACGACATTGAATTACGGGCATGAACTAATTCACGGGCGTGAATTTGTAATCACGGTCGTGAATGCTCTGTATTAGTAATTATGAATACGGTTATCAAATGAAGAATTCATGTAAGTAAATGAAAGTCATCGTTTGTCTAGTGAAATAAGAATGAATATATATATATATATATATATATATATATATTGATGTGAGAACGTGTTATGTTGTGATATAGAAAAATGAATGTTGATACGGATGAAATATGTGAATTGACATGGATGATATATGAAATATAATACGGATGAAATACGTGATCTAATACAGATAATAAACATGAATATTGATATAGTTGTGATTGGAAGTAAATAGAGATATATATATTATATGATATTGAATAAGCCTTAGAACAACTACCTAGAACTATTTTAAGGATAGTTTGGCATGCCAAGCAGGGGGGAGTATGATGAAAACCATTAATGGAATGATTTTTTACGCCAGAAATGGCATGTATTATGAATACTACGTCGGTAATGGCACGGATTATGAATACTACGCCGGTCATGGCACTGATTATGAATACTATTCCGGTAATGGCACAAATTATGAATACTACGCCGGTAATGGCACGATTTTCTACGCCGGTAATGGCACTTATATGCGCACATCATATTGTCGTGTGGAACTCCTAAGTGCCTGGATGGCAACTCCGTTATCCTAATCTGGAGTTCATAAGTGTTATGGGCTAATATATATATATATATATATATATATATATATATATATATATATATATATATATATAAACAATGGAAAATGGTATACATATATAAATACATTATTGATAAAGTAAAAGAGATGTTTATAATTAATGGAAATGAAAATGATATTTGTCATGTATCCATGGAGTCATTATTGTATGAGATATGATCATAAGGAATAGAATTGTATGGAAGAACATTAATATGAAAAATGATACATGTTATTGCCTGTTGCATGACATAGTATATTGCCTTATTTATTCGCACCACTAAGCTTAGAGCTTAGCGTGGAAGTTTCCTTCCGTGCATATGTAGAAAGGTAGCTGAAGGTGATAGATAAAGCGAGCGGTGATCCTATTCAAGTAAAGCAGCCGAACCTTGAGAAAGTGGGTTACAAGCTCGAATTTTTTTTTTGTATTTGGCTTTTCATTTTAAAGAGTTTTAGAGTTTGTAAAACTTACTTTTAAAGTTTGTTTAAGAATTAATTTGATGTTTAAAATTACTATCTTATGTAAATAAATTGTACCCTGGTTTTTGTATATATCTATATATACATGAATGTTGAGCAAATAAAGGTAAATTAATAATAATAGAGATTAGAAGAAGTAAAGAAGACAGGCATTAGCACTCCCTTATCCGGGCATGTGTTGATCAGGTGAGGGGGTTACGCTATAGTTTTGGCATCAGAGCCCAGTTGGGCAGTTTTGGGTTTTTAAAAGTGAATTTTGAAAATGTTTATTTCTTGAAATGTACCGACAATTGCATTTTTAAAGTTGCTACTTTATTGATTAGTGTCGTTACCTTTATGTTATAGGTAGGATATGCCTTCAGGATCAAGACAAATAGTAGTAGAAGAAGCTGAGAGTAATGAGCCTTCAGAGGCAAGAGTTTGTCGCAACCAAGTGGTAGTCGAGCTGCATTACCGAGATCTAGTGCCAGCTCACTTCGTGAGCATTCAACTATTAATATGGGTCAGACTGAGCTCATGAGAAATATGATAGATTTGCTACAGAGAGCATCATGATCAGATCCGTCTGGATTACAGTTTGAGAGACTGAGGAAATTGGGTCATCTGATTTCTATGGTAAATGAGAAGATGACCCCTCAGTGGCAGAATTTTGGTTGGAATGAGCAGAGCGAGTATTTGATCAACTGCACTGCATAGATGAGCATAAATATGAATATGCAGCATCTCTGCTACAGGAAAATGCATAAGATTGGTGGTGATCTGAATCATAGAGCACAAAGGCTTCTGACCCTATGATATGGGAATTCTTTCTAGAGAAGTTTAAGGAGCAGTATATTCCTTCTATCTACACAGACGACAAGAAGAAAGAGTTTTTCATGCTAAAATAGAGGAATATGTCTTTAACATAATATAAGAGAGAATTCACTCATCTTTGCAAGTATGCTAGTGGTATTGTGTCTATAGAGGCTGATAAATGTCGACGATTTGAAGATGGATTAAGGGATACGATCAAGTTACAAGTTTCAGCCCTACGTCTGATGAGCTTTCCCAGTTTACTAGCATTTGTTAGAACGGTTGAAAGAGTCTTGGTAGCACAGCATCCTGTGCAGGTTAGTGGGGTTAGTAGACTAGCACCACAACCAAATGGAGTACAGTCTAGTGGCAAGAGAGCCAAATCTTTTGGTGGCCGATTCCAAGTTGGAGGTTCCAGCAGACTTCAGTATTATAGGCGGGGACAACCGGTAAGATCTATTTCATCGGCAGCCAGTGCACCAACACAGGCATCCTGTAGGTCTACCACTCTGCCGGTGTGTCAGCATTATGGTCGTTCGCATCCAGGAGAGTGTTGGTGGATGACAAGAGCGTGCATGAGATTCGGCTCCAAGGACCATCAAAAAGAAATTGTCCATTGCTACAGTTTGGCAGAGGTTCAGGGAGTATTGAGTCAGTGCTAATGTAGACTATAGGACAAGGCAGAGGATGAGGCCGAGGGCAAGGAAGAGAAGGCGATGCAGGGCGAAGTCAGTTCAGATCAGACATAGTAGAGAGACCTGAAGGCAGTAGAGCTGCTCCAGCAAGAGCTTATGCCATGCGAGGCCGAGAGGAGCAGGATGCACCTGACGTCATAGCGGGTAAATTCCTTCTCTTTGGCTCTTATATACATGCATTGATATACCTTGGGTCAACACACATACATATGCACACCACCATTGGGTCGAGAGGGTCTAAAACCAAAGACTCTAGAATATGAGATTCGTGTGACTAGCCCGTTAGGACACAGTGTATGGGTTAGGAAAATGTTTAGGGGTTGCCCAGTCAAAATTCAAGGCAGGAAATTTCTAGTAGATCTAATAGAGCTACCATTCCGCGAGTTCGATGTGATCTTGGGAATGGATTGGCTAACTTTCCATGGGGTGAAAATAGATTGCGGGAAGAGGCAGATGAGAATTAAAGTTCAGAACAAGAAGAGATAGTAATGATGGGTGAGTATAGAGGATATCTAGATAATGTGATATCAGCGTTGAAAGCTCAAAAACTCATCAATAAAGGATGTGAGACTTACCTAGCATATGTGATTGATACCTGAAAGAAAAGTCCGAAGTTGGCTGACATCCCACCAGTTAGTGAGTTTCCAGAAGTGTTCCCTGAGGAGTTGCCAGGACTACCACCTGACCGAGAGATAGAGTTTGCTATCGAATTAGTATTTGGCACCGCTCCTATATCTATTACACCATATAGGATGACACCCATATAATTGAAAGAGTTGAAGATACAGTTACAACAAATGTTAGATAAAGGATTTATACGACCTAGTGTATCACCATCGGGTGCTCCAGTACTATTTGTGCAGAAGCAAGACGGTACTTTACGTCTTTGCATTGACTACAGGCAGCTTAATAGGGTTACTATTAAGAATAAATACCCACTGCCTAGGATTGATGATTTATTTGATCAGCTAAAAGGTGCTAGTATATTTTCAAAGATAAATCTACGATCGGGGTATCATCAACTGAAGATCAAAGAGTCAAATGTATCTAAGATGACATTCAAGACTCGTTATGGTCATTATGAGTTCTTGGTGATGTCATTTGGATTGACGAATGCTCCGAAAATTTTTATGGACCTGATGAACCGAGTGTTCAGGCCATATATTGATCAATTTGTAGTTGTATTCATAAATGACATTCTTGTCTATTCTAAAGATCGAGTAGAGCATGACCAACATCTTAGAAAAGTATTGCAGACTTTGAGGGAGAAACAATTGTATTCAAAGCTATCTAAGTGTGAGTTTTGGTTGGAAGCAGTTAGTTTTCTGGGTTATGTAATTTTAGTAGAAGGTATTCGAGTTGATCCTAGTAAAATAGAGGTTATTCTTAATTGGAAATCACCTCGAAATGTGACAGAAGTGAGAATTCTTCTTGGATTAGCTGGATACTATAGTAGATTTGTGAAAGGATTTTCATATATAGCGAATCCTTTAACACGACTGCTGTGAAAAGAGGTCCATTTTGAATGGACAGATAAGTGTCAACCAAGCTTTGATCGATTGAAGGCTATGTTGACTGAAGCACCAGTTTTGACTCAGCCTACTCCAGGAAAAGATTATGTTATGTACAGTGATGCAAGTCACAATGGGCTAGGATGTGTTCTTATGCAAGAGGGAAAAGTGATTGCATATGCCTCCAGATAGCTTAAGCCTCACAAGCTTAACTACCCGACGCATGATTTAGAGCTTCCAGCGATAGTTTTTGCTCTTAAGATCTAGAGACATTATCTATATGGAGAAAGATGCTACATTTATACGGACCACAAGAGTCTTAAGTATCTTCCTTCTCAAAAAGAGTTGAACCTAAGGCAACGAAGATGGTTGGAATTGATTAAAGACTATGATTGTGTGATAGACTACCATCCAGATGCACTAATCAGGAAGATTTTAGCTGAGATGCGAGTGGAATCCACATTAATGCATAAAATTAAAGATGTCCAAATGCAAGACGAGAAGCTAGTAAAGATGGTTGAAGCTTTGAAAAATGGAGAAAAGTCAGAATTTTCTTTAACAGAAGATGGTACTGTGTATTTCAAGAACCGGATTTGTGTGCCAAGTATAGAAGAGCTGAGGTCAGAGATTTTAAAAGAAGCTCATGAAACGGTTTATACTATGCACCCAGGTGGGAACAAGATGTACCAAGATTTGAAAGCACAATACTGGTGGTCGGGGATGAAGAAGGATATCACTGAATATGTTGCTAAATGTCTAATCTGTCAACAAGTGAAAGCTGAGCATCAATTACCCACAGGATTACTACAACCGATTCCCATACCAGAATGGAAGTGGGAGAGGATCACGATGGATTTTGTGTGCAGTTTATCGGTAACTCAGAGAAAGCATGATGCAGTGTGGGTGATAGTGGATCGATTGATGAAGTCAGCACATTTCCTACCAGTGTGAATGGACTATACTTTGAACAAGCTAGTTGAGATTTATGTGAATGAGATAGTGAGACTTCATGGAGTACCTGTGTCTATTATCTCCGATAGAGATCCTAGGTTTACGTCGCAGTTCTGAAAACGTTTACAACAGGCTTTGGGAACTCAACTAAATTTTAGCACGACATTTCATCCGCAAACGGATGGACAACCGGAGCAAGTTATTCAATTGCTAGAAGATATGATGAGATGTTGTGTACTTGAATTTGAGGGAAGTTGGGATCGACATCTACCTCCTATGGACTTTGCCTATAACAACAGTCATCAAACAAGTATTGGCATGACTCCTTATGAGGCTTTATATGGAAGAAAGTGTAGGACACCAGTTTGTTGGACCGAGTTGAATGAGAAAAAGTAAATTGGGCCGAAAATAGTTCAACAAACCGAGAAGAAAGTTAAAGTGATCAAGGAAAGGCTAAATGTAGCACAAGATCGACAGAAATCATATGCCGATTTAAAGAGGCGAGATATAGAATATGCTGTAGGTTACAAGTATTTCTTAACATTTCTCCATGGATAAAGATATTGAGGTTCGGTAAAAAGGGAAAGTTAAGCCCAAGGTTTATTGGTCCTTATGAAATTCTAGAAAGAATAGGACAAGTGGCTTACCGATTAGCTCTTCCTCCGGAGCTAGACCGAATTCATAACGTGTTCCACGTTTCAATGTTAAGAAGATATCATTCAGACCCGACCCACATTATACTGATTGAGGAAATAGAGGTATAGATAGACATGTCTTATGAGGAAGAACCAGTGGCTATAATAGCATATGAAGAGAAAATTCTCCGGAACAAGAGAGTCCTTCTAGTTAAAGTTTGGTGGAAGAATCATACAATTGAAGAAGCCACATGGGAAAGTGAAGAAGTGATGAAGAAGCAGTATCCCCAGTTATTTAACCCCGAATGAACAGATAAATTTCGAGGACAAAATTATTTTAAGGGGGAGAGAATGTAATATACGCTAATTTAGGCCCCGAGTTGCACATGTCACGAAGTTGACTCGTTTGACCGATCGGAGTCTAAATTCAAATTTTTACAAAAATTGATCAAAGTAATGGCTAAATTAAATGATAAATGCCTAATTAAGAGATTATAAATTTTAAAGAAGTTGATTTACGGTAAAGGACTAAATTGCAAAATTTGATAGGTTTTGGGGTCAAATTGCAATTTACCAATAATTGGAGGATTAATAAGATTAATTGCTAATTAACCTAGGAAATTTGGACACTTAAAAGTTGGGTTGGCTGGCCATGACATTAAAGAAAGAGGATTAATATTGATTAAGTATACAATTGGGAGAAGATGGTCAAATGGTGGGTCCCTTATGAAGACTTTTTTTTGGGTACCCTATTTAATGCCTTTTTTTCTTCTTCTTCTTCTTCTCTTCATTTTCTGCCTTCTTCTCTCTCTTTTTTACCAGTCACGCCAGCCCCATCTCCTCCATAGCCAATCTTGAATTCTAGATAGAGAAAGGAAGGGAAGAGAAGGGAAAGAGCAAGACAAGGTGATCTTTATGGTCTATAACTCCTAAGGAAGCTGGAAAGAGCAAGAAAGAGGAAGAAAAATCAAGTTTCGTAGAGACAGAAAATCTCGAAGGTTGTAATCAAGTGAAGAAAAGTTTAATGTAAGAAGCATATCTTCTTCTTCGTCATCTTTTCTTAAAGAAAGTTCAAATTTTGAGTTCATCCAAGACTTATGTGGAAAGAGAGAGAAACTAAGGTTTTGAGAGAGAAAAAGAGAGTTTAGGGTCTTGAGGAAATCAGATGATAATAATGATTTATGATGTTGTAGGAGTTCTAAGTGACAAGGAACAAACTCTAAGGAGCAAAGGAAAAGAGAAAGCTACCTAGAAGAGTGAAGGAGAAAGATTAAGGTTTGTGCATAACTTAAGGCAATAACCTATTTTTGTTTGTAATAATGCATGCTGAACATGATTTTAGATAAATGCATTTCAAGACTGATGATGATTATGGCATGAAACCATAGGTTTAGACATGTATGAATGAGATCCTTGTGTGACAATGAATTAATGATGCATGTTAGAAAATCTTGTATGATCAAGACATTTACATGTATTAGAAAGTAATAAGTTGAGTAAAAAACCTTAGAAATGCTTGAAATAGAATTTGGTATGATTTAGATGATGTTAGAATGAATGAAAAGCGAATATGCAGATTTCCTGCTGAAAGTCATGGGCGTGACTATTGAGTCACGGGCGTGAACTTGAGGGTTCACAGTTGTGACTGATTGTGTCACGGTTGTGACTTATGGTTGGAAATGGTACTATTCATTCCAGAAGCGTTCACGGGTTTGAACTTATTCGCGGGCGTGAATGAGTAATCACGACCGTAAATGCTTATAGGCGATTCATTCTAGTAGCATTCACGACTTTGAATTACGGGCGTGAACTAATTCACGAGCATGAATTAGTAATCACAGCCTGAATACTCTATATTAGTAATTATGAATGCGGTTATCAAATGAAGAATTCAGGTAAGTAAATGAAAGTCATCATTTATCCAGTGAAATAAGAATGAATATATATATATTGATGTAAGAACGTGTTATGTTGTGATATAGAAAAATGAATGTTGATACGGATGAAATATGTGAATTGACACGAATGATATATGAAATATAATACGGATGAAATACGTGATCTAACACCGATAATAAACATGAATATTGATATAGTTGTGATTGGAAGTAAATAGAGATATATGAATTATATGATATTGAATAAGCCCTAGAACAACTACCTAGAACTATTCTAAGGATAGTTTGGCATGCCAAGCAGGGGGGAGTATGATGAAAACCATTAATGGAACAATTTTCTACGCCGGTAATGGCACGGATTATGAATTCTATGCTGGTAATGGCACTTATATGCGCACATCATATTGTCGTGTGGCACTCTGAAGTGCCTGGATGGCAACTCCATTATCCTAGTCTGGAGTTCATAGGTGTTTTGGGCTAATATATATATATATAAACAATGGAAAATGGTATACATATATAAATACATGATTGATGATGTAAAAGAGATGTTTATAATTAATGGAAATGAAAATGATATTTGTCATGGATGCATGAAGTCATTATTCTATGAGATAGGATCATAAGGAATAGAATTGTATGGAAGAACATTTATATGAAAAATGATACATGTTATTGCCTGTTGCATGACATAGTATATTGCCTTATTTATATCCACCACTAAGCTTAGAGCTTAGCGTGGGAGTTTTCTTCTACGCAGATATAGAAAGGTAGCTGAAGGTGATAGGTAAAGCGAGCAATGATCCTATTCAAGTAAAGCAGCCGAACCTTGAGAAAGTGGGTTACAAGCTTTGAATTTTTTTTTGTATTTGGCTTTTCATTTTAAAGAGTTTTAGAGTTTGTAAAACTTACTTTTAAAGTTTGTTTAAGAATTAATTTGATGTTTAAAATTACTATCTTATGTAAATAAATTGTACCCTGGTTTTTGTATATATCTATATATACATGAATGTTGAGAAACTAAAGGTAAATTAATAATAATAGCAATTAGAAGAAGTAAAGAAGACAGGCATTAGCGCTCCCTTATCCGGGCACGTGTTGATCGGGTGAGGGGGTGCTACATCTACCATGTCTAATAGAGACCCATGGTTTACTTCATGTTTTTGGGTGAGTTTACAAGATGCATTGGGAACAAAAGTAAATTTCAGCACTGCATTCCACCCATAAACTGATGGACGATCAAAAAGGACTGTACTGGCATTGGAAGAAATGCTTAAGGCATGTTCCATGGAATTCATAGGAGCTTGGGATGAATATATAACATTGATAAAATTGGTAAATAACAACCAATATCATAGCAGTATCAGGATGGCACCATATGAGGCATTGTTTGGTAGAGAGTGTCAAAGCCCCATCATTTGGGATGAAGAAGAAGCACGTGCATTAGAAGGGCCAGAGATAGTATAAGACACAGTGGATAAGATGAAGATTGTCAAGAACAAGCTAAAGGTAGCACATGACAGACATAAACGTTACGCTGATCAGTATAGAAGGGAGATGGAATATGAGTTAGGTGAAAGGGTATTTTTAAGTATCACTATGGAAAGGGGTAATTCGATTCGACAAGAAGGGTAAATTAAGCCCAAGGTGTAACATCCTTGACCTTCCCCACATGCATTTCATCGAACATAAGCATCTTGCATACAATTCAATTGAACACGTGCATTTCATACGTATTTTCGTAGGAACAAGTTTATGACACGCACTAGCTACGTGTCCTAGTATTTGGCACTTGTATCGAGTCACACTTGTGTAATTATAACCTAAATGAAGATAACAAAGCATTAGAAATAAATTGAATAAGGTGACTAAATTAAAGTAAGAAAAATGATTAGATTAAGATTAGTAATCATTTACATTGTTAATTTAGTTAAATCGGGCCAAATGATTAAGCTATATTATTGTGTGAATTAGTGGAATTATAAATATATGTAAATAATAATAATAATAATATAGAGAAAATAAAATGAAAATTACACAAAAGAGAAATAGAAGAGAAGAGAAATGAGAAATGAGAAGAGAAAAAAGAAGAGAAGAAGAGAAAATGACAAAATGACAAAATGACAAAAAAAACAAAAGGTTGGCTTTATCTTTCTTCCTCATTTCTGCCTCCTCACTTCAACCCCGACTTCTTCTTCAATTTCCTCCATTTCAGACTTCAATTATTCCTTGTTTCACCTAGTTTTTGCACCAAATTGATCCCTTGCAAGTTCGTTCTTGGTAAGTAATCAATTCTTATTGCTATAAGGTTGATTTCAGTTGCTTAGGTTCAATATTAGGCACTGAATTGCACCTGGATTTTGATGTTAATAGAAATTGATTCTGGAAAATCTTAAAACACAAAGGTTTTTATTTTATGTCTTAGATATATGGATATGTAAATATTTTTTCATGATGTGGTGTATATAATGAGATATCCTCTTCGTACTGAAACTGGTCAAGATGTGAACCCTAACCAAGTTAGCTACTGTGTGGTTTGACTTAGAATATGTTAAAGCCATTATTTGAAGTCTCTAAAAAAATAAAAGTTGTATATATATGTGTTATTTATCTGTATACCAAATTTCAGATTCATAGGCCTTGTAAATTGTGAGTTATGGTGAATTGAACCATGACTGTTCCATGGTTTGAACTGCCTATTGAGTGCCCTGGGCAGATACAGTAACTTGTTTGGCTAATTTGAGCTTGTTAGAGATAGATTATGTACATAATCAAAAAATTAAAGTTATAGGTATATGTCTTAGATAAATTTTGGTACTAATTTTAGCTTAATTAGTTATCTATAGACTAAGTTATGGCCTTTGGAAGTCATACTGGTCCGGAAGCCAATTCTATTCTGGAACAGTAATATGTATGGTATAATTAGAAGACCTTAGAGACTTAATTGGTAAACATTGTGATAATGAAACATGTTCCATATGAACCCATATAAGTGTCTGTAAAGTTTCATTAAAATATGACTTATATAGTGTAAGTTATGATGAACCCAAATGAGTACCCTGAAACTGCCTAAAGGCAGAAAACAGAATACTCTTAGAAATTCCACCAAATATTGTACAATGATCCAATTGGTCTGAAATTTGAATATGTTCTATAATTATATGTTATTTGTAATTAGGAAGAAGAATCAGATTAATTGGTCAATTATAGAAAAAGTTATAGGCTAAACAGTCCCATGAGGTCACACTGCCTCATAGGAAAAATCTTAGCTATTGACATGAACAATGCATATTAATTTGTTTAAGCCACATTAAGTCTCCCTAATCATGAGTTAATCGATTATGTTTTCATATTAGGCTCACAACATATTGGAGACCCACAAGGAGCAGATAGACAATAACTTAGGGGTCGGAATCAAAGGAGAACGGTGAGTCTAATTATCGATTGAATTCTTTAGTGCAAATGAATGTTGATTGCTATGTGATTCATGTGATTGTCATGATTGGTCCTTGATAATGTAATGATGGATAATTTGTGACATTGTGGTACACATAAATGGTATACTTGTGGTATATTTGAGGTATATGTTTGACAAATGTGATATATATACATGGTACATGTATAGTATATACAAGGTATATGTTTGACATATGAGGTATATAGGAAATATATGTATGTTGTATATGATAAAGATGCAATGGTTGATGAATACATAAGTACAAGAGCATATGCATATGGACTTAAATGGTGTTGTGACTGGTTAATCGATATTATAAAGCAAAAGAAGAGGCCTATGGCCCAACAAATGTGCAAATGAAACAAGTGATCAAGCTAGCTAACAAATGATCAAGCTAGCAATTGCAAATGCAAATGTTCACATGGAAACCCGGGGCAATGTCTGTTTAACTTGGCACAACAAAATGAAATAAGCAAAGCATTTGCATCTGTAAAGAGTAATGATTATATGTTTCAACTTTGTTGATATTTATATGATTCGGATGAATGGAATACATGGTATGTGTTGGATTTGTGATTTATTACTATGAGTTGTTTGGTACTTCAGAGCTCATTTGATAGTTATTCTCACTGAGCCGCAACTCATCAATTTGCATCATTTTTCAGGTAAAGAAAAGTGATAGCTCATTTTGAGTAGCGTATAAAAGACATGGAGCACAGGTCACTGGCCGAGCCTCATCACTCTCTCTCCTTGCATTCCACACGAGCATGAAAACATGTCATCTATATTTTGGACTTATATGGTTGAATATGCATTGCCACTCTAGATTAGTTTTGAAATGTATAAATGGAAACAACCCGTAATCCTTTGGATGTAAAGTTTATGTTTTAATATATGTGATATGTTGTATTGTGGTTTTTAATGTTGACTTGCAAAGTCATTAGTTGATTTTACAGGATATGATATGAAAAAAAAAATTTACTACCAATGTTATCAGGGTATTTTCTCTCTCCAACATGTAGTGTGTGATTATTTGATACAGAAATAGGTTATACTTAAATACATATGATGTGGTGTTACACAAGGTACATAGGGCCTTATGAAATTCTTGAGAAGGTTGGTCCATTGGCATATAGGTTGGCTTTACCACCCAAGATGGCTCAAATTCATAATGTGTTTCATGTGAGTATGCTTAGAATGTACAGGTCATATCCTACACATGTACTGAAAGATCAAGCCATCAAAATAGCAGATGATATGAGTTATGTTGAGGAACTAGTGGAAATCATCGGATACAAGACTAAACAGCTAAGAAACCGAGAAATACCTTTAGTTAAGTTATTATGGCATAACCATTTACTAAAAGAGACAACATGGGCAACATAATAAAATAAGAAAAGGCAATATCCACAACTATTTCCATGTATTAAATTTGTAGAAAAAAAATTTTAAAAGAAGGGGAGAATTCTAACATCCTCGACTTCCCACATATCCATTTTTACATACATTTCATTTGGACATATGCATTTGCATATATTTTACTTGAATAAGTGCATTTTATATGTATTTTTATAGGGACAAGTTCATGACATGCACTAGCTACGTGTCTGAGTATTTTGCAATTGTGCTGAATTGCACGTGTCCATTTTATAATTTAGTTAAGGATTACATGAAATTGAAATTTACGTGAATAAAAAAATGACTAATAATAAGATAATTAAGGGTATTACTATTTTGGAATTAAAAAGATTTGGGGTAGAATTAGAAAAAAATAAAACTTCTTTTGGACAAAATCGGTATTATGACAATTGTTTGGGAAAAAAATGTAAATATGGAGGAAGATGTGGCAAATAAGAAATTTCTTAAAGTTTAAAATTTCATTAAAATTAATTTGTATTTTGGACCAATGGATGAAGAGCTTAATGTAGTCATGGAACCACTAAATACTCACCTAAAAAAAAAAAGATAAATACCTCATTTTCTCCACCAATTAAAACCTATCTCTTTGTCGTCCACCATAGCTCTCCCAAAAATCTCCATTTCTCTACAAATCAAGCTTGAAAAAGTGAGGAAAGAAATAAGTTTTGAGAGAGGGAAAATCAGAATTAAAAAGTTCTTACTACAAAGTAGAGTAAAGAAACAAGGAAGGAAGAAGAAAGAAGATAAATAAAAGAGAAAAATTGAGGGGAAATTCGGCCAGCTTTGGAATGATCTTAAGGTGAGTTTATTCTTCTTAAATTCAACATTTTTCCTTATATTTGAGACCCATAATGATGATAGATGTGATTAGGTTTGGTAGATTGAGCTTATGTTGCAAGATTGGAAGTAGAAATTTAAGTTTGTGATTAGTTGATGGAAGTGTAATTAAACTTTGAATTAATGATATTTGATGTTAGGTAATTATTTTATGGCTTAAAAACTGAAGAAAATATAATGTTGAAGGATGAATGAGGGGCTACCATAGTTAAATAAATTTGGGGGAAATTGAAATTAACATAGAAACACCACAATTGGTGTTAGATTAAGGGTGAATTGAGTGTTGAATTGAAGAAAATAAATTGGGAACTAGGATATGCTTTTTGGGCAGCCATGACATATGAAGAAGGAAGTTTAACCTTAGTACATTTTAACTCAATTAAGTTGTAAAACATATTAGGAGCATTATAATATTATGTAGACATGAAAAACATTGAAATTGAATGTTGGAATTGAGTTATGGTATGGTTGTGTAGGAAAAATAAGTGAACAAGTGAGAGGCCCTCAAGAGGGTGACAAAGGCAAGGAGAAAGCTAGCTAATAAGGGAAGAAAATGAAGGATTAAGGGAAGAACCAAGGCTGATTAGGTATGTGCTTCATTGATAAAAATTTTGCATGTTGTTAATATGTATGGAATTATATGTTAAGGTTTGTTATGTTTGTGTTTTTGAGATGTTATGTGTTTTGTTGTGAATTTTGATATTATATATGGAAATGGGACCAAATGGTGTGAAATAATTGAGACATATGAATATATTTGTAATTCTGGAAATTTTAGTATTAAAATGAATGCAAATGATGAATGTGGTTGAAATATGGATTGATGCCAATTGATGGCTCGGGTACAGAATTCCAGGAACAACTCTGTCTATTTTGATGATAAATTGTGTTATGAAACTCCATTTTGTATGTTCTTTGTTGAAAATGAAAGCTAAGACACAGGGATTTAATATTTATTGAGCCTATGATATCTAATTATGTCTAGATTTGCCCAGTTAAATACACGAAGTTTAAACCTAGAATCTGTCCAGAAAATTCTGGGCAGAAAATTCTGTGATGATGCAGTAATGAATTAATCATAACTTTTGATAGAAAATTGGGAGTTACGTGATTCGTGATGCATCTGAAAGCTAAAACAATAAGCTAAAAATGGTTAGAAGGCTAGAACTTCAAATTCGAATTATATATGGGCTACAAATGAAGCCCAAAAATAAGTCTGAAATCTACCATAGGTAAAAACATACAATATTGGGCTTTTTGCATGTGTTGTTATAATTATATGTAATAATCCATGCAAATATTTACTTTGATGGTAATTATAAATGTTTAACAAATTATTTATGTATGAGATTTTATTACAATAATAATGGAAATAAAGAACAAAAATGAATAAGCATAATTTTGATAGTTAAATAATGTTGACATTTTTGAAATATAGTGGATTAATATAAAAATAGTTAAGCCCAAAAACACCTAGTCTTGAACTAGAATAGGGAATAGTGTGGCATGCCAATTAGGGGATTTAAGGCACTCGGTGCCAAATATGAAAGCCGGTAATGACAATTTATAAATGCGTTCGACGCAAAATTATTAAGTCGGTAATGATAATATAACAAAAGCCGGTAATGGCATTATTATAAAAGCGCTCGGCCCTATATTATGAAAGTCGAAAATGGCAACCCCGTTATTCCTATTAGTTAGTTCGGTTATTTACAATGGATTTTGTATCTGGGTTGCCTTTGACACAAAAGAAGCATGACGTAGAATGGGTAATTGTTGACAGGATTACCAAGTCGGCTCACTTTCTGCCAGTTTGAATGGATTATTCATTGAGCCGGTTAGCATAATTATATGTCAATGAGATAATTCGACCACATGGGGTGCCAGTATCTATTATTTCTGATCGAGACCCACGGTTCACATCAAAATTTTGGAAAAGTCTACAACAAGCATTGGGGACCCGACTTGCTTTTAGTACAACATTTCACCCACAAACAAATGGGCAATCCGAACGAGTGATTCAATTGTTGGAAGATATGCTAAGAATCTGCGTAATTGATTTTGAGGGTAGCTAGGATAAACATTTACCATTGATGGAATTTGCATACAACAACAGCTATCAAACTAGTCTTGGCATGGCACCACACGAAGCTTTGTATGGAAGGAGATGTAGGACACCATTATGCTGGACAGAACTTGGTGAAAAGAAATTTGTGGGGCTAGAATTAGTGCAACTGATAGAGGAGAAGGTGAAATTCATCCAAGATCGATTAAAAGCTACAACTGATCGACAAAAATCCTATGCCGATTTGAACAGGAAGGACATTGAGTATGCTGTCGGAGACAAGGTATTTTTGAAAGTCTCACCTTGGAAAAAAGTACTTCGTTTTGGTAAAAAGGGAAAAATGAGTCCTAGATTTATTGGACCATACGAAATACTTGAACGTGTGGGTCCAGTGGCTTACAGGTTGGCCTTACGACCAGAATTGGATAAGATCCACAATGTGTTTCATGTCTCAATGTTAAGAAGATATAGATCGGATCCGACACATGTAATACCTGTGGAATCAATAGACGTACAACCAGACTTGACATATGGTGAAGAGCCAGTGAAAATCATAGCTCGAGAAGTCAAAGAACTACGGAACAAGAAGGTACCACTGGTAAAGGTCCTATACCTGTGGAACAGCCCCGTTATTCCTATTAGTTAGTTCGGTTATAGGTGTTATGGGTACAAATAAATAATAATAATAATAATAATAATAATATCGAAGTATGTGATTTTTTTTATAAATGTTATATGAATTAAAGTTAATAGATATTAAGTGTTTGCAGAAATTTATTGATTTTATATAATTCTTTATTTTATGTCTTATTTATTAAATGGATAATTAATATGTGAGAAAATATATATGTATATAAAATTTTTATCATTGAAGCACCACTAAGCTAGTAGCTTAGCGCGGATGGTTTCCTCTCGCGCAGGTTTAAAAGGGTAGCCATAGAAAATAGACTGTCAGAAGAAAAAGGTTACTCGGAGGAAAGCAACAAAAAGCTTTGGGTTTTATTTTTGATATATTTTGTTAAAAGCTTTGTAAATTAAAGTATCGTTTTTATTTCATATCATGTGTATTAAATATGTGAGTCACCATGTAAAAGAATATGATTTGAATGTAAATTAATGTACTTTATAAATAAATAAAATTTTTAATATCTGGGCTTGTATGAAATTTTATTTTAGTTTATGCAATATTTTCAAAAAAAAATATTTACTTCACTTCATTAATTTTATAAAACAGTAAGACGGGTAATGCTCACTTACCTTGCTGAACTATAGTGGGGTAAGGGGGTGTTACAAGGAAGCTCAAAACATGAAAGCTGTAGATACATTGTTATCTATATGTATACCAACTTTTAGGTTCATTTGTCTTGTGTATGTTGAGTTATGGTGAATGCAACCATGACTGTTCTATAGTTTAAACTTCCTGTTTGGTGTCCTGGGCAGATTTAGAAACTTGTTTAGCCATTTTGAGCTCCTTAGAGATGAATTATCTAACTTATCAAATTATTAAAGTTATAAGTATATGTATTATCTTAAATTTGGTACTAATTTAAACTTAATATGTTATGTAGTAAAATGTTTCTTATAATTTGAGGACCTTAGAGATATAATTGATAAAAGTTATAAGCATAAAAATTTTTCCATATGAACCTATCTAAGTGTATACCAAGTTTTCTTATAATCTGACTTATATATTATAAGATATGAAGGACCAAAATTAGTACCTTAAAACTGCTAAAGGGCAGAAAACAGAACATAATTGGAAATTCCACCAAAAATTGTACAATGCTTCAATTGCTCTGAAATTTGAATATGTTATATAATTACATGTTAGATTTAATTATAAATAATAATCACATTAATAGGACAATTGTATAAAAATTTATAAGATATGAAGGGCCAAAATTGGTACTTTAAAACTGCCAAAGGGCAGAAAACAAAACATAATTGAAAATTCCACCAAAAATTGTACAATGCTCCAATTGCTCTAAAATTTGAGTATCTTATATAATTATATGTTAGATTTAATTATAAATAAGAATCACATTAGTTGGAAAATTGTATAAAATTTTGTGGGCTAATCAGTCTCAAAAGGTTACATTGCCCATAGGAAAAACCCTAACAATGTATATGAACTATGAACATTAATTTGTTTAAGCCATATTAAGTTTCTTTAGTCATAAATTAATTGATTATATTTCCATATTAGGTTTATAATATAAGTTAAGGGTCACAATCAAAGGAGAATGATGAGTTTAGTTATCAAACAATTTCTTTAGTGCACATGAATATTGCTTACTATGTGATATGTGAGATGATTTATGGTTATGTGATTCATATGATTTTTATGATTTAATCTTGATAATGAGATGATGGATAATTTATGACATATGTGGTACATATAAGTTGTATATGTATGGCACATTTAAGATATATGTTTGGCATACGTGATATGTGGTTTATGTATGGTATATCTGAAGTATATGTGTGGCATATGTGGTATATGTGTGATATATGTATGGTATATGTGATAAAGATGGAATGGTTAATGAATGCTTAGTTACAAATGCATATGCATATGGACTAAAAAGACAACATGACTAGTTAATCGATATTGTAAAGCAAAAGAAAAGGGCTATGGACCAACAAATATGCAAATGAATCAAATGATCAAGTTAGATAGCAAATGCAAATATTCACATGACGGGGCAATGTATATTTAACTTGGTCATAACAAAATGAAATAAGCAAAGCATGTGCATACGTAAAGAGTAATGATTATATGCTTAAATTTTACTGGTAACTATATAATCCTGATGAATGAAATGGAATACGTTGCATGCATTAGATTTGTGATTTGTTACTATGACTTGCTTGGTACTTTAGAGCTTATTTGATGATTACTCTCACTGAGCCACAACTCATCAAATTGCATCATTTTTCAGGTAAAGAAAAGTGATAGCTTATTTTGAGTGGCATATAGAATATATGGAATATAGGTCACCAGCTGAGCCTCACCATTCTCTCTCTCCTTGCATTCCACCTGAACATGAGATCATGTCATCTACATTTTGGATTTATATGAATATACATGTATATTTGCTCAGAGTTGTACAACGATATGTAAATGGATGCAACTACTAAATCTTACATGTAAAGTTAAAATTTTAATATATGTGAGATATGTTGATTTATAGATTTATAGATGTGATGATAAAAAAAAATTTACTATCACCCCATATGTGAGTGTTAGAGTTTACTAAAATTGTAACACCCCCTTACCCCACTGTAGTTCAGCAAGGTAAGTGAGCATTACCCGTCTTACTGTTTTATAAAATTAATGAAGTGAAATAAATTTTTTTTTTGAAAATATTGCATAAACTAAAATAAAATTTCATACAAGCCCAAATATTAAAAATTTTATTTATTTATAAAGTACATTAATTTACATTATAATTCATGTCTATAATACACACTATAGGAAATAAAACCATAATTTAATTTACAAAATTTTTGATAAAATATACCAAAAAGAAAACCAAAGGTTTTGCTGTTTCCTTTCATATGCCCTTTTTCTTCTAACAATTTTACTATCTACGACTGCCCTTCTAAAATCTGCGTGAGAGGAAACCACTCCCGCTAGAGGAAACCACTCGCGCTAAGCTACTAGCTTAGTGGTGCTTCAATGATAAAAATTTTACATACACATATATTTCTTTCATATTAATTAACCATTTAATAAATAAGGCATAAAATGAAGAATTATATAAAATCAAATAAATTACATTCAACATGTAATAGTTAACAAATTTAATTCATACAACATTAGCAAAATGACATACTTTAACATTATTATTATTTTTCAATTTTCTTTTATTGTGCCCATAACACCTATAACCAAACTAACTAATAGGAATAACGGGTTTGCCATTTCGGCTTTTATAATATTGCGTCAAGTGCCATTATAACAATGTCATTACCGACTTAATAATTTTGTACCGAACACATTTATAAATTTGTCATTACCAGTTTTTATATTTAGCACCGAGTGCCTAAAATTCCATAATTGGCATGCCAAACTATTCTCTATTCTAGTTCTAGATTAGGTGTCATAGGGCTTAACTATTTTTATATTAATTCACAATATTTTCCAAAAATGACAATATTATTCAATTATCATAATTATGCTTCTTTATTTTTGCTCTTTATTTCCATTATTATTGCACTAAAATCTCATACATCAATAATTTTTTAAATATTTATAATTATCATTAAAGTAAATATTCACATTAATTATTACATATAACTATCACAACACATGCAAAAACCCAACATTTTATGTTTTTACCTATGATCGATTTCAGACCTATTTTTGGGCTTCATTTTTAGCCCATTTATAATTCGAATTTGGAGTTCTGGTCTTATAATAATTTTTATCTTGTTGTCTTAGCTTTCAGATGTTTAAAAATCACTCAAATCCCAGTTTAATATCAAAAGTTATGATCAATTGACTACTGCTTCATCACAGAAATTTCTGCCCAGAATTTTCTGGGCAGATTCTAGATTTGAATTTCATGCATTTTTCTGGGAAAATCTAGACATAATTAGATTTTATGTCTGAATAAAAATTAAATTCCTATGTTTTAGCTTTCATTTCCAATAAAGAACATACAAAACATAATTTTAGAACTCAAGTTATACTCAAAATAGTCAAGACTGTTTTAACTACATTCATATGTCTCAGTTATTTTACACCATTTGATCCCATTGCCATATAAATATCAAAAGCCACAATAAACCACATAACATATCCCAAACACAAACATATCAAACCTTAATGCATAATTCCATACATATTAACAACATGCAAGATTTTTATCAATGCAGCACATACCTAATCAGCCTTGGTTTTTCCCTTAATCCTTCTTTTTCTTCCCTTATTAGCTAGCTTTCTCCTTGCCTTTGTCATCCTCTTGAGGGCCTCTCAGTTGTTCATTTAATTTTCCTACACAACCATACCATATCTCAATTCCAATATCCATTTTCATTGCTTTTCATGTCTACATAATATTCTAATGCTCCTAATATGTTTTATACCTTAATTGAGCTAAAATGTTCTAAGGTTAAACTTCCTTCTTCATATGTCATGGCTGCCCAAAAACCATATCCTAGTTCCAAATTCATTTTCTCCAATTCAACACTCAAATCATAGTTAATCTATCACCAATTGTTGTGCTCTATGCTAATTTCAATTTTTCCCAAATTTCTTTAACTATGGCAGCCCCTCATTCATCCATTAACATCATATTTTCTTTAATTTTAAGTCATAAAATAATTAACTAACATCAATTATCATTAATTCAAATTTTAACTACACTTTCATCAACTAATCACAAACTTAAATTTCTAAGTTCAATCTTACAACATAACCTAAATCTACCAAACCTAATCA
This sequence comes from Triadica sebifera, assembly GCA_023653625.1. Classification (NCBI taxonomy): domain Eukaryota; kingdom Viridiplantae; phylum Streptophyta; class Magnoliopsida; order Malpighiales; family Euphorbiaceae; genus Triadica; species Triadica sebifera. The sequence continues at coordinate 15,612,260 of CM042899.1, forward strand.
CATCTATCATCCTTATGGTTTTCAAATGGAAGAAAAAATGTTGAATTTAAGAAGAATAAACTCACCTTAAGAGTTCCCAAAGTGGGCTGAAATCCCCCCTAACAAATCTCCCTTTTCTTGTCTTCCTTCTTCCTTCTTTCTTGCTCCTTTGCTCCTTTTATGACAATAACTCCTTAATTCCGAATTTTCCTCTCTCAAAAATATTTTCTTTCCTCACTTTTTAAAGCTTGATTTGAAGGAAAATGGTGGATTATGGAAGGCTAAAGTGGACAACCAAATAGAGGAGAAAAGAAGATGAAGATGACTTAGATATTTTGGGTGGAAGAATGGAGAATTCCTCCCATTTTTTACTTTTATACTTTGATTAAGGTGTGGGTCCCACTAATTAAACTTTAAGAAATTCCTTATTTGCCACATCTTCCTCCATATTAACACTTTTCCCCCAACAATTGCCATAATACTAATTTTGTCCATAGAAAATTTTATTTTTTTTTCTAATTCTAGCACTAATCTTTTTAATTCCTAAATAATAACACCCTTAATTATTATCCCTTATTATTGGTCATTTTTTTCTGGGTTCAAATTTAGACTCTGATTGAACCAGCACACCTCACTACAGTCACGCACAATCGAGGCCTAAATCACTGGATGTTACAAAAATGCATAAAGTATGATGTTACAACAGATACACATAACCTTCACTTAAAGCCATATTTGTACTAGTACCTAGTCAAACTAAGACTTAAAAAACCCTTTTCTAATTCAAATCAAATTCCATTTATTTTTTTTTTTAAAATTACAGAATTCATTCTCATCATTATAAGAACTTATAATCATTTTATACCAATTAAATTCATTCATTAGAAATCTAAATCATTAAGAACTTAACTAGCAAACTAATTGCTCAAAAATTCCCTAAATTGAATCATACATGAATTAGGATTCTCTAGGAACTTAACTACGAATTTAATTTGACCTTAGCATGAAATTTACATCAAAATAACATAATGAATATCTCATAAAAATGAAATTAAGGTTCTAGTTATGAAGTTACATGTCATTATATCAAACAATACAAAACAGTCTCATCACATGGTAAGGTTTTTGACCTAAATACTAGTTTTGTTTGTTCCATGATCAAAAATAATTTCTGCATCATTATAGGTGTTGTCCAAAAGTTAAAAAACATTCTAAATATAACATAAATATTTTTGAATAATCAAATTAGCAAACCAAATTCGAACAGTCCCATAAACAACTTAATTGGCAATACTAGGTTGCACAAACCCTAAAAATTCAGCAACATGCACAATTTCGAATTTCAGGTTTAAATCAAATTCAAACCTTTTAATTATCCTCAACAACATCTAATATCATCATATTAACATATTATTGAATTAAAATTAAAATTTGAGGCAAAACAGAATCAAATTCGTTTTTAACAGAAGGATGAAATTTAAGTTGTTCCTTTTCAATCAATCTCATTGATACTTCAATTAAATCCAAATTTAATTTACATAGGTGGTGGCTCTGATACCACTATTGGGTTTTGAACATGTATCTCATACATATCTCAATAAACACATAAAATTTGATTAAACTCAAAACCCATTGAACGTCATATGTAATTTAAAATTGGATTAAACCATTCAATTGGAGAAATTGATTACCTTTGTTTACAACTTTTGATCTTCCAAGTTGTGAGTTTTTCCTTCTTTGTTGGGTTGTAGAAAACTGCATCAATTCAAAGTTGGGATTGCCTCTAATAGTATCCATGCGAAGGAAAATGAAAAAAAACCTCTAATGAGATAGGGTGACAAAAGTCCAAAGTGGCTATGAAAAATTGTCTTATGAAAGAGAAAAGGGAGCGAAGAAAATAACTCATTTTTTTTAAGGGGGATTTTTCCCATGTGATCTCATCATGATCCATCCCGAAATAATTCTCTCATAGTTTAGATCCTATCCAAGACCATTTTACTCATTATCCATATCTTCAATGAGTGTGACCCATTAGGTTCCCGATTATGTTGGCCACTTAAATTAACAATTAATTTAAGCAAGTCATGAGCGGTATCTAGCAACTCATCATGATCCCCAATTGACCAAAAAGTCAATAGTTTGACTGCAAACCTTTCCATAGACAATTTCCGTGCAATTATTCCTTTCATTATTCTATACCCCACTTGGTTTAGAGTATGGACATGCATCAACTCCCACTAGACTGACTACATCACGTCTAGTCCAAGTAATGTTAGTTCTTATCCTTGAGGCTCATTACTATATTAGATATGTCATTGAAGACTATCTTTATGACATTTCCACTCCGGCTAGAGATTTTCGAGTAATGACCACGACAAGAGGCCATGGGTATACACTCTTTCTACCAGGAGTGGTGAATCCATTGTTGGTTATCCAATTACCTTCGAATACCTCAAGTTGTATCCAATCACCACCCTATGAGAAATTTCCTTGAGGAAACAAGGAATAGCGTCAAAATACAGAATCAATATTCAAGATATCCTTGAGTACCTCAAGTTTAAGGATACTTGCACCATTGCTATGATGAGACTATCATTGACATTTGAATAGATTATCCATATGATTGTCTCATAGCTGGTCATCCAATGTACTTAGCTACATTTAGCAAGCATTCACATGTTAACTCTAAACATCTCATGTTTATAGATTATGAGTTCTACTACTCGATCCAATCAAGGAGTGTAACATGTGCTAGTCTCTCGGGATTAATAATGTCCTATCTTATTAATCCTATGACTAGGGTTAATTTTGATACTAATATAATTACACATGATAAGAATCTCAATATCATGATCTCATCATGATTTCCTTCATTCATTAATTGATTTAAGATCACTTATCAATTCATATATCAAATGAACATCAAATTAATGAAAAAGCCTTTTATTCATCAAATAGATTTGTAAAATAAGTGCTAAAGGTGATTGCCTTTGAAGCACTCATATGACAGAAGTAACTAATCCCATCCCCAATAAAATAAACAAAAGTATTACGTCACCAACCCTCAAATACTTGTCCTTTAACTCTTCCTCTTAGGCTTCTTCTTTATCTTTTTTATGTTTGGCCTCAAATTGCATGTGAGAGGCAAAACACCCACATGCTAAGCTTACCTCGCTTAATATAACAAAATATTAAATATAATAACAAGTGTATGCATGATCATTTTCTTCTACATGCCAAATTGTATGTATGAACATGTGAGGTTTTCACAAACATTCGAATTTATCATTGCATAAACCATACCACCACTTACCAAACGTTTCATCAACCATTTACCTTCTTCTCTTTCCTTTTTTTTCATTATTTGTTTATTCCATTGTTTCATTATTTCATTATTTCACTATTCCAATAGTTCACTATTTCACACTAACTTTAGATATGACTAAAAAAGGATATCGGCATATACTGGCTCACTCCGAAGCCACTTAGGTCACCACCTAAGGAAAAACAATACTATGCTCATAAATATCTCTAAGGGAACTCCTCTGAGCCTTACCCTCAATTTCATAGGTCTCATTTCTGTATGTCCAATCCTAGGCCTTTCAGTACCATAAAATCCTCAGTGATGTGTAATCTCTCCTAACTCTAGTCATAGTCCAAGTATTGGGCAATAAAAATCACATTTTAAAATCTCAAATTTCTCAAACCCATATATATATAATTCATGCAAGTGCAGTATCTCAATATGCATTCTCTTGCAATAATAACTCAAATGCACATTATTCTCATTTAAAACATTTATATAACAAAAATTTAATATCTAGATATGTTAAGGTTTTATACTTGTGAATGACTCTTCATGGCCGTGAACTTCCTCTTTTGTAACTCATCTGGTCGTGAACCATATGGTGACTATTCCTATGAACACTTCTATCCAAAATCACCATATGATTCATGGTCGTGAAATATGGTTCATGCCCACTTGGAAAATTTTACAGAATTAATGGTTAATGCCAATTTCCCATTCCAATCATAATGCAAGTTACTCAACATTCTCATAATCAACCAATTGCCTTTAATTAACTCGATCCTCATTTATGACATGCATTAATCCTCATAAATGCATTATAAATACCTTAACCTACTCATTTTTCAATAATCCAAGCCTCAATTTAAATTGATCAATATGAAATTTGACAATTTAACATACAAATTTAGTCATTACATTTAATATAGAGTTATGTACAAACCTCACACCAAAATGGAGCCTCAAAAACTCTTAGCTCCTTCATTCAAGCCCTTTCCCTCTCTTGAGGGGGAGCTTCCTCTCCAACAAGGGTCCCTAACAAAAGATAACAACCAAACAACAATAGAAATCTAGGTTTCTTAATGGTTGCATCTTTACTTTAACCCATAAATAAGAAAAGAAGGGTTTTCTGACCTTAACCCTACGTTACTCTTACCCACCCTCAAAGCCCATGAATCAAACACTACCAAAGGAAGATTATGAGGAAGAAAAGAGCAACTTACTCAAATCTAAGAGTTGTAAGAGCTGGGTCCCAAACTTTTCACACCAAGCCTCATCTTCTTCCTCTCCTAATTATAAACCTAGCTAATACTCCTCCTTTCACTTGATCACCTCACAAGATCTTGGGATTTCCACTTGTTTTGGGTGAGTTTTAATAAGATTTAAGTTAAAGGGTCTCGAATTCCTTGTAAGATGATTGAGGTAGAGTTAATTTCTATCACCCATAGATCAAATAAAGGTTTACAGACTTTTATAACCCACGATTCATGACCATGACTGACTCTTCACGGGCGTGAATCACACTTCACGATATAGAGTAAAATGTGATCCCAAAACTTGCCAACTATGAAACTCATGATTCATGGCCATGACCTTTTGTTCACGGGTGTGAATCACCAGCAGATACACTTTCTCTTATTCAAAATCATTCTCCCCAACCTTAACCTCTATACCCTAAGACTTGTCAAAACATAACCTGGCATACATAATAATGTCTCGACCCTATCTTATGGACATGACATAGCCAGTGCATGCTTTAGAATTGGCTGCAGTTGTATTTGCATTAAAGATTTGGAGGAATTATTTATATGGTGAGACATTTCAGAACTTTACAAACCATAAAAACTTGGGTTATTTGATGACATAGGAAGAGTTAAACATGAGACATAGACAATGGTTAGAGCTATTAAAAGATTATGACTACACAATTTAATACCATCCAAGGAAAGCTAATGTAGTAGTAGATGCATTGAGTAGGAAGTCTAGTAGTAGTGTAACTCACCTGTAAGCATTCTCTTTTCCTCATTTGATTCAATTATGATCTATGAATGTTGAATTAAATATGCATGATGGTGGATTACTTTTTCTACTCTTCAGGTTAGACCTATACTAAAAGGAAGGGATCAAAGAAACATATGGAAAAGATCATCAATTGTGTGAGAAAATTGAAATGGTATAGTAGGAAAACAATAAAAAAAATTTTATTTGCAAGATGATACATTGATGTTAAAGTCACATATATGTATTCTAGATACTGAAAACTTGCACTAGGAAATAATGGAAGTCGCACATAATGTACCCGATGCAATGCATCCAAGGATGACTAAAATATATCACAGTTTGAGACTTCATTATTGGTGGCCAAGAATGAAGAAAGATATATTAAAATATGTTTTCAAATGCTTAACATACCAGCAAATTAAAATTCTTCTCTAGGACCAGTTGGTAAACTACATCCATTGTCAATGTCAAAATGAAAATGAGAGAATAATGATGGATTTTGTTAGTGAATTGCCAAGAACTCCGCAAAAATGATGCAATATGGATAATTATTGACAGATTAACCAATTCAACACATTTTTAACTTATCAGATGTGAGTGTACACTCGAGAGTTTGGCAAAATTATATGTGAATAAGATAGTCAGATTGCATGGAATTAAGTGTCCATTGTGTTTGATAGAGATTCATGGTTTACTTCATATTTTTGGGTCAGTTTACAAGATACATTGGAGAAAAAAGTTATCTTCAGTACTGCATTCCACCCACAAACTGATGGACAATCAGAGAGGACTATACAGACATTGGAAGAAATGCTCAGGGCATGTTCTATAGAAATTCAGAGGAGCTTGGGATGAATATATAGCTTTGATAGAATTTACTTACAATAACCAATATCATAGCAGTGTATAGATGGCACTATATAATGCATTGTATGGTAGAAAGTGTATAAGCCTTATCATTTGGGATGAAAAAGGAGCATGTGCATTAAAAAGACTAGAGATAGTACAAGACATTGTGGATAAGATTAAGATTGCCAAGAGCAACCTAAAGGCAGCTTTGAACAACATATAAGACAAATGAAATACAAGCTAGGTAAAAAGGTTTTTCTTATGACCATCTACATGAAAATGGGTAATCTGATTCGGTAATAGGGCTAAATTGAGCCTAAGGTATATGGCCTTATGAAATTCTTGAAAAGGTTGGTCCATTTGCATACATGTTGGCTTTACCACCTGAGATGACTCAGATTCATAATGTATTTCATGTGAGTATGCTTTGAAAATATAGATCAGATCCTACACATGTACTTAAAGATATTGGGATTACAAATGACATAAGTTATGCTAAAGAACGAGTGGAAATCATTACATACAATACTAAACAGTTGAGAAAAAGAGAAATAACTTTAGTTAAGGTGTTATAGAGAAACCATTCACAAGATGAGGCAACATGGGAAACAAAAGAAAATATGACAAGGCAATATCTTCATATGTTCTCAGGTATTAAATTTCGAAGGTGAAATTTTCAAAGGTGGAAAAAATTGTAACATCTTTGACTTTTCCCATATGCATTTCTAGATGCATCTCATTTGGATATATACATAATGCATATACTTCACTTGAACACGTGCATTTCATATGTATTCTCAAAGGGACAAGTTAATGACACACACTAGCTATGTGTCCAAGTATTTTGTTAACTTGCACTTGTCTAATTTATAATTTAGTTGAGGATGACATGAAATTAAAATTTAAGTAAGTAAAATGACTAGATTGAAATAATAGAAATATAACATAGTTAATTTAGTTAAATTGAACCAAAGAATTAAGTTGTATTTTTGTGTTGATTAGTGGAATTAGATATATGTGTAGATATAAAAATAAAAATAAAAATAAAAATAAAAATAAAAATAAAAATAAAATAATAATAATAATAATGACAATGATGATGATGATGATGATGATGATGATGATGATGATGATGATGAGAAAAGAAAAAGACAAAAAAAGAAGGAAAAGAAAAAAAAATAATGGATAAAAATGTGGGCAGCAAAGCTTATCTTTCTTATTCCCTTCTATCTACAACCAATATCTTCTTCTTCCTCCTCTTCTTCTTTTTATTCTTCTTCTTCTTCTTCCTTTCTTCACTTCTTCAATTTCCCTTTTTTAAAAGTTCCAGCAAAAAGGTGAGTTTTATTCCTTCTTTTTTTACAAATATTGAATTGAGGGTTGATAAGTGGTAGTCCATTATGTGCAAGTATCTAAATCAAAGCCTCTGAATTTTGTTTTCATGGCAGAATGTTAGAGCTCAATTTTATGGTCTTAAAGGGAGAGTTTAAAGAAATTCCAAAAATAAAAGTTATAAATTTATGTCTTAGATTTATGCATATGTAAAATGTTTTGTAAGATTTAATGTCTATGAAAAGATATTAGTATGCAAGTAAAATTGGTTTGGATGTGAACCCTGACTAAGTCACCTACGGTGTTCACTTGTTTTGAATATCATAGAGCCCGTATTTAAAAATATAAAACATTAAAGTTGTAGCTATATGTTTCAGGTTTATATTTGTTGTGGATGTTGAGTTATGGTAAATGGAACTATGACTGTTCCGTAGTTTGAGCTGTCTCCTTACTACCCTATGCAGGTCCAGTAAATTGTTTGATCATTTTGAATTCATTATATACAGAATCTACAAGTTATCAAACCATTAAAATTATAGGGTTATATCTTATCTAAAATTTTGTAAAAATATCACCTTAATATGTTATGTTTAGTGTGAGATATGGCCTTTATAAATCATATTGGTCCGGAGGTCAAATTTGTTCTAGACCATTGATATGTTTCATATAATTGAAGGACCTTAGAGATAGAATTGATAAAAGTTGTAAACATGAAAAATATTCCATTTTAACCTATATAAGTTTCTACAAATTTTCACAATAATATGACTTACATATTGTAATATATGAAGGACTAAAATTGGTATGATAAAACTGCCTAAAGGCAGAAAACAAAACACAATTAGAAACATCTCACAAAAAAATTGTACAATAATACAATTGCTCTAGAATTTGAATATGTTATATAATTTTATGTTAAATTTAATTAGAAATAAGAATCAGACAAATTGGTCAGTCGCATAAGGTCACACTGCCTCATAGAAAAAAAAACTAACTATTGATATGAAATATGTATTAATTTGTTTAAGCCATATTAAGTTTCTCTAGTCATGAATTAATAGATTATATTCTATTAGGCTCACAACAAATTGAAGACCCATAAGGAGGGGATAAACAATAAGTTTAGGGTTAGAATCAAAGGAAAAATATAAGTTTAATTATCAAATGATTTTTTTAGTACATATAAATATTACTTGCAATGTGAAATATACAATGAATTTATGGTTTTTTATTTATATGATTTCCATAACTTGATCTAGAAAATGAGATGATGGATAATTTGTGGCATATGTGGTATATATATGGTATGTGTAAGGTATATATGTGGCATATGTGAATATGTGACTGCTATGATGTGATAAGGATATAATGGTTGATGAATGCTTAGTTACAAATGCATATGCATAAAGACTTAAAAAGACATTGTGACAAGTTAATTGACATTATAAGATAAAAGAAGAGACCTATGGCTTAATAAATGTGCAAAGGGAACAATTGATCAAGCTAGCTAGTAAATACAAATATTCACATGAAAAATGTTCACATGGAAACCTGAGGCAATGTCGTTTAGCTGGGTCACAACAAAATAAAATGAGGAAAGCATGAGCACAAGAAAATAATAGTAATCATTTGCTTTAATTTTTACTGGTAACTATCTGATATTGGTGAATGAAGTGGAGTACATTGTATGCTTTGGATTTATAATTTGTTACTATGAGTTGTTTGGTACTTTAGAGCTTGTTTGATGATTACTCTCGCTGAGCTAACAACTTATCAATTTGTATCAATTTTCAGGTAAAGAAAAATGATAATTCATTTTGATTGGCATATATAAGACATAGAACAAAGGTCACTAGTCGAGCCTCACTACTCTCTCTCCTTGAATTTCACGGGAACATGGGATCATTTCATCTATAATTTAGGGCTTTATATGTTTGCATCTGTATAGTTACTCAGAGATTGTACTAAGATATGTAAATGGGTGCAATTCATAATCTTTCAGTTATAAAGTTTAAGTTTTAATATATGTGGTATGTTATGTTGTGATGAAAACTTCAATATTGTCTTGCTGATTTATTGAATGATGTCATAGGGTGTGATGAATTTTTTTTTTACTATCAATGTTAATAAGATCTTATATATTATTTGTAGGCCATGTATGATTACTTGACATAATGATATGTTGTATTTAAATATATAAGGTATGATGTTATATTACAAGGACATCGAATGTCCTAAAGTAAACACGTAGTTTCCTACCTATGGGCTTAATAGCCTTATCATCCCTAATCAGCATGCCAATCTATCTACTCTACTCTAGTCTTGGTTAGACAAATTTTACAGGCTCATGAATCTTATTCTCCATTATTTTATATTTATACAATGTTATTTTAATTCATTTTATACATTTATGTACTCATTTTGAAAATCATTTTACAATTTCTATTTTAGAGGAATTCACAATCATTATTCTAAATTTGTTGTCATGCTTTGTTTTCGTGAGGTACTTTGCGGTTGTAACTTCCTTTATTAACTAATATGGAATTTGGTGCATCATGGGTGCGATCACTAAAGGGAAATTGCGGCCGCAGAATGCCTGTCATATGGTAAATCGCAGTCACACCTCTCTACAGACCAATATGTTTCTTGCATAGGCTTATTCACAGTTGTAATAGGGGAGGTGTGGCCACGACTTATAAGAAATATGCAAAAAGATGTTTGTTTAAGTTACCATGCTTTCCCATTTTCAAAACTCACATATATATTCATGTTTTCAACAATTTCAACATCATAAATCGTGCAAATGGGCGCCTATAGACCTAACCAATCTCATTATCATTTAAGTCACAATAATACCACAAATGCATATCATCAAATGGTTCCTTCGTCATTTCATTGCCTAATTCACAAATCTCACATGAACTTTTTCACATATATTCCACAAATATGTCCATTCATATCATTATTATCAATAAACCAATTATGATCACACAAAAATCAATTCCAAGCAACTAATGTGTCAAATTAATCATTTTTTAGCAATATTAGCAATTCATTCTAGTTAATTTTTACATGCAAATCACATATCAAATCATTAAAACATTAATTTATGGCTTGTTGCCAATAAGCATACATATACCTTTAAAGCTTTTTTCGTTTCTTCTTATTTTCTTCTTCTTCTTAGGCCTTTTGGCATTCTTTTCTTTTCCTTTTTCTCCTCCTTCTTCTTGAGTAGATTTTCTCTCTAAATTTGAACCTTCCTCTAAGCAACATCCATGGTCACCCATCCTATAGGTTTATTTTCTCTTCCTTATGCTTTTTCTCCTATTCTTTCTTCCTTTTCTTTGTTCCTTCATGCTTCTTTTTGCATAAAATCATTCTTTCTTGGTCTATCTCTCACTTTTCTCACTTTATCTCTCTAAAAATGAAGCTTGAAAGAATATGGTTATGGAGGAATTGTTGAGAATGTGTGGACTGAAGTTTTGGGCAGAAAAATGAGGAAGAAAAGAAGAACAAAGGTCAAGAATGAAGAGAATTCTAGAGATGCCACAATTTGACTTAACCTTAGATTTTTCACCTTATAAGTGCGATTAATGGATGAATATGGGGAGAATTTCTCCCATTATAGGAGGCACATAAGGGTTAAAAATCTTCTCTCATTTTGATTAATTTGGTAAATTTTCATTTTGGCCTCGCAATTTTGCCAATTTTACACTTTCGCCCTAAAACTTTCTATCTTTCACATTTAAGTTCATTATGATAATCCATCTATTTTTCACCCATTCGACACATAATATCACTTTCATTAATTATTTTACATTATTTATCAATTTCTATCAAATTCTAAATTTAGATACTAGTCAATTTGATGTGTCAATTTTATGATACGCGTGACTTAGGGCCTAAATTAGCTGATTTGATAGTTTCACTTGATAACTTAACATTACAAGTCTATATTTCATTTTATCACTTCTAAGTGCCAATTTGGATTTTGATCATATCGGTACCATTTCGATCGTAAATGTACTCAATTTTTGGTTGGTATGGCACTATTGGTCTTGAAATGCATGCGTCGGTCGATGTCCACATTAGCAGATATGACATAAGGTGTCATCAACCTATGCAGCTTTGGGACCCTTGTATCCATCTTTTTTATTAGGGCTCTTATTGTACCTTTTGAGCTTTGGACATTCAAACTTGATGTGCCTTTTTTTCCCACACTCACAACATTTCACCTTTTCCCTACTCTTATCTCCTTTAGAGTGAACTTTGAGGCTTTTTGTTTGTCATTCTTTACTGTGTCATATTTGTTCTTGATCAGTCTCTTGATCTTTCTTGACAACATGGTTGTCTCATCATCTTCTTCATCACTCTTCTCTTCATCACTTATGAAATCTTGCTCTTAAGACTTGGAGGTTATTGCTTTCAATGTTAGGGATTTCCTCTTCTCCTTTTCTCCTTTAAGCTCTTTCTCCCTTTCTAAAGCAATTTTGTGAATGAGGAGCTTGCCAATAAGCACATCAGTTGGAATAGTGCTTAAGTCCTCATTGGCGTCCTTTATGCCTACCACTCTTGATCTATAATCCTTCATTGGTAGGCCTTTTAAGATCTTGTTGTTGATGCCCACATGATCATAGTGCTTCCTAAGTTTCTTCAAGCCATTAAAAATGGCAAGAAGGTAATTCATGATGTCAATTATGGACTCATTTGGCTTCATCTTGAATTCATATTCAGTCACAAGAAGTAGAATCTTCTTGGATTTGATGTAACATCCTCAACATCCAACATATGCATTATTACATGCATTTTATTTTAACATATGCATCTTGCATATAATTCAATTGAACACGTGCATGCCATGTATATTTTTATAGGAACAAGTCCATGACACGCACTAGCTATGTGTCCTAGTACATTGCAATTGTATTGAGTTGAACATGTGTATTTATAATCTAAATGAGGATGAAAAGTATTAGAAATAAAGGAAATAAGGTAACCAAATTAAAGTATGCAAAATGACTAGATTAAGATTAAATTGCATATTGTGTTGATTTGTGTAATAATAATAAGAATAATTAAAAAAATAAAAATAAATAAAAAAATTTAAATTAAAATTAAAGTCAGAAAAAAAAGGGAAAAGGGGACGGATGAAACAAAGAAAAGGAAGATAAGATGGTGGTGGCTTTTAACTTATTAGGCTGCCATCATATTCATTTCCTTTCATTATCTTCTTCTTATTTTCTTCATTCCTTCCATTTCTTTTCAAGTTCCAGCCACCGTTTCTTTCCTCTTTCACTCCAAAAATCACAGCAACAAGGTTAGCCAAGGGAGATTATAGGTGAGTAAACATTTATTTTTGTGTTAAGCTTAATTATGGTGTTTAGGGTTCATAAATAGGCAGTGTTTTATGCCATGGTTTTGATGATCTTAGAGATCAAATCTGGACAATATTAAAACATAAATGTTGTTTCTTTATGTCTTAGATTTATGGATATTAAACACTTTTGCAAGATGTGGTGTATAGAATGAGATATCTTCTCTCTATTGAAACTGGTCCGGATGTGGACCCTAAGTGAGTTAGCCATTGTGTTTGTTAGTTTTAAATATGATAAATCCATTGTTTGAATTATCTAAAAACATACAAGTTATAGATATATGTGCTATGTATCTGTATACCAAATTTCAGGTTCATATGTCTTCTGAATTTTGAGTTATTGTGAATGGAACCATGACTATTCCATAGTTGAGTAGACTGCTTAGTTCCCTGGGCAGTTCCACAAATTTGTATAGCCCTTTTGAGCTCTTTATAGATATATTCTCTAAATTATCAAAACATTCAAGTTATAGGTATATGTCTTAGAAAAGTTGGGGTACTAATTTTAGCTTAATATGTTATGTATAGACTAAGTTATGGCCTTTGGAAGTCATACTGGTCCGGAAGCCAATTCTATTTTGGACCAGTGAAATGTTTCTTATAATTTGAAGACCCTAGAGACATAATTGATAAAAGTTGTAAACATGAAACATGTTACATTTGAACCCATATAAGTGTCTGTAAATATTCATTGAAATATGACTTATATATTATAATTTATGATGAACCAAAGTTGGTATCTTGAAACTGCCTGAAGGCAGAAAACAGAATAAATTTAGAAATTCCACCAAACATTGTACAATGATCCAATTGGTCTGAAATTTTAGTATGTTACATAATTATATGGTCAAGTATAGAAAAATTTATAGGCTAAACAGTCCCATAAGGTCACACTGCCTCATAGGAAAAATCTTAACTAGTGATATGAATAATGCATATTAATTTGTTTAAGCTACATTAAGTCTCCCTAATCATGAGTTAATTGATTATATTTTTATATTAGACTCACAACATATTGGAGACCCACAAGGAGTGGATAGACAATAAGTGAGGGTCGGAATCAAAGGAGAACGGTGTGTCTAATTATTGATTGAATTCTTTAATGCATATGAATGTTGCTTGCCATGTGATTCATATGATTGTAATGATTTGCCCCTGATAATATGATGATGGATAATTTGTGACATTGTGGTACACATAAGTGGTATAATTGTGATATATTTGAGGTATATGTTTGACATATGTGATATATATACATGGTATATGTATAGTATATGCGAGGTATATGCGTGGCATATGAGGCATATATGCGGTATATGTATGTTATATGTGATAAAATGCAATGGTTGATAAATGCTTAAGTACAATTGCATATGCATATGGACTTAAAAGACATTGTGACTAGTTAATCGATATTGTAAAGCAAAAGAAGAGGCCTATGGCCCAACAAATGTGCAAATGAAACAAATGATCAAGCTAGCTAGCAAATGCAAATGTTCATATGGAAACCCGGGGTAATGTCTATTTAACTTGGTCATAACAAAATAAAATAAGCAAAGCATTTGCATTTGCATACAAAAAGAGTAATGATTATATGTTTCAACTTTATTGATACTTATATGATACTGATGAATGGAATGGAATACATGGTATGTATTGGATTTGTGATTTATTACTATGAGTTGTTTAGTACTTTAGAGCTCATTGGATGATTATTCTCACTGAGCCGCAACTCATCAATTTGCATCATTTTTCAGGTAAAGAAAAGTGATAGCTCATTTTGAGTAGCGTATAGAAGACATGGAGCACAGGTCACTGGCCGAGCCTCATCACTCTCTCTCCTTGCATTCCACACGAGCATGAAAATATGTCATATGCATTTTGTATTTACGTGTTTGAATATGTATAGTCATTTTGGAATGGGTTTTAAAAATTTATAAATGAAAGCAACTAGTAAATATTTAGGTGCCAAGTTTATGTTTTAATATATGTGATATATCGTATTGTGGCGAAAGCCTCAAAGTTGACTTGCAAAGTCATTGAATGATATTACAGGATATGAAAAACATTTACTACCAATGTTAACAGGGTATTTTGCCTTTCCACTCTGTTATGTGTGATTACTTGATACTGGGATAGGTGATACTTAATTGCATAAGATGTGGTCTTACATTTGACTTGCTTTTTTCCTTCATGGTTGTCACGTCTGATAGTTTGGACCTCAACCGACATGTGTATTTCGTGACTGAATGCATTGGACTGACCGAAAACTGTGGTCGTTTGTAATTAAAACTGTGTCGATACAATTTGAGTCTAAAATTGAAAAAAAGAAAAAAAAGAAATAAAAATAGGAATTTTAATTTGGGTATAATTAAGAGAAATTTGAAATCTAGAATAAAATTGGAGAAATTAAAATAGTCAATAAATAGAGTATTTAATGGATTATATAATTCGAGAAAAAATTAAAGAAAAATACAAAATAAAATAAATATAAAAGAACCAAAGATTAATAATAATAATAATAATAATAATAATAATAATAATAATAATAATAATAATAATAATAATAATGTGGCTCGCCTCCACTAACTATATTAATTATATTTTAATTTTGATATATGTGGGAAAAGTGTGCAACACTCCTTTGCCCTTCTGATAACAATCGGGTATGATGATATCACAACCTGTCTATCTCTATGTACCTGTTCAATTTTTATATTTCTCAGATATTATTTATCCTCACAATTCATTTAAATTCTAAAATTAAAACATTTTCTAAATAAACATAAACTTATTTATAATATTTATAGAATGTAGAAATTTTAAGTTTCAAAATATATAGCCTACATACTATATGTAATACATATTTTACAAAAGTTATATACATACAAAAGTACAAAAACATCAACCCAAATGGGTGGCTTTATCTACTACACTATTCTGATGTGGGCGCAACTAATCTACGACTATATCAACAATTTTGCACCTAAAAAATATTTGACATGCAACATGCGATAGAAAAAAAAAACTCTCGCACTAAGTTTCAGCTCAGTGGTGCATGCTTTTTGGTAATAGTTAATAATCACAATAATAACTTTGTTATCATACATAAAATTTTCGATAAATATAAAACAATAATTATTTCAATAATCCATATTATATTTGCTGATTTTCAATATGTAGAAACAATAACAAATCATGTCATTTTTCTTAGTTGCCCAACACTACATTGCCAAGAGCAAACTTTAAAGAGACACATAAAGGTCGTGACTTTATGGTCATTGTGACCTTGTAGTCGTGTAAATTAGCCCTTTTCAGGCTTGAATAATAAATATATGTATAACCGAACAATATACGTTCTCATCATTGACAGGACCACTAGGCCTAAATATAACAAGCTATAAAGACTCATCGTCCCTATTTGACATGCCAACATGTTTATCTTATTTTATTATAAGTATTAATCATGGGCTCAAATTTACTTGTTATATAATAACTTCCTTATTTTTACCTTATTTAATAATTTTCCATTTATCTATTATTATTCATCTCATATTCAATTCTCATCTTATATATTTCTCATTTATTTTTATATCCTTACTGGTATTTCATTAATTCAAATCATATATCAATTACCATGCATCAGTATTCATAATACGATTTTCCAATTTCAAAATATATTAATAAATATACATGTTGAACCTTGAGGGGTATTTCCATCATTTTGATGCTAACAAATAAAATAGAAATAATGTATTTAACAATGCCTGTGTTCTAAGTTTGTTGAACAGGGTATGAAATATGATGCAAGAATGAAAGACAATCGTTGAAGGTCAAAATAAGAAAAAATAGCATGTTCATGCCCGTGACTGATTATGTCACGCCCGTGATATAGCTTAGCGTCAATTCACCAACATTTAAAGTTCACGGCCATGAAGGATCATACCAACCGTGAATGATCAAATTAGTCACGCCTGTGAAAGATAGTCACACCCATGAGATAATATGTCAAATTTTTCTAGAGAGCTTCACGACCAGAGTCACCATTTAGACCACGGCTTGGAACGATATTCACACCCGTGAAAGTATAAAGTCACACCTGTGATCAAACACTTCAAATTCTTCCAGAATGCTTCATGGCTAGAGTCACCACCTGAGCCATGGCTTGGAAGAACATTCACGACCGTGACACATATACACAGCCGTGAATGATGAAACAGAATCATGTCAGGCATGAAATTACGAGTTGGTTCAACGACTCTTTTCGCATTAAATGCATCCAAATGACTATAATTCGTATAGGATGTATAAATGCAAGTCATTTATGAATTCTAAATAAGAGAACAACAATTACTTTCGAATCAAAATCTTGTTGTAGCCATTGTGCATTAATTACTTTCAACAAAACTTTTATTCTCGGTGCAAACCTATTTGTTCATAAATTATGAGCATTATAGGTTGGTGAGTGTGTTTATTGTAATCAATTACCCAAGTGATTTTGGGTATATTGGGTTAAGAGTGAAACACTTGTAAGGGTTATTTTGTGTGAGCCATAAAACACAAGGAATTGGTTTATTTTGTGTGAGCCATAAAACACAAGGAATTGGTTTATTGTGTGAGCCACTAAAACACAAGGGAATTCCTGGGTTAGGTGTTAGCCATTGATAGAAACACCATAGTTGGGAGTGAGCTTGTAAAACTCTATTGTAACACTTAGTGTGTTAGTGAAACTCCCAATTGAGATTGGGGAGAAGAGTAGGATTTGTTAATACCTGAACCTCTATAAATCTCTTGTGTGATATCTCTTCATCCCTACTCTATTTAATTTTATTCCACACTTAAAGTTAAGAAAGTTTTTTAATATCCAATTCAACACCCCTTTTTGGTTGATTATTTGGACAACAATTGATATCAACGCTAGCAAAAATCAAGAAATGGCCAATGAAGGATGCCAAAGTCTGAAGCCTTACTGTGATGGAGCAAACTATGCTCATTGGAAGTTCCGAATGGAGACATATCTCGATAGTGATGGAATTGAAGTTTGGGATAGCGTTTGTAAAGAATGGACACCACCAACCAGAAGAGGAGTTGATGGTGAAGAAGAAATCCTTTCAAGAGATGATTGGACAGAGCCTCAACATAGAGCAAATTTCAAAAATAAAAAGGCAATGACAATTCTCGCAAGCTCACTATCCATTGAAGAATGTGGCAGAATACAACACTGCCCAACCATGTATAGTATGTGGAAAACACTGGAAAATTATCATGAAGGAACAAAGCAAGTTAAATCCAAGAAGATTCAACTTCTCACTTCAGAGTATGAACTATTCAAGATGAAATCTAATGAGTCAATCACCGATATGATGAACCGTCTTCTAGCCATCATAAATGGCATGAGAAAGCTTGAAAAACATTTGAGCTTGGAAGATGTAAACAACAAAATTCTGAGAAGCCTTCTTATCAAAGATTATGGTTCAAAAGTTACTGGTGTAGAAGAAGCCAACGAAGACATGAGCGTCATGAATACCGATGTGCTTATTGGCAAACTTCTAATGCATGAAATGGCAGTAAACAGATATAGAGAACTTGAAGCCTAGCCGGAAAAAAGAAAGACTCTAGCACTAAGAGCCTCTACTTCAAAATCTTAAGAAGAAGTTGAAGATGATGAAGAAAAGAGTGATGATGAAAATGAGGATATTGCAATTCTCTCGAGAAGAATGAAAAGAATAATTGAAAAGAGAATGGGCAACTCTCAAAACTTCAAGCAAAGAAATCTCAAACACTCCTTAAATGACTCTCAAAGGAATAAAGATGAGGTAAAATATTATGAGTGTGGGAAGAAGGGACATATCAAACTAGAATGTTCCTGGCTCAAGAAACACAAAAACAAATATCAAAAAGACAATGGGGAGAAAGGTCACAAAGCCTCATGGGATGACGAAAGCTCTTCAAGTGAAAAAGATTACAATGAAAGTGAAGAGGTCAACCTATGCTTCATGGCTATAGAGGATCACGTCTCGGATAAGGTAGGATCACTTTACTCATATTCATTCAATAATGACAATAGTGATGATAATAGTGATAGTGAAGATGATGATGAGCAAAGTCTAATAGAAGTATTGAACCTATAATTAGAAAAATATAGATGTAAATTCAATACTTATAAAAATAACATTTCAAGTTTGAAAAACAAAATGGAAGTTTTAGAAAAGGAAATCTTGAGCTTAAATCTTCTAATGAATCTCTTCAAAAATCATTAGATGAGTAATCCTCAAGACCCTTAACTAAATCCTTGCTTAAAGAGAACAATGTTTTGAAAAATAAAGTTAAGGAACTTAGAAACTCCATTTCAAAATTTCATAAAGGCAATGAGAGTTTAGATACTCTCATAGTGTCTTAAAGACCACCTTTAATAAGACATAGTCTAGGATTTAAGGGAACATTATCTTCATCTCACAAGACCACTTTTGTTAAGTCAAGTGAACCTCATATCTCCACATTAGAGGTAACAGCCCCAAGGACTAAGTGCACAACATACACTAAATCCTCTATATATAAAAGGAATGATCAAGGGTCGGTAAGTCTAAGAAGGAAACCTCAAAAGGCCAATCATGATTTTATGTATAAGAAGCATGCACCTAGGAAAGCACCAAGTCATCATGCACGTGTATGTCATTGCTCACAAACTGTAGCTAATAGGAAAATGGTAGTTAAAAGCATGGTAAGACCAAAAAGCATATTTAGAGCTAAACAATGTAATTATTGTATAAAATTTGGTCATATCAATAAACATTGCTGGATAAGGAAGGCTCATTGGGAACCTAAAAACAATACTTGAATTGTGATTTTATAGGTATGCCTCAAGTCCACAATAAAAGAAAATGCTTGGCTAGTAGATAGTGGATGCTCAAGGCATATGACCGGAGACAAAGAACTATCCAATGACATTAAAAGTATTGATAGAGGTAAAGTAACCTTTGGAAACAATGCTAAGGGTAAGGTAATTTGCATTGGCTCTATTGGTATTAATAATACTACTTTCATTGAAGATGTCTTACTTGTTGATGGTTTGAAACATAACTTGTTAAGTGTAAGTCAATTATGTGATAAGAGAAATCAAGTAATCTTTACTTCTAACGAATGTCTTGTAACCTCTTTTAATGGCCAAGAGATATTTAAAAGAAGTAGAGATGTAAATACCTACATAATAGACTTACACAAAATATCTAACCTTTCCTCTAAGTGTCTTGTGACTACTAGTGATGAATTTGGGTTATGGCATAGAAGACTTGGTCATGCAAGCATGGATTTAATTCAAAGTCTCAGCAAAGGAGAGCAGGTAAGGGCACTACTAAAAGTCAAATTTGAAAAACGCAAGACATGTGAACCTTGCCAAAGAGCAAAACAACACAAGTCCTCCTTCAAATCCAAAAACATTGTAAGTACCTCGAAACCTCTACAACTTTTGCATCTAGATCTTTTTGGACCTACTAGAGTTGCAAGCCTAGAAGGTAAACACTATGCTTTTGTCATCGTCGATGATTACTCTAGATTCACTTGGGTAATTTTCTTAGCTCAAAAGAGTGACACTTTTGAATATTTTAAAAACTTTGCTAAGAGAGTTCAAAATGAAAAAGGATATTGTATTTCAAAAATAAGAAGCCATCATGGCAAAGAATTTGAAAATGAGAACTTTGAAATTTTTTGTCTAGAACATGGCATTTCACAAAATTTTTCATCTCCTACGACACTTCAACAAAATGGGGTGGTCAAAAGGAAAAATCAAACTTTAATTGAAATGGCTTGAACAATGCTCAATGAGTATAGGTTACCAACTTACTTTTGGGCCGAAGCCACTAATACTGCATGTTATATTTCAAATCGAGTTTTCAAAAGACCACTCTTAAAAAAAACTTCTTCTGAGTTATGGAATGGAAGAAATCCCATGATATCATACTTTAGAGTATTTGGATGTAAGTGTTTCATATTAAATACCAAGGACAACCTTGGAAAATTTTCCTCTAAATCTGATGATGGTATCTTTTTAGGATACTCCACCTCTAGCAAAGCTTATAAAGTCTTTAATAAAAGTCATTAGTTGATGAAGAATCTATGCATGTTGTTTTTGATGAATCTAATAAGCTTGATCTTGTGAAAGGTAGTTTTGTTGATGATATTGTAGATACAATGGAACAGCTTGATCTTAAAAATGAAAATGATGAAAATGATCAAGAAAATTCACATCAAGATGACTCTCTGCCTCAAGCTCAAGAGGAAAACAAGTAAGAGCTCCCAAAGGAATGGAAAATGACAAAAGATCACCCCAAGGAGCAAATCATTGGTGATCCTACAAAGGGAGTAAGTACTAGATCTCATCTCAAACCTTTAGATTCTAATCTTGCTTTTGTCTCTCAAATTGAGCCTAAAAATATTGATGAGGCTCTTAATGATGAAAATTGGGTGATTGCTATGCAAGAAGAACTCAACCAATTTGAGAAAAGTAAGGTATGGACCTTAGTTCCTAGACCCAAGGAGCATCAAATCATTGGAAGTAAATGGGTATTTAGAAATAAACTAGAATAACAAGGTTCAATAACTAGGAATAAGGCTAGGTTAGTTGCAAAGGGATATAATCAATAAGAAGGAATGGATTATGATGAGACCTATGCTACGGTAGCTAGATTAGAAGCCATAAGAATTCTTTTAGCATATGCATGCCATATGAATTTTAAACTCTTTCAAATGGATGTCAAAAGTGCTTTCTTAAATGGTTTTATAGAAGAAGTTTATGTAGAATAACCACCGGGTTTTGAAAGCCATAATTTTCCTAATCATATATTTAAACTTTCAAAAGCTTTGTATGGTTTGAAACAAGCCTTAAGAGCTTGGTATGAAAGACTAAGTTCTTTTCTTTTAGAAAATAATTTTTCAAAGGGAAATGTTGACACTACTTTGTTTATTAAAAAGCGTAAGTATGATATTCTAATTGTTCAAATTTATATTGATGACATCATATTTGGGTATACTAATGAATTGCTTTGCTAAGAATTTTCTAAATGTATGACTAGGGAATTTGAAATGAGCATGATGGGTGAGCTTAAGTTCTTCCTTGGTCTACAAATAAAACAAAGAAATGAGGCCATATTCATCAACCAATCCAAATATGCCAATTACTTAATCAAGAAATTTGGAATGGAATGATGCAAAAGTGCCAAGACTCCAATGAGCACATCAACAAAATTGGACAAAGACGAAAATGGTAAGAGCATTAATGAAAAGCTCTATAGAGGTATGATCGGATCACTCTTATATCTTACTGCCTCTAGGCCCGATATAATATACTTCTGTGCTTGATTTCAATCGTGTCCTAAAGAATCACATTTGAATGCTGTGAAAAGAATCTTAAAATATTTACATGTCTTATTGCATCTAGGCTTATGGTATCCTAGAAATTCATCCTTTCATATCATAGGATATTCAGATGTTGATTACGCTGGAAGTTTCTTGGATAGAAAGAGTACTTCAGGCACTTGTTGTAACACCCCCTCACCCAAACCGCACATGCCCGGATGCGGGGGCATTACTGCTTGTCTTTTTTACTTCTTTAAATCGCTATATATATATATATATATATTTCATATTTAATAAATAATGTACATTTTATTTACATAACATAGTATTTATAAATACCAATTTACTATTTAACAAACTTTGAAAATTAATTTACAATTTATAAGTATATATAATGCGGAAAACAAAATACAGAGTTCAAAAGTTTATGACCCACTATTTCGAGATCGACTGCTTTAATTTGAATAGGATCACCGCTTGCTTTATCTACCACCTTTAGCTACCTTTCTATATCTGCGCGGAAGGAAACTCCCACGCTAAGCTCTAAGCTTAGTGGTGCATATAAATAAGGCAATATACTCTATCATGCAACAAGTATTAACATGTATCATTTTATGCATTAAAATTTCTGCATGTTATTTCTATCCACATGTTCCTATTTCATACAAGTATAAATATCATGCTCATATATACAACATTATTTTAATTTATCTTTGATGGTAAGTTACTCTGTTAACCTCTTTATTATTATATCTCAATCTCATATCATCATCATTTTCTTTTTCTTTTCTTTTCTTTTCTTTTCTCATTTTCTGACTTATCTTCATTATCTTGCCCACATCACTCTAAATTTGGACTGACTGGATACGGGTTATGGATCAGGAGCGTTTCTAGAGCTATAGCCACCCTGTCCACTATCTGGCTCAACAGACCTTCTCAAATCAATGACGCTCTCCGAGCTTAAGCCACATTGATTAAGTATAATTTCATCATAGATGAATAACCGGACCAAGGGCGCTCTCCGAGCTTAAGCCACTTTGTCCTCATTTTTTATGTGCTCATCAGAGCTTCTCAAGTCAATGGCGCTCTCCGAGCTTAAGCCACATTGACCGAGCATTTCAGATCAATGGTGCTCTCTGAACTTAAGCCATATTGATCGAGGAATATCTCATATAGTACGGTACCGTTCGCCCCCTTAATGACATGTCATCTATTCTGATTCTAGTCTGCAGGTAGAGTAATGGGCATCTTCACATTTTCACATCAATCATATATCTTTATTTATTTTTTATTTTACATCCATTTCATCATCCTCATATTATACATCACATCATCATAATTCTCAATTTCAACACATCAATATTCTCATATATCAACATCTCAATTCTCTTGTTTTGCAAACATCTTATCATGTTCATACATACTAGATATCATCTTTTTCATTTATGTAACCAAGTACATCAATAGATAATCATATTCATCATTTGTTTGAAAACATAGCATTCACGGCCGTGACTACTAATTCATACCCGTGATTCCAAGCCGTGAATGCTACTGGAATGAATTGCCCAAAAGCATTCACGGTCGTGAATACTCATTCGTGCCCGTGAATGAGTTCACGCCCGTGATTCCCAATTGTGAACACTTCTGGAATGAATAGTACCATTTCCACACCAAAGTCACAACCGTGATACAATTAGTCACAACCATGAACCAACAAGTTCACACACGTGACTCGATAGTCACGCCCATGACTTTCAGCAGGAAATCTGCATATTCACTTTTCATTCATTCTAATATCATCCAAATCATACCAAATTTCTATTTCATGCATTTCTAAGGTTCTTTACTCAACTTATTACTTTCTAATACATGTAAATGTCTTTATCATACAAGAGTTTCTAACATGCATCATTAATTTAATGTCTCACAAGGATCTCATTTATACATGTCTAAACCTATGGTTTCATGCCATAATCATCATTCTTGAAATTCATTTATCTAAACTCATGTTCAGCATGCATTATTTCACACAAAGATAGGCTATTGCCTTAAATTATCCACAAATCTTAATCTTTCTCCTTCACTCTTCTAGGTAGCTTTCTCTTTTCCATTGCTCTTTAGTGTTTGTTCCTTGTCCCTTGGAACTCCTACAACATCATGAATCATTATTATCATATGATTTTCTCAAGACCCTAAACTCTCTTATTTTCTCTCAAAACCCTAATTTCTCTCTCTTTCCACATGAATCTTGGATGAGCTCAAAATTCAAACTTCTTTAAGAAAAGATGATGAAGAAGAAGAATCACTTCTTACTTTACTATTTTATTCACTAAATCACAACTTTGGAGATTTTCTCTCTCCACCAAACTTGATTTTTCTTCATTTTTCTTGCTCTTTCCAGCTTCCTTAGGAGTTATAGACCATGAAAATCACTTGTTCTTTATCTTTCCCTTCTCTTCTCTTCCTTTCTCTCTCTAAATTTTTGGTTTGGTTATGGAGGGAATGGAGCTGGCGTGATTGGTAGAAAAGAGAGAGAAGAAGAAGGCAGAAAATGATGAGAAGAAGAAGAAGAAAAGAAAACTGTGACCATGACATTTCACGCCCGTGATTTACTATTTATGGCCATGCCTATGTCGACTATAAAACAGTTTTCTGCCATTTTCTCTCATTTCAAACTCTACAAATTCTCTCATTTATCACCCTCATTCAATACTTGTCATAGATTTTGGCCCCCTCATATTCTTTTCCATCTATAAAAACCTTCAAAACTCCTTTTTTTCTTCAAAAAATCACAACATCACAAGATTATCCTCAAAAACCCTGATCAGAAACTCACTCTCCAAAACCTGTTCTGAAATCATCAATGGAACCGGGCTCATCAAAAGGCACAAGGAAGAAATCCCATGCTCTGAGACGCTACAGGGACTACATTCTCAACATCATTCCAGAGCATTGTCATTCGATATATGTCATTTTTAAGAAAATGTGCTTACTTTCATCACGTTCCTTTGAGTGGAATGCTGTCAGGACCCTCAGTCTTGAGATAAGCATGACAGAACAACTACAAGCTTGTCATCTTAAGGAGTTTATGGATATTCATCGGCTAATGCTAAGGGAACTAACTCTCAAATTCCTTAGCACTTTGCAAGTCTCTCCCCCCGGAACAATCAAATTCCAACTTTGTAAGCATCCGAACACTCTCACAACAGCGGAGTTTGGTGCAATCTTCAAACTTCCCTCAGATGGTATCCTCAATGAGAGTGAGGAGGAATTTTATGCCAATCCGGCATGGACTCTTTTTGGATTAGATTGTAGCTGGGACGTGAAGAAGACAAAAAGCACCCATCTTCGGTCTCCCGTGCATAAATATTTACATAGGCTTCTAACCTATTGTATCTTTGCAAGAGGCGATAGCAATGGTGCAATCCATAAATTCGAGCTTTTCCTTCTGGAGATGGCATGAAGAGGTCTAACAGTAGCCTTGTCTCGATGGTTTGCAAATCATTTTCTCTCAATTACAACAAAGCCATCGGGAGATATCTTGATTGGTGGGTACGTGACTCACCTTGTAATTGAGCTCAGGTATCTAAAGCTCGATGAGTACAATTTCAACCTCATTCCCACACATCTTCGAGACCGGCTAGATGTCGAATCTTTTATAAAAATGGGAGTAGCTGTTCAAATAATCCATGAGAATAATATCTATTACCACTTCACCACTTCAGCTGGTGAAATTGATTGGGAAGACCAGGATTTGGATGAATTCAAAGCTGGCCTCTATGGAATCCAGCAAAGAAAATGAGTCCGAGTCGAGACGATGACCCTAGAGGTTGAGCAAGAGGTTGGTCAATCCTCGGCCTCTACACCTAACTTGGCACAATAGGTAGCTGATCTTTTAGCACCTTGCTTTGACCTATTGTAGGCTTCCATCGATGACAGGTTGGAAAACCTCAAAGATTTTATGGAGTCTTGCATGGATAGCCTTGAGGCGGAAGTAGCACGCCTTAGAGATGGATTGTCCGGTTCCAAGCCTAGTTAGAGTTCTAGTTTTTTCATTTTGTTTACTAGTTTCTAGTATTGTGAGTGTAGGATTTTAATTTACTTTTCCCAACTTTATGGTTTTTTTTTGTTGAAGACAAAAGGGGGAGATACTAGCAATATATGAATGCAAATGTGTTGATATACTTTGAATATACTTTGCATATACTTAACTAGTTAAAAGCAAACAATTTGACATACTTTGAATATACTTTGCGTATACCTAACTAGCAAGCAAAGATCCATGCTATATGTTGCTCAATTCTTGCACTCTATTAATTTTTTTTTTGTCTTAAGCATCTTTTGAGGGGGAGACTTCTCAAAAACACATATTGCTAGATTATTTGTCACCATCAAAAAAGGGGAGATTTTTGAACCTTTAGGGGTATTTTCTGTCATTGTGATGCTAACAAATAAAATAGCAATAATGTATTTAACAATGCTTGTGTTCTAAGTTTGTTGAATAAGGTATGGAATATGATGCAAGAATTAAAGAAAATCTTTAGAGGTCAAAATAAGAAAACATAGCATGTTCACGAGCGTGACTAATTATGTCATGCCCGTGATATAGCTTAGCACCAACTCTCCAAATTTAAAGTTAACGGCCATGAAGGATCATACCAACCGTGAATGATCAAATCGGTCACGCCCATGAAAGATAGTCATGCCCGTGAGATAACATGTCAAATTCTTTTAGAGAGTTTTGCGGTGATAGTCACCACTTGGACCATGACTTGGAAGGATATTCACGCCTGTGAAAGTATAAAGTCACACCCGTGATTAAACACTTCAAATTTTTCTAGATTGCTTCACGGCCAGAGTCACCAACTGAGTCATGGCTTGGAAGAACATTCACGACTGTGAAACACATATTCACGACCATGAATGAGGAAACATAAACATGTTAGGCGCGAAATTATGAGTTGGTTCAACGGCTATTTTTGCATTAAATGCATTGAAACGGCTATAATTCACAGAGGAAGTATAAATGCAAGTCATTTATGAATCCTAAATAAGAGAACAACAATTACTTTCGAATCAAAATCTTGTTGTAGCCATTGTGCATTAATTACTTTTAACAAAACTTTTATTCTCGGTGAAAACCTATTTGTTCATAAATTATGAGCATTATTGGTTGGTGAGTGTGCTCATTGTAATCAATTACTCAAATGAGTATGGGTATATTGGGCTAAAGGTGAAACATTTGTAAGGGTTATTTTTTGTGAGCTATAAAACGCAAGGAATTGGTTTATTTTGTGTGAGTCATAAAACACAAGGAATTGGTTTATTGTGTGAGCCATTAAAACACAAGGGAATTTCTGGGTTAGGTGTTAGCCATTGATAGAAACACCATAGTTAGGAGTGAGCTTGTAAAACTCCATTATAACACTTAGTGTGTTAGTGAAACTCCCAATTGAGATTGGGGAGAGGAGTAGTGTTTGTTAATATCTGAACCTCTATAAATCTCTTGTGTGATATCTCTTCATCCCTACTCTATTTAATTTTATTCCGCACTTAAAGTTAAAAAAAAATTTTAATATCCAATTCAACCCCCCTTCTTGGTTCATTATCTGGGCAACAATCCATAAAACATAATAAATACAAATCAATATCTAATTTTAATTTAAATTTATGGTTATTACCATAAAACATGCACAGCCTAGATCCACCTTTTTCCATGCCTGCCAGGTCTTTACCTTCGTCTGGTAAGGATGCGTACACTGCAGATGCACTTAGCAAAAAAGAAATTCAATATGAATCATTTAGAAATAAAATAATTTTTCTTTTAATAATTAAAGACTGCCTCCTTTTTACATAGCCCAGCGTCTCTCTTGTCGAATATATTTTTGCAACTGTATCTATGTCTTATATTTGTCACGGTCCAAGTGGATTTTATTGTTATCAAGGCATATCCGTCCGTCACATATATTCATGGTCTTAATTATTTCTTGTTTCAGTATCTTTCTTTTATCTGTCTCTGCTTAATCCAATTTTAACTTAAAATTTCTTTAATTTAACCTCTACTTACTTTTCTCAAATTAATCACCTTTAATCCAATTAACCCAAAATTGCCACCTTGATATCTCAATCACAACTAACTCAATGCAAAATTTGTGTTTGGTTTAATACTTCATGGTCCTAATTGAGGTCCAAGGTTCCATTTGAGTCTATTAACTCCTCAGTTAGGCTTACAGTTGTTATCAATTTAATTATATGTTCCATTTATAATTTCAGTTACTACCCAAATTGTTTTTTTTTTCTAATTCAACCTCCTGATATAATCTTTTAAGTGTCTTAGCTCCATGGGTCTTGTACCAAAATAATTCATTTGGTTTCTTCTAACACATGGCTCCCAACTCCAATTTCTCCATTCATAGCACAGGTCTTTCTCATTGTATATTTAACTCATATCCATTTATTCCATATTCTGTACCAAAATAATTCATGTTATCTCTTGTTAATCTTTAGTCAAGCTCCTTATTGTTCACGATTTACCCATTTGGTCCCCTCATCTTTTAATTCCAACCAAAACTTCAATCCCTCCTCAAATGAGGTCTCGACCTAACTAAGAAAATAGGTCTCAGCATGTCCTTTCTTCGATTTTTAGCTCCACATCTCACCATAACAACCATAACATCAAGGGATAAACTTTAATTGACTTTTAAAATTGAAATTTTAAAAGAATTGAAGAAGAAGGGAAACAAACAACAACACCCCAAAAACAATATTTAACTTGGCTTTAGTTTTCTATATGGATATAACAAGAGATAACATGAAATAGAAGAAGGAAAAGGAAGAAAACAAATCAAGATGTAATAACTTTAGTGGTCTCGACCACAAAGGATAAGTAAGATAGAAATTTTACTTTGCTAGTTTCCTTCTAAATCATGGCTTCAATGGCTACCCTCTCTCTCTTGTTTGTTCCTAAAGATACATGCAAAGTTCTAAACTTGAAGAACTACCTTGACCAAACCCACTTCTCCCCATTAAGGGTCTCAGATTACTCCTTTTTTGTGGCATAAAGGACTCACCTCTTAAAGACTCGTAACATCTAGCTTAACTCTAATATTTGGTAGCCAAGAAAAGCTAAGAAATTAAGGGAAGAAGATGGGGTGGTCTCAGCTTCATTTGGTTCAAATGGACAATAATTTCTTTCTTCCACACTCTCTTAATCTCCCTTTAGTTTAGCATTTGATTAACAATATAAGGTAAGAAAATTTAACAGAAGGGGAGGATGGGAGATCTCCAGTTAAAGAAGAAGAAATGGAAGAAGAAGAGTAGATTTTCTTTAGAAGAGAGATATATGGCTGACCAAAAAAAAGGTTAATGAAGGCTTATGAGATGAAATTAAAAGAAGAAATGGGCGGCCTATTTAGCTTAAAAATATGGATTAAGAGAAATACTTAGCTAGATACCACGAGTACAATAAATACTTTAAGTTAAAGGTTATATATGTCTGTTGCCTAAATGACAGACGCTTAAAATGGAGGCGGTGGCAATTTTGTAAATATGTTACTTATTATATGCGTCTATCATTTACAAATGTCAGTCATATAAAGTTTAGACGTCTGTCATTATAAATAACATACGCATATAAATTTTTAATATGCGTCTGTCATTTATAATGACAGACGCATATAACTCTAGAATATGCATATGTCATTATAAATGATAAACATAAAAATGTTAGGCGTCTGTCTTAAATAATAACAGACGCATATGATATTCTAATAGGCGTCAGTTATTATTTAAGACAGACGCATATAAGTTTTTTAAAAACCTAAAAATGAGCCTCTTTACACAGTGTTCATCATCTGCAACAAATTATACTCTTCTGACCATGCTCAAATTGTAGCTCAATCCCTCAGCGGCGATAAGGTATTACTCGTTTTTCAGTGTTATTTCAATTTTTGGACTTGATTTGCTTTTTAATTGCGGTGTGCTTTTGATTTTGAAATTTTTGTTGGGTTAGACCAGATAACATCCAGAGATCCTCATATCTTCATCGCCACCAAGTAATTTTTGAAGCTTCTGCACGCATCCTCCATATCTTCATCGCCAAATGCTTTCTTCATAGCAGTCCTGCTGGCTCTGATGTATGCTGGGGTAATTGGCGATGGTGCGAGCTTCCGTCCATGTTCTGCTTCAGTTACATTCTTAAGTTCCCTTAGTTTGTCCATCTGCTTTGACTGCTTGTATGAACAGAAAATTGAATGCAAACCAGTGAAAGTCCGGTTACTTTTATGAGCTTTTCTGGTTCCTGTTGGGGCAAGAATGAAATTGAAGCCCTCTTATAAACACTGGTCTTCTAAGTTTGAATCTGAAGATAAGAGAGAGTTTTCTGAATGACTTGAAAAGGTTGGATTTGAAGGTAAATAATTCTTTCATTTCCACAGCTAATGATTGAAAACGGAGTAATGCTGAAGTAATATGGGATAGAATAGAATGTTGTTGCTTTCTGACTTAGTGATATATACAATTTGGTCATTCAAATCGCATAATGACATCTCATATTATTAAAATTTCCAAATTACCTTGTTCCATTTCGGTTCTGCAACCATGTTTATCTTGTCAACTAGGAAACCTATCACAAATTCCATTAGCTTTGGTATAATATTCCAACACTGCTCCTTTTCAAATTGTCCTAGCTGATGTCTAAGGCCTTGCTCCTATGTTATCTACTTTTGGTCATCGTTATGTTCTTTGGTAAAACATACTTCAATGTGCATTTGTCTTTGTATATATGTCATTCTTCCACTTCTCTCATTCTTTTATTCTTATTATATGTGTTTTTTCATTTCCTTGCTGCTCATGTACTTTTTGAGTCATTGTGGTTTCATGAATGATATTTTTGCTCATAATGTGTGCATAATCAATGAAACACATGTTGTTTTCACTGACCTCCATACGTGTTGATATTTCATCCAATTTTGAGTTTGATGACATTGCTACTCTTTCTGATATTGAATTCTGAATAATTGGTGTTACTATCAAAGGATTTTCCTTGCCACAACACTTATGCATAATGGATAGTTTGTGCAGTCTCTTTCATTTTTTTCAATTCTAGATAAAACTGAGATCTATATCATCGCATTCATCTCAAGGAAATTATGAATTGATTCTTGTGTTAATGACTTGATTTTTGCATATTCATAGGATTTGGAATTTGTTGGGCTATTTATGGTTAAATTTGACAGTATTTGATTACTCTTGGGGAGAGCCGCAAGCACAAAGCATTTTTCTCTTCTGTTTACCTCACTGAATACACCATTGTGAATTTTCGTTTTGTATGTACTGAGCCTGCATATCATAGTTTTTAGATGTATTCATTTTGCAATAAATGATGAAACATACAGGTTATGGATTCTGTCCTTTTCTTTGAATTAGTATTTAATTTTCCATTTTAAAAAAATTAGCAATTATTGTTGCATTAAATATTCATCTTCGATTTGTTCAAACTTCTGAAAAAGGGAAGAAAAACAAATCCCTCGATCAAACTCCATATGTTGCAACCCAGAACGAAATTTAAGACTATGGAAGCCTATCATTTAATATTATTATGGCTAAAATAAAAACAGTGCTGAGATCTGTATCTCTTTGAGTTTTGAGTAAAATTAGGAACCCAAAAATACTTGTCTGCCTCTTGGTTTGCTTCTTAGTTTCACTTTTTGTACAATGTTTGACATCTGCTCGGTGCTGTACATATGAAGTTCTTGTTTTCTTGAAGAATTCTTAACACACAAATAAGTTCCTCCATATTTCTCAGAATATAAGAGATTTTGTGAAAGTGAAACAAGCTCGAGAAGAGGTTGGACTGCAGATAAAAGGAGAAATTATATCCATATGCATATTAATATTATACAAAGGGCAGAATTCCAAATTCGCATCTGGTGCGACGATTGCCTGCCTATTATTAGCTGAGATTATGAGCAGCCAATATACATTAATTACTAAAGCCAAACATACACACTATTTTATATATGCACTAATTCTTAGATGCATTTGTTCTAATTTGAACTTCAAGAAGTGGGGTAAATTTCATTACACCTAAAGCCCTTCTTGCCAAGTTTTATCCATATAAGTTTTCACTCTGACTGTTCTAGGCAGTAAGAATTTCATATATGGATTCCAAACTAAAAATATTATGAGAAACAAATAGATAGTGGAAATGAATAAATTGCTTTTGGATCACTTGTTTAGGATCCTTAGGCAATATACCTAAGGAAAAGATTAATTAGCATTTAACTTGTGTGATGTCTCACCAAAATGCTGAAGCTTCACAAAATTCTAATTTCAAAATAATCATTTCAACCTTAGTAAAGCTTCCCTATGGCTAAGTAGGCTGCTTGAGCTTTCTTGGTGGATATGCCTGCAAGATTTTGACAGAGTTGTTATTTTTTTTACTGGTCTACTGCTTCTTAACAGATTACTGGCTAAACAGGTGTTATTGGTTTTATGAAGTTATTATGTGACAATACTATGGGTTTAGTTAGTGAATTTTTTGAGCTTGAACATGTAACTGTTGTGGCAAATGTAGCATCACTCGGACACTGCATCAATCCTATTAGGGACACTCTTCATTATATGTTCCATGTTTTCCAATTTTGAAATGGTTTTGTTTGAACTAAATTATGATCAGTGCGAGAACCAAGTTTCTAACATAAAATATGGCGCACCTTGAGAATATGAACTAGTTGATACATTCTTTTGTTAGTAGGAAGAGTATACAATTTCCTTGAAACATATTCTTGATTATAAACTAAAATTGCTTCCATGATGATGAGGTGCTGACTGGGAGTATTCCACAAAATATAGGCAACACAACTTCCTTCCAAGTCTTATATGTACTTCATCCAACTCAGCAAACTGAAATACTTGTAATACTTTGTTTAATTGATTGAATTTTTACTAAATATGTCTTCTATTGATAGGGACTTGTCCTACAACCAGCTAACAGGAGAGATTCCATTCAACATTGGTTTCTTACAAGTAGCCACATTGTATGTGCTTGCAACTTATCTCTAATATGGTTGACAGCTTTAATTTTGAATTTTAATCTTGATCCTCACTTGATAACTTATCTCCAATGCCATTTTATGAATTTTAATCTTGATCCTCACTTGATAATATGATAGATTTTGATCTCGGACCAGGCTTCATTCCTCACATCAAGTTTTCCATACTGAAATACAACAACACTCAAGGTATATTTTCCTCATCTTAATATCATCAACCTTCTATTGATTTTAGTCATTATGGTTCCATAATTCCTACTTGAAATTCATGTGTATATAAATTTTCCAACTATATATATATATATTATGTTTCCAGATAGTTGCATTAATAGTTTAGCAATGATATGAAATCGATATTTTCAATCAACAATGGATTCTTATGATCAATACCCATTAAAGATGTACTCATTAGATGTTTAAGGATATTATATATAATGTTTCTCCTGATTAAAAAACAATAAGACTTATATATATTGAACCTTTTTTGTGTGGTTAGATATGGATCGAAGTTGGATGTATGGTATATCGAACCTTTTTTTGTCATGTTTTGATGCAACAATTTTTACCGATAGCAATTCGAGGAATACTACCGAATCATATGAGGAATGTTATCACAAGACTTTGTTTTTTCTTCAATGCAATTTGTTGTAAGGTCATTGATCTAGATAATTTGGATGAGTTGCAAGCCAATATTGTTGTTACTCTATGTCAATTTGAAATGTATTTTCCACCTTCCTTTTTTGACATAATGGTGCATTTGGTTGTTCATCTTGTGAGAGAGATTAAATTGTGCGGTCCAGTGTATTTGAGGTATATGTATCCTTTTGAGAGATTCATGGGTATCTTAAAAGGGTATGTGAGGAACCGATATCGACCTGAAAGTAGTATTATTGAAGGTTACTCGGTTGAGGAGGGTATTGAATTTTGCACAGACTACTTATCAGGTGTTGAACCTATTGGCATTCCTAAGTCACATCACGAGGGAAGACTTGGAGGTAAAGGAACAATTGGATTTAAAATGGTATTACCCAGTGCTCAGATGAGTGAGAAAGCACATCTCATTGTGTTGCACCACCTTACACAAGTTCATCCATATTTAGAAGAGTACATGTCCATTTTAAGGCATCTAAATCCATCCAAAGGTGAAATATGGTTGACAAATGAACATAATAGTTCTTTCATTGGATGGTTTAAAGACCAAGTGATGCGTCAGTTATCAGAAGTGCCAGAAGATCTAACTGATACCATAAAATGGTTAGCCTATGGCCCTAGGTTGAATATACGGTCTTATGAAGGATATGACATCAACGAATATACCTTTTACACTAAACTCAGGATG
This sequence comes from Triadica sebifera, assembly GCA_023653625.1. Classification (NCBI taxonomy): domain Eukaryota; kingdom Viridiplantae; phylum Streptophyta; class Magnoliopsida; order Malpighiales; family Euphorbiaceae; genus Triadica; species Triadica sebifera. The sequence goes on from CM042899.1 coordinate 15,646,849, forward strand.
AAAAAAGCACAATGCAAAATAGTGGAGTTACTTTCATAGCTTCATCATGAGAATTTTCTAATGCTAAAGACACCATGCCAATAGATGCTACGATGTCATATTATGGTGTAGTTGAAGACATTTGGGAGCTTGATTACAGGGAATTTATGATTCCTCTCTTTCGATGTAAATGGATTGAAAAACAATGCGGTGTGCGAGTGGATGAGTTAGGAATCACTTTGGTTGATTTTAGCCGATTGGGTTATCAAGATGATCCATTCATTCTTGCTTCACAGGCTAAACAAGTATTTTATATTATTGACCCTGACGATAGTAAGTGGTCTATTGTTCTTCAAGGTAAGAGGCGTATTGTTGGTATCGATGAAGTGGTAGATGAGGAAGAATATGATCAGTTTGATGAGACTCCCCCGTTTTCTATCGGGTTACCAATGCCATTTGGGGAATATATTTTAGATTCAAATTACATGCGTGTTGATCATACTGAAGGCATATGGATTGAAAAAAGACAATAATTGATGTATATATGTTTCTTGTAAGTTTATTTATAAATGTGTATTATGATTAATGTGGTTTATACTCATAATTACCAGTTTTGTTATTGTTTTTCATATAAATCTATTGCTTTTATTTCCCTTTAAACTAAAGTATTATTATTGTAGATTATACTAACATGTTTCTTTGTTATGCTTATGTTTCAGGAAATCATGTCCAATGAACAACTAGATTCTAAGCCATCAAGTATCATGACAAAAAGGAAAACTAGGGGAGCTACCAAATGCAAAAAATTGAAGAAGCAAGGGAATGAATAAAAGACAATAGATTTCGATGAGTTTGATCGTCCAACAGGAACATACGCCGATATATTTAGTTCCTACGTTGGCCTTGTAGCACAAAAGCTGGGATCTGGTCGATAAGGGTCTTAAAAATACAATTTGGGATGATATCAAGGTAAGTTTCCTTTAAATCTATTAACAAATTTGATTGTAAATAAGTAAAACTAATTAATCTAAAATATTATTTTGCAGAAAGAGTTCAACATTCCGGATGATAAGAAAAATATTGTACTCAGAACTATTGGAATGCGGTGGAAGGATTTTAAGGATCGATTGGTGGTTAAGTACATAAAGAATAAATCAGTGCAAAAGTCACCATTGGAATTATATGACTTCATCACCGAGAAAGATTGGGAGGAGTTTAAACAAGCACATGAATCTGAAGAATATGAGGTACTAATTATGAAGTAGATTAATGCAATTTATATTTACATTTATGCAATGCTTGATAATGAGATCTTCATTATTTTGTTAACAGCAAATCAGTGCAAAGGCGAAGGCAAAACAAGCAAAGAATGTGCATCAACATTTCTTAGGTCGTGTGGGCTATGCTGGGAAAAGGACTCAATGGATTATTGCAGATCCCATCTCTTCTTTTTCATTATCACCATCTATGAGCTCTGATGTTACATCATCATATGATCAAAGCCTAGATTGGGTAAGAGCTAGAACGAAAAAGACAGAAGAAGGAAATTATATAATACCAGTAGAAAAGACAAAAGAGGTGGCAACAAAAATCGTAAGTATAACTTGCTAAACAAACAATGATATCAAGGAATATGTTTTTTTTTATCTATGATTGCTTATAACTATTGTTTATCTGGTGAATAGGAGAGATTACGGGGAGAAGTAGCCCAAGGTAGCTGGGTACCAGAGAGGCATGATCACATATTGTCACGTGCACTTGAAAAGCCTGAACATTCTGTCTATGTGAGAGGTGTTGGAAGTGTTGTGACCATCAAAACATTTTATGGTAATCCTAGAAAAAGGAAACTAGCAACATTCGTCTCACCTGAAGTTATAGAAGCGCTTGAGACTAAAATAGAGGCCAGATTATTTGCAAAATTCTCGGCACATATTGTAACATCCTTGACCTTCCCCACTTGCATTTCATCAAACATAAGCATCTTGCATACAATTCAATTGAACACGTGCATTTCATACGTATTTTTGTAGGAACAAGTTTATGACACGCACTAGCTACGTGTCATAGTATTTGGCACTTGTATCGAGTCGCACGTGTGTAATTATAACCTAAATGAGGATAACATAGTATTAGAAATGAATTGAATAAGGTGTCTAAATTAAAGTAAGCAAAATGATTAGATTAAGATTAGTAAACAATTACATTGCTAATTTAGTTAAATCATGTCAAATGATTAAGCTGTATCATTGTGTGAATTAGTGGCATTATAAATCTATGTAAAAAATAATAATAATATAGACAAAAGAAAATGAAAATGACATAAAAGAGAAATAGAAGAGAAGAGAAGAGAAAGGAGAAGAGAAAGGAGAAAAGAGATGAGAAAAGAGATGAGAAAAAGATAAAAACACAAAAACCAAAAGTTAGCTTTATCTTCCCATTTCTGCCTTCTTCTCTAGCCCGACTTCTTCTTCAATTTCCTCCATTTCAGACTTCAACTCTTCCTTTTTTCACCTAGTTTTTGAAGCTAATTGATCCCTTTCAAGGTTGTTCTTGGTAAGTAATCAATTCTTATTGCTATAGGGTTGATTTGAGTTGCTTAGGTTCAATATTAGGCACTGAATTGTACCCCGATTTTGATGTTAATAGAAATTGATTCTGGATATGTAAAACACACAAGTTGTTCCTCTATGTCTTAGATTTATGGATATGTAAACATGTTTTCAAGATGTTATGTATAGGGAGCGATATGATCTTCGTACTGAAACTGGTCAGGGTGTAAACACTAACCAATTTAGCTACTGTGTGGTTTGCTTTCGAATATGTTAAAGCCCTTATATGAAGTCTCTCAAAAAATAAAAGTTGTAGATATATGTGTTTTGTATCTGTCTACCAAATTTCCGGTTCATATGTCTTGTAAATGTTGAGTTATGGTGAATGGAACTATGACTGTTCCATGGTTTGAACTGCCTATTGAGTGCCCTGGGGAGATACAGTAAATTGTTTGCCTAATTTGAGCTTGTTAGAGCTCGATTATGTACATTATAAAAACATTAAAGTTATAGGTATATGTCTTATCTAAATTTTGGTACTAATTTCAGCTTCATTGCTTATGTATAGACTAAGTTATGGCCTTTGGAAGCCATACTGGTCCGGAAGTGAATTCTATTCTGGACCAGTAAACTGTTTGGTATAGGTAGAAGACCTTAGAGACATAATTGGTAAAAGTTGTAAACATAAAACATGTTCCATATGAACCCATATACGTTTCTGTAAATTTTCATTAAAATAGGACTTATATATTATAAGTTATGATGAACCCAAATGAGTACCCTGAAACTGCCTAAAGGCAGAAAACAAGGCAGAAAACAGAACACTCTTATAAATTCCACCAAATATTGTAAAATTATCCAATTGGTTTGAAATTTTAATATGTTCTCTAATTATATGTTATTTGTAATTAGGAACAAGAATCAGATTAATTGGTCAATTATAGAAAAAGTTATAGGCTAAACAGTCCCATAAGGTCACACTGCCTCATAGGAAAAATCTTAACTATTGACATGAACAATGCATATTAATTTGTTTAAGCCACATTAAGTCTCTCTAATCATGAGTTAATCGATTATATTTTCATATTAGGCTTGCAACATATTGGAGACCCACAAGGAGCAGATAGACAATAAGTTAGGGGTCGTAATCAAAGGAGAACGGTGAGTCTAATTATCGATTGAATTCTTTAGTGCAAATGAATGTTGCTTGCTATGTGATTCATGTGATTGTCATGATTGGTCCTTGATAATGTAATGATGGATAATTTGTGACATTGTGGTACACATAAATGATATACTTGCGGTATATTTGAGGTATATGTTTGACAAATGTGATATATATAGATGGTATATGTATAGTATATGCAAGGTATATGTTTGACATATGAGGTATATATGGAATATATGTATGTTGTATATGATAAAGATGCAATGGTTGATGAATGCTTAAATACAAGTGCATATGAATATGGACTAAAAAGGCATTGTGACTAGTTAATCGATATTGTAAAGCAAAAGAAGAGGCCTATGGCCCAACAAATGTGCAAATGAAACAAATGATCAAGCTAGCTAGCAAATGCAAATGCAAATGTTCACATGGCAAATATTCATATGGAAACCCGGGGCAATGTTTGTTTAACTTAGTCACAACAAAATGAAATAAGCAAAGCATTTGCATACATAAAGAGTAATGATTATATGTTTCAACTTTATTGATACTTATATGATACTGATGAATGGAATGGAATACATGGTATATATTGGAATTATGATTTATTACTATGAGTTGTTTGGTACTTTAGAGCTCATTGGATGGTTATTCTCACTGAGCCGCAACTCATCAATTTGCATCATTTTTCAAGTAAAGAAAAGTGATAGCTCATTTTGAGTAGCGTATAAAAGACATGGAGCACAGGTCACTGGTCGAGTCTCATCACTCTCTCTCCTTGCATTCCACACAAGCATGAAAATATGTCATATGTGTTTTGTATTTACGTGCTTGAATATGTATAGTCATTTTGGAATGAGTCTAAAAATGTATAAATGAAATCAACTCGAAAATACTTAGGTGTAAAGTTTATGTTTTGATATATGTGATATATTATATTGTGGTGAAAACCTCAGTGTTAACTTTGCAAAGTCAGTGAATAATATTACAGGATATGAGACTTGCAAGTCATTGAATGAAATTATAGGATATGATACTTGCAAAGTCATTGAATTATATTATAGGATATGAAAAAAAAATCTACTACTATTGTTAACAGGGTATTCTACCTTTCCAGTATGCTATGTATAATTACTTGATACAGGGATAGGTTAAACTCAAATGCATAAGATGTGGTGTTACACATATTGCACATCTTGAGAATATGATAGAGGAGAGAACTAGGAAGTCCTCTCAAATTGGCCCTGATATGGAGGTGGAGATGGATCCTGCATTTGCTCGCCCAACTCCCAATAGTTGTCACTCTGTGGACCCACCATTTCCAATATCAGAATTACACGTAAAAAGTTCATTAATTTCATTACTTCCACTTCCACTTTAATCTAGCTAATATTGATTTTTTGTGTTTTTGCAGACACCTACATCATGCAGACTTGCTACCATTAATGAAGGTAAGCAGGTCATTGTGGCAAAGGGTATGGTTTATCCATCCCTTATTGATGCTACGGTGCACAATCGACCTATCATGCCCAATCACGTCAAGGTATCTGTAGATAAAGTATTATCTGGCTATCATGAAGATGAACTTCCTGTGCCTACTGAATACTTAACTACAGTTGGGAAAGCAGAAGGTAGCTTTGTTCAATGGCCACAACATCTTATGGTTCTTGGAGAGGTAATAATTTCTAAACTTATAAAACAACAAAATATAGATTATCGCATTTCATATATCATAATTTATTATTTATTGATAGGAACTTAAATCCAAGCCATTAAAGAAGGCTCCAAAAAATAAACAAGGTAGCGGTTTATCGAAAGAATTAGCTACAAAGCAACATGGGCCTTTAGTTAATGAGAACATTTTGGCAACTTTGAGTGGTGACTTGAGGTTGATGCATGGGATGGTCGCTAAATTGCCTACTGGATATATTTTTGAAGTTCCTGCAGATATTACAGTGTTTAAGTATCTAGTAGATAATCAGATGATTCATGTTGGTATGGAAGACATCGCCCAACTCATCTCCATGGAATGGCTTGATGTCTCGATCATTCGAATATTTATGATGTAAGATTATACTATTTATTACTAATATTATAAGATTTATTTAAAAAATACAAAAATAATACTTATGTATGTATTGTGATTCATGCATGCAGGTACCTTCATAACTTGTTCGATACATTCTTCATATCGTCGATCGGATTTCTTTGTCCAACAATGCTTCGTTTGATGTTTATAGAGACTAACTCAGCATAAAGATATATTATAGAAGCTTTGAAGGAACAAAGAGATAAACATTTCATTCTACTTCCATATTTTGAGAAGTAAGAAATATTTACATTCATGTTTGCTTAATTTTTATTCTCAACATTTTTACTAACTTCTAACATATTTGTATATCTATAGTAACCATTGGATGTTGATTGTATTTTGCTGTGAACGGAGTGAGGCATTTTTCATGGATCCTCTATCTCGTGGCAGCCGCGATATAAGTCTGAAACCTCATATTAACCTGTAAGTTATAATATTACTAGCTAATAGTTTCTACGATGTTTGTAGCATTTTCAATATTAATGCCGATTTTGATATACATTTATTTTTCAAAGCCTATAGAACTTATGCTATAGAAGGTGGAAAAAATAAAGGTGCCAAGTTAAAATGGAATGACATTTCGGTGAGAATTTTATATTCTGAATTACTAGTTAAATTAAAATTTTTATGATTTTATAATCCTTTATTTAGCATGGGCCTTTGTTGTTTTTTCTATTTTAAGTGCCCTCAACAACAAGAAGGTGTTGAATGCGGATATTACATCATGAGGTATATGTACGAAATTGTCGTATATCATAACAGTGATACAACATTGCTTAAGGTACGTTCTTTCAAATACTAGTCAGTTTATATTACAAGTATGATACATAACTAGCTATTTATTTTTTCATTTCTAACATATTTTCAATTATCTGTTTATTTGTCTTGTAGGTTTTTGAAAAAGGATCATATAGTCAAGATCAAATAGATGAAATTTGACATATGTGGTCAAATTACTTTATGAGAGAGTGTATGTAATCTTTTTATTTACTTTTGTAAAATATTTCACATTAATGAGAAATACAATTTTAAATTAAAGAATTTTGAAGAACTTATAGATTAAAAGATTAATGTGAATTGTTATAGGCATGATGCTATTGCTTTGATTTATTTAATTTTTTTAGTTTGTGTTGTCCTGTGAATTCTTGAATATTATTGAGTTTTGTGAGTTGAATGTTGGATGCCTATTGTGGCTTATTGAAGCCGAATTATTATGAATTTTGAAGTGCGCAGGTTATATATATATATATATATATATATATGAATGGTAGCATATTATAATATATATGAACCTAAAAAAAAAAAAAGCAAATACGCGTCTGTCGTTTAATAATAGCAGACACATATAATAGTTATACGCGTCTATCGTTTATTAATAGCAAACACGTATAACCTGATATTATGAGTAAATGACAGATGCATAAAATTAAAGTTATACGCATCTGCTATTTATAAATGACAGATGCGTATAACTATTATATGCATCTGCTATTATTAAACGACAAACGCGTATAATTGATTATATGCGTCTGTCAAAACGGCAGACACATAAAATTTATATCATATGCGTCTCCTATATATGTGTCTACTATTTGACAGATGCGTAAAATGCAAAATAACAGACACATATAACACTATTTTGTACTAGTGTGCATGACACGTGTCACCATGCATATTTAGGTTAATTTTAATTAACCTCAATTATCCTTATTTAATCATTCTTAATCTTAATCCTAAGCAAATATTGTTTAAGAGGTGTCCTAAAGGAAATCCCTTTAGACATTTCATGTATTCATTTAATATTAAGAAAAGGTAATTCATTATATTGGTGTTCATTTATATATGAATCTAATTTAGATCTTAGACCATTTATTGAAGTCCTTCGTATGTAACACAACACGAAGGAAATCATGATACGATCATGATGATAAGGTTCCTATCATGTGCAATTACATTTATACCTTAATGATCCTTAGTCATATGATTAATAAAACGGGATATTGTAGCGCTCTCTTACCCTACTAAACGTTAATAGGATATGGAAGTGCTAATAAGCTTTTTTTTTTTTACAACCAATGTACAAATCATTGTAATAATTTTTTTTTCGAGTTTATTATTAGCGAAATATTTATTACTATTTTTTTTCATTTAAATATATAACTAGTGATGGAAATAGTTTGATTCAATTGAACTCATGCAATTAAACCATAATATTTAGAAACAATACTATATTTATAAAATTATAAAATTCATTCCTTATAAATCTTACATGCCACAAATTCACATAAAAAAGAGATTCTTAGAATATTTTTACAACATAATTTTCAAAACATACAAAAAAAAAAACTAGACTACTGTAATCTGATCTTGGGGGTTTCCTCTTCTTCGGTTGCCCTATCGGAACAACTACTTCTATTTATCTGCGCGTGAAACACACGCGCTAAGCTTCTAGCTTAGTGGTACGTTTGATAACTATCCAATAATAACATAAATAATTCTAAAATAAAATTTTTGAAACTACAATTAATTTATTAAGCATGCCAAATATTCAATTAATAATAAAACCATTTTCTTCATGCAAAAATATTTTATTCATCAATTATTACATTTCATTCATTAAGCATGCTTGAAATTTCTTAACAATTCAAGATATAAAATTCACAATATCAATTTCATAATTTACATTTTTTTTGTTATTTATTTAATAGCCCACGACATCTTAGACCGGAACTAAACACTAGATACAGGGTTTCTGCTCTTCGACAGTATACTCGGCGCCTACATAATTATTTTATAACTCGGCGTTTAACGCCTACATTTCCAATAACAACTCAGCACCTTTTTGGTTTCTACATAAGTTTTGAACTTAGCACTATTTCTTAGTACCTACGTAATTTCAACTCAGCACTATTTCTTAGGGCCTACTTAAATTAAATTTCAGCACTATTATTTTTAGTGCCTACATTTCTACCCTTCTATTGGCATGCCAACTTATCCTAATTTCTAGTTCTCGACTAGATGTTATAGGGCTTAAATTACATTTGTTACCTTTATTAATATTTACATAAATTATGTAGGGAACATTAATATAAACTCCATATAAATGCAATAATTCTCATTCAATATTTTACAACCTCATACTAGCTCATTCAATCAATATATTTATAAGAAAAATTCAATTAATACATTTTATGTCACATAAATTCACAATCAACACATTTCTTCCTGCTGTCTTATTCTGGACAGCATTTCTTCCTTATGATGCTCTGTATTTTTCGTCTATTGTTAGATAGATTCTGAACATATGATCAACTAACAAAATATAGGTACATATCTTATCTTTAATTTCCAACTGGAATCACATTACAAAGCATTTTGTAGCAAAAGTTATAAATTGCCTCCTAAGCTACGTTCACTGCAATCTGCCCAGTATTTTACTTGAGAGAATTATGCCTTATTTTTCTCTGTCATTTTAATCCATTTTTAGATGGAATTGGAACACGTGATCAACTAGAAATATTTAGATACATGTCTTATCTTTAATATACAACTAGAATCATATTAAATTTTTAGCAAAAGTTATAAATTGTCTCCTAAACTACGTTCACTACAATCTGCCCAGTATTTTACTGGACAGAATTCTGCCTTATATTGGTCTGCATTGTTCATCCCTTTTTCGATGTAAATTGCACAAGTGATAAAATAACAAAATATAGATACATGTCTTATCTTTAATTTCCATCTAGAAGTACAGTAAAAATCATTTTTTAGTAAAAGTTATTAAGTTTCTCCTAAGATGCGTTCATTGCAAATCTGCCCAGTTGTTTTTTAACAGATTTCTAGGTCAATTTTGAGTCACTTTTTCACCTAATTTCAGGCATATTAATGTCTAATGGTCTGAATAAAAGTTCCATAACTATGTCTTAACTTTCCAACCAAATAAGAATCACTCATAAATGATTTGCAGAACTCATGTTATGATCACAACACTATACACTGTTCATAAGACGAATGTTTCAGCACATCAATTAAATCATACAATTTCCATTTTTGCATCAACCTCATATTCTAGTTTTTATTTTCATATTCATTGCATCATTTAATCACCACTTAATTTCTCAATCAATTATTCAGAATTTCATACACATCACAAAATTAAAATCAACTTTTTTATATATTGAAGTTTTGCCAAGTATACATACCTCAAAATTCTACTTCTCTTTGATGATTTTGCCTTAATCCCCTTTTTTTTCATCTAATCTTAGCTTGAATTGAAGAAAGAAAAAGAAGAGTAAATGGGGGAGGAAAGTCACGACCAAAGAAGAAGAAAAGGGAGAGAAATGGGTTTGGTCAAGATGAAAAAGAAGAATGATAAAAAAAAATGGAAATTTGACTTTTTATAGTTGGATTAGGTGGGTGGTTAGGATTAGTTGTTAATCTTGCTTCCCATTGGTCCATTAATTTTAATCACTCTTAATTTATCTTAATTAAAAGAATATTCCTTTCCTTAGATAAAGAATATTCCAATTTTATGCCTTCTTATAATTTATGTGCTAAAAACACTGCAATTTCTAATTTCGTTCAGCGAAAAATTATTTTTTTCCCAATTTTAATTCCAAACTTCAAAATTCTCAATTAATAATATCCAAAATATTTTCTCCCATCTTATTATTATTTTAATTTATTTCTTTCATGTCCGAATTTAGACCTGATCGGTTCAACGTGTCGGATTTCGCTCAACCCCGACCGTGGCCTAAATTATCGAGCATTACAATTTTCCCCCCCTTAAAAAACATTTCGTCCTCGAAATTTACCTTTTTAACTAGAGTGGAATAATTGTGGATACTGGGCCTTCATCACCTCTTCATTTTCCCAAGTCGCTTCTTCTGAATTATGATTTTTCCACATAACCTTTACCAATGTACCTTCTTGTTCCGTAGCTCCTTCATTTCTCGAGCTAGAATTTCCACTGGCTCTTCTTCATGAGTTACATGTGGTTGTATTTCTATAGATTTTGTTGATATAATATGAGATGGATCTGATCGATATCTTCTCAATATGGACACATGGAATACATTATGAATCTTGTCTAACTCTGGTGGTAAAGCTAATTTGTACGCCACAAGACCTATGCGTTCAAGTACCTCATAAGGTCCAATGAACCTAGGACTCAACTTTCCCTTCTTTCCAAATCGGAAAATCCTTTTCCAATGTGAGACTTTTAAGAATACCTTATCACCAACTGTATACTCAATATCCCTCATTTTCAAATATGCATATGATTTCTGTCTATCAGCAGCAGCTTTCAGCCTATCTCTTATTACTCTCACTTTTCCCTCTGTCTGTTGTACTATATCTAGACCCACTACTTTCGTTTCACTAAGCTCAGTCCAACATAAAGGTGTTCTACATTTCCTCCCATACAAGGCTTCATATGGTGCCATGCCGATACTGGCTTGGTGACTATTATTGTAGGCAAATTCTATCAATAAAAGATGTTTGTCCCAACTGCCTTCAAATTCTATCACATAACTCCTCAACATATCTTCCAATATCTATATGACCCTTTCTGATTGTCCATCTGTTTGTGGGTGGAAAGCTGTGCTGAAATTGAGTCGAGTACCCATGGCTTGATGCAAACTTTTCCAGAATTTTGAAGTGAACCTCGGGTCTCGATATGAAATGATTGAAATTGGCACACCATGTAAATGGATTATCTCATTAACATAGATCTCTGCCAAACGGTTAAGTGGATAATCCATCTTTATCCGTAGAAAATGAACTGATTTAGTGAGCCGGTCCACCACTACCCATATTGAATCATGCCTCTTTTGTGTCAAAGGCAAACCAGAAACAAAATCCATTGTAACTCTTTTCCCATTTCCACTCCGGAATTGAAATTGACTGCAATAATCCACTTGTTACTTGATGCTCAGCTTTCACTTGCTGACAAATTAAAGATCTGGTAGTATACTCGGTGATATCTCTTTTCATTCCTAGCCACCAGTAATATGCCTTCAAGTCATGATACATTTTGTTGCTTCCTGGTGCATTGCATAAATAACATTGTGAGCTTCCATCAAAATATCTTGTTTCAATTTTGGTATGTCTAGCACACATAACCTGCCCTTTTGCCTTAAACTCCCATCTGAATCAATAGTAAATTCTGGTTTTTCACCCTTTTTCACCATTTCAAAGATTTTCTTTAATTTCGTGTCCTGCTTCTGATTGTTCTTTACTTATTGGATTAATGTGGGTTGAATCCGCAATTCTGTCCAAATAATATATAAATAAATTATTATTTCATTTTTTTATCTTGTTCACTTAATAAATTTAAGTTTTAACATTTACCTGCCAGAGTTTTTCTACTTAGAGCGTCTGCTACCACATTGGCCTTACCCGGTTGATAATCAATGATACAATTGTAGTCTTTGATTAATTCTAGCCATCGCCTCTGTCTCAAATTGAGTTCCTTTTGTGAAAAAAAATATTTCAGACTTTTATGGTCTGTATAGATATAACATTGCTCACCATACAGGTAGTGTCACCATATTTTCAATGCAAACACAATGACTGCTAGTTCCAGATCATGTGTCGGATAATTTCTCTCATGAGGCTTCAATTGTCTGGAAGCATAAGCGATCACTTTACCTTCTTGCATTAATACACAACCCAAACCATTAAGGGAAGCATCACTGTACACCACAAAATCTTTTTCTGCAGTAGGTTGTGTCAACACTGGTGCCTCTGTCAACATTTTCTTCAACTTATCAAAGCTAGTCTGGCATCGGTATGTCCACTCAAATTTGGTCTCCTTTCTAAGTAATTTTGTCAGTGGTGAGGCTATCATTGATAATCCTTTGACAAATCTCCGATAATAACTAGCCAAACCAAGAAAACTTCTCACCTCTGTCACATTCCGATGCGGTTTCCAGTTGAGGATTGCCTCTACCTTACTGGTGTTAACTCTGATCCCATCGACTGAGACAATATGCCCTAGAAAGGCCACTTCATCTAACCAAAATGCACATTTTGACAACTTCGCATACAATTGATTCTCTCTCAAGGTATGGAAGACAATACGAAGATGTTGATTATGCTCTGCTCTACTTCTGGAGTACACCAAGATATCATCTATGAACACCATCACAAACTGGTCAAAATAAGGCCTAAAGATTCTATTCATTAGATCCATAAATGTTGCTGGGGCATTTGTCAGGCCAAAAGGCATTACTAAGAATTCATAATGATCATACCGAGTTCTAAATGCTGTTTTTGAAATGTCTGATTCTTTAATTCTCAATTGGTGATAACCTGATCTGAGGTCAATTTTAGAAAATACCCCTGCTCCTTTCAACTGATCAAACAAGTCATTTATTCTCGGCAAGGGATATTTGTTCTTAATTGTCATCTTGTTCAATTGAAGATAATCAATGCACAAACGAAAGGTGTCATCCTTCTTTTTCACAAATAGAACCGGAGCACCCCAAGGTGAGACACTAGGCCTGATAAACCCTTTCTCTAACAACTCTTGCAACTGCACTTTTAATTCTTTTAGTTCAGCAGGTGCCATTCTGTAAGAAGTGATCGATATCGGGCCTGTGCCTGGAAAATCATCAATGGCAAACTCTATCTCCCTAATAAGTGGTAACCCTGGCTAGTCCTCAGGAAAGATATCTGGATATTCACATACTATAGGAATCTCCCTGAGATCTACACTTTATTTCTTAGTATCTACAATATGTGCCAAAAACACTGCACGTCCCTTTTTGATAAGCTTACTTGCCTTCATCACAGAAATGACATTAGTCAAGTATGGTCGGTTCTCGCCCAGGACAATCACCTATATTCACATACTGTTTTTATAGACTCGACTAACTTTCACTCCATGACCCAAAGGATTTGTCACTAATATATCACAATCTAATTCCTCTGCTACCATATTCCCCTGACTAGGTGGTGACATGTATAAATATGAATGTGTAGAACTCGGATCTATCAGTACAAATAAATCAGTATCATAAAGAGAAAATTTACCGATAATGACATTCGGGGCATCCTGCTCCTCACGAGCTCTCATGGCATATGCTTGGGTTGCGGCTCGACTACCTTCTGCTCTATTCACTGATTCTGATATACTCTGCCCAATCCTGTTGCTTCTAGACTGTCCATGTCCCCTACCTCTGTCTCGAGTGACATTCTGAACCTGCACAGATACTACACCACCTGTACCTCTTCCTCTAGGGCAATCTTTCAGTTTGTCCTCTGTAGATCCGCAATGTAAGTATGCTCCAGTAATCAACCAACAATCACCTACATGTAATCTCCCACAATGTTGACATATGACAGATATGAATCTTTTTTTACCAGAAGCTGGTGCACTAGCTGTAGACCCCTCTAGCCTCAACTGTTGGATTTGTCTAGCTGAAAAATTTGATCTAGCACCCCATGACTGGAAAAACCTATGCACTATTCGTCCCCTTTTTCCTGATGTCTGGGCCATGCTAATTGTCGGCCTCCGTGGTGACTCTTCTATCCTCTTTCTCTTTGACCTCTTTTTCACATTGATGGCTGAGGATACTAGTGTAGCAAAATCCTCAAGCTGAAGGATGGTCACCATATTCCCAATATCATCATTAAGCCCATCCTCAAATCTACGACATCTGTCTGCCTCATCTGCAATGATTCCAGTCGCATATTTACTTAGTCGGGTGAACTCCATCTCATATTCAGCGACTGACATGTTTCCTTGCTTCAAGTCTTGAAACTCCCTTTTCTTTTCATTGACATAAACTCTAGGCACATACTTCTTATTAAATTCGGCCTTGAAGAAATTCCAATAAGGTGGTTTCGGTGTCTGGGGCTTTGATAAAATTGATTTCCACCAGTCATAGGCATGATCTTTTAAAAGGGACACTGCATATCTAATCTTTTGTTCCTTTGGACACTCAAGTTCCTCAAACACCCTTTCTATGGACTCCATCCAAAACTCTGAAGCTACTGGGTCATCCTCCCTCCTTCGCATAAAATCTGTGGCCCCATATTTTCTCAGCTTATCAATCTGGGGTTTTGGCTGAGGTGGAGGAGGAGGTGGAGCTGGTTATGGAACTGCTTGTACTATCCATTGCAACAAGTTTGCTATATGTTCCATAAGAGGCTCCTGTCCCAAATTAGCCTGTCCCTCTTCTCTAGGAGGAGCTACTACACTCGACCCACAATCTCTTACTGATAGAGGTTGTCTAAGATTGGCTGAGTCTGAAAGGCTATTACTTAGTTAGTCTTCTGAGAAATCTTGTTCCGATCCGAAATCCATATCTACCTATAAACCAGACCCAAGTCAGATAATTGCAGCATTTTATACATATGCATGAGACACATATTCTATTTTACACATACTGATTAAGAATCAATTAGCCTGGGCTTTGATACCACTAAATGTAGCGCTCCCTTACCCTACTAAACCTTAATAGGATATGGAAGTGCTAATAAGCTTTTTTTTTTTTACAACCAATGTACAAATCATTGTAATAATTTTTTTTTCGAGTTTATTATTAGAGAAATATTTATTACTTTTTTTTTCATTTAAATATATAACTAGTGATGGAAATAGTTTGATTTAATTGAACTCATGCAATTAAACCATAATATTTAGAAATAATACTAGATTTATAAAATTACAAAATTCATTCCTTATAAATCTTACATGCCACAAATTCACATAAAAAAAATTCTTAGAATTTAATTTTTACAACATAATTTTCAAAACATACAAAAAGAACTAGACTGCTGCAATTTGATCTTGGGGGTTCCCTCTTTTTCGGTCGCCCTATCGGAACAACTACTTCTATTTATCTGCGCGTGAAACACACGCGCTAAGCTTCTAGCTTAGTGGTACGTTTCACAACTATCCAATAATTACATAAATAATTCTAAAATAAAATTTTTGAAACAACAATTAATTTATTAAGCATGCCAAATATTCAATTAATAATAAAACCATTTTCTTCATGCAAAAATATTTAATTCATCAATTATGACATTTCATTCATTAAGCATGCTTGAAATTTCTTAACAATTCAAGATATAAAATTCACAATATCAATTTCATAATTTACATTTTTGTTATTATTTATTTAATAGCCCACGACATCTTAGACCGGAACTAAACACTGGATACAGGGTTTCTGCTCTCCGGCAGTATACTCACTGCCTACATAATTATTTTATAACTCGGCGTTTAACGCCTACATTTCCAATAACATCTCAACACTTTTTTGGTGCCTACGTAATTTTTGAACTCAACACTATTTCTTAGTGCCTACGTAATTTCAACTCAGCACTATTTCTTAGTGCTTACTTAAATTAAATATTAGCACTATTATTTTAATTGATGTGAAAATATAAAGAAGCCCATTACTCTACCTGCGGACTAGAATCAGGATAGATGACATGTCATTAAGGGGTCGAACGGTACCATACTATTCCTCAACCAATGTGGCTTAAGCTCTGGGAGCGCCATTGGTCTGAGATGCTCGGTCAGTGTGACTTAAGCTCTGGGAGCGCTACTAACTTGAAAAGCTCTGATGAGCACATATAAATGAGGATAAGGTGGCTTAAGCTCGGGGAGCGCCCTTGGTCTGGTTATTCATCTATGATAAAATTATACTCAATTAATATGGCTTAAACTTTGGGAGCGCCATTGATTTGAGAAGCTTTTATGAGCCAGATAGTGGACAGGGTGGCTTAAGCTCGAGGAGCACTCCTGATCCATAACCCATATCCAGTCAGTCCAAATTTAGAGTGATGTGGGCAAGATAATGAGGATATGTCAGAAAAATAAGAAAAGAAAAGAATAAGAAAATGATGATGATATGAGATTGAGATATAATGATAAAGAGATTAACCGAGTAATTTACCCTCAAAGATATATGAAAATAACATTGTCTATGTGAGCATGACATTGATACTTGTATGAAATAGGAATATGTTGATAGTCATGGCATGCAAACATTGTAATGCATAAAATGATACATGTTAATGCTTGTTGCATGATATAGTATATTGTCTTATTTATATCCACCACTAAGCTTAGAGCTTAGCGTGGGAGTTTCCTTCCGCGCAGATATAGAAAGGTAGCTGAAAGCGTTAGATAAAGCAAGTGGTGATTCTATTCAAGTAAAGCATCCGAACTTTGAGAAAGTGGGTTACAAGCTTTGAATTTTTGTATTTGGCTTTTATATTAAAGAATGTTAGAGTTTGTAAAACTTACTTTTAAAGTTTGTTAAGAATTAATTTTATGTTTAAAATTTCTATCTTGTGTAAAGAAATTGTACCCTGGTTTTATGTATATATCTATATATATGAATGTTAAGAAAACAAAGGTAAAATAATAAATAAATAGCGATTTGAAGAAGTAAGGAAGTCAGGCAATAGCGCTCCCTTATCCGGGCACATGTGGTTCGGGTGAGGGGTGCGGCATTACAATCCCTCTTCACACGCTCCTTAGACTTGCATCTGAAGCAAGCACCGTATTCTTCTAGAATTCCTCTCTATGGTGAGGCAAGTACCACAAATTGGATCTCTGTTAGATACTATAGATATAGGAGAACCATGGAGTCTCACTATCTCACTAACATAAATCTCAGCAAGCTTATCTAGTGAATACTCCCCTTTAACTGGAAAAAAGTGAGTTGATTTAGTTAATCTATCCACTATCACCTCAATAGAGTCATGTCCTTGCTGGGTGGATGGCAAACCAGACACAAAATCCATGGTCATGTGCCCCCACTTCCATTCTGGTATAGGAAGAGGATGAAGAGAACCAGAAGGAGATTGATGTTATACCTTAACTTGTTAACATACTAGACACCTTGCAATAAAATTTGCCACATCTTTCTTCATGCCTTGCCACCAATAGTTTTCCTTAAGAGTTCAATGCAATAGTAATGCAAAGGCTTGTGCCAAGGTGGAAGCAAAGCTTACACCTATTTGATCTATGAAAGATTGAGCACTGGGAGGAGCATGAGGTGGAACATGATGATGTTCAGGAGGAGGTGAAGAAATAGTTGCTGCTCTAGATTGCTCACCACTATCAACATAACTATGAAGAAGCATAAACTAGCTATTTGAAATCATGATGAAAAATCTAAAACCATTAACCCTTACTAATTTTCCTTGAATATGGTAATTCTATCCCAAGTGAATTAAACACACAATTAACACCTTCTTGAGTTTTTAGTTGAGCTCTAATGAAGAAATAAGCTAAAAAGTAAAAATTAACTCATTTTTATGGTGATTTGGAGGTGTGGCTAAAGTTTAGGAGTGGTTTTAATGGTGGTGAGGGTTTGGGTGATATGAGAAGGATGAAGAAGAAGAGAGGAAGTGATAAATTCTATCTTGAGAAGTTTGGGTCGTATTAGGCCAGCTTTATGCCCAAAAGAGGTGGTTTTTGTCTTTTTCTCATTAACTAGTCACATGTCATGCACATGAGCCATTAGTATAAGCACCTCACTTAATAATTCTATATTTTCATGCTAAATTGATTAAAAAATCAAGCCAATTATAAGATCAAATCAAAAGCTAAATTAATGGGCTAATGAGCTAGAAAAATCAGCATACTATGTGATCACCTAAAATATATTTTTCACTTAATATACAAACATATTACTAATGCTAAATGCATTATGCTATGGGTATGGGTGTCACAATATATATACTTAACCTCAACTAACCCACTGTTTACAAAAATATAACTTTTCAATAAACAATTACATGTTTTTAAACAAAAAGGCTTATACAGAACCTTAACCCCAAAACCATCTCATGTACAAAAGAAATATAAAGATGACATATAACATTGACTCTTAATATGGCCATTTCTTTTCAGCAAGTCAACTTCTACTATCCCTCTAAGCTCCAACCTGCGTACAGAAAACCCACACGCGAAGCTACTGAAAGCTTAGTGGAACATATAGGTATAAAAATTCAAGCATGCAACCATATAAGTCATATCATAGTATATCTGCATGTTCATGTTATAAATAAGTAGTCTAATGCATGACAATGCAATCACCATATCTTATATCGACGATCATACATAGCAAGCATTCATATATAAAACTAGTTCACTTAACCCTTACCTTTTTCCTTTTAATTCATTTTGTTTTTCTCATGACTTATCATTTTCCAATTACTGTTTCCTTTTTATTATTGTTTTCTTTTAGTTCATTACCTTGCCCAAAACTCTAAGTTGGACTATCTGGATACGGGTTACGGAACTGGTGCACTCAAAACCGAGCTTCAACCTCACTGTCCACTAACTGTAGGAGTGTTCATCCGAACTTCTTAAGTCAAAGGCACTCTCCAAGCTTCGAGTACCTTGTCTTTAAATTGTATGGAAATAAGGACCAAGGGTGCTCTAACCTGAGCTTCAGCTACCAAAGCCATAAAGAATATTCTACGGTACTGTAACTCTCTCAATGGTATGACATTTATCCTAGGCCAAATCAGAGATTAGAGAAAAGGGCATTTTCGATTCTTATAACATATTTTGCTCGTCCTTTAATTTCTATGATCAATTTCATACTCACAAACACAAAACTATTATATTACTCATTTTGCATCATCATATATGCCATTTATGACTATATCATTCTCCATATGTATCTTAAAACAATCCATCACATCTCAATCATAAATCATAAATTGTATATGCAAAAATAACATGGTTCATGAGCATAAACTACATATTCATGATCGTGAAGGGCCATTCATGAGTACCCCTTTATCCATGAACCAAATCATGATTGTTCACGTGAAAGCTTCTATCCCCAAACACACATTATTCACGGTCGTGACTATATGTTCCTGGGCAAGAAATCAAACATTCATGACCGTGGATCAAACTATGAATACTAGATATTAACGTTCATGACCATGACTATATGTTCATGGGCTTGAACTCATGCATTCACGACTGACTTAGTTGTGATGCAAGGCATGAAATCTTACCATTTAGGGCATTTTTTAGGTTCATGTTTTACGGGCATGACTCTCTTTATCGCGAGTGTGAATTATGTATGTATGCAATATTCACGGGTGTGACAACTTTATTGCGGGCGTGAATTTTGGATTTTCTAGTACAAAAAATAGAGTATAACAAAGTCACATGCAAGTATTTCTAAGATTGACTAATGCCAATTACTCCTATCAATATTCAACCACATATCAAACTAGCAACATGCCTTTAACATCAATTAGAACATTCATAACACATTTCATGCCAACATGCCTTTTGAATATCATAATCTCCCTAGCTAATTTACATGGAATTTCTAACAAATATATCACATAATCCTCATGCTTATACATATGAGAAGCTCATTCACATCATTTAACACATTTTATAACTTAAAATACATCAATATGCAATATAGAGGAATTAATATGCGTATATGTACTAACTTTTGCAAATCTAAACCCTTCAAACTTGCCTAGCCCTTGGTTGATGTAACATCCTCGACCTTCTCCACATGCATATCTACATGCATTTTATTTGAACATATGCATTTTACATGTATTTCACTTGAACATGTGAATTCCATGTATATTTTTATAGGAACAAGTTCATGACACACACTAGCTATGTGTCCTAATATATTGTAATTGTATCGAGTTGCACGTGTGTTCTTATAACCTAAATGAGGGTAACATCATATTAAGAATAAATTGAATAAAGTGACTAAATTAAAGTAAATAAAATGACTAAGTCATTATTTTCTTCAAAAAAAATGGAAGAAATGGAAGAAGATCTATTATGTGTTAATCTTGATTATGGTGTTTGGGGTTCATAAATAGACAGTGATTTGTACCATGGTTTTGATGATTTTCGAGATCGAATTTGGAGAAGTGTAAAACATAAAAAGTGTGTCTTTATGTCTTAGGTTTATGGATATATAATCATCTTTCAATATGTGGTGTATATGAAGAGAAACCCTCTATTGCTTGAAACTGGTCCGGATGCAAACCCTAGCTGAGTTAGCTACTGTGTTTATTAGTTTTGAATATGAAAAAGCCATTATTTGAAGTATCTCAAAATATAAAAGTTGTAGATATATGTGTTATGTATCTATATACCCAATTTCAGGTTCATATGACTTGTTTATGTTAAGTTATTGGGAATAGAACCATGATTATTCTATAGTTTAAGCTGATTGCTTAGTGCCCTGTACAGGTCTAGAACAATGTTTAATTATTTTGACCTTCTTATAGATAGATTCTGTAAATTATCAAAGCATAAAAGTTATATGTATATGTCTTATCTAAAATTTGGTACTAATTTAAACTTAATATGTTATGTACAGAGTAAGTTATGGCCTTTACAAGTCATACTAGCCTGAAAGAGAATTCTGTTCTGGACCAGTAAAATATTGCTTATAATTTGAAAGTCTCAGAGAAATAATTGATAAAAGTTTTAAACATTACAAATGTTCCATTTGAACCCATATAAGTGTTTGTAAATTTTTATTTCAATAATAAATGTATATCATAAGTTAGATGAACCTAAATTGGTACCCAGAAATTGCCTAAAGGCAGAAAACATAATACAATTGGAAATTCCACCAAATATTTTACAATGCTCCAATGGCTTAGAAATTTTATATGTTATATAAATATATGTTAATTTTAATTAGGAATAAGAATCAGATTAATTGGTCAAGTATATAAAAATTTATGGGCTAAATAGTTCTACAAGGTCACATTAACTCATAAGAAAAATCTTAATTATTGATATGAACAATGCATATTAATTTGTTTAAGCCACATTAAGTTTCTCTAGTCATAAATTAATCAATTATATTTCAATATTATGCTCAAGACAACTTGGAGATATACAAGAAGGGGGTAGACAATAAGTTAAGGGTCGGAATCAAAGGAAAAAGGTGAGTCTAATTATGAATTGAATTCTTTAGTGAATATGAATGTTGTTTGCGATATGATTGTGATGATTTGTCCTTGATAATATGATGACGGATAATTTGTGACATTTATGGTACATATATGTGGTATAAATATGGTATATTTGAGGTATATATTTGACATATGTGACATATATATATACATGGTATATGTATAGTATATGCAAGGTATATGCGTGACATATGAGGCATATATATGCGGTATATGAGGTATATGTAATAAGGACACAATGGATGATGAATGCTTAGTTACAAATGCATATGCATAATGACTTAAAAGGCATTGTGACTAGTTAATCGACATTGCAAAACAAAAGAAGAGGCCTATGGCCCAACAAATGAGCAAATGAAACAAATGATGAAGCTAGCTAGAAATGCAAATGTTCACATGACAAATGTTCACATGGAAACTCGGGGCAGTTTCTGTTTAACTTGGTCACAACAAAATAAAATATATAAGCATAAGCATAAAAGAGCAATTATTGAATACTTGATTTTATCTACATTTATATGTTATTTACTAATGAAATGGAATATAAAATGTGTATTAAGTATACTTGTTATTTGCTATTATGAAATGCTTGGTACTTTAGAACTCATTTGATGGTTATTTTCACTCAGTCGCAACTCACCAAATTGCATCATTTTTCAGGTAGAGAAAAGTAGTAATTTATATTGAGGTGCTTATAAAAGTCATGGATCAAAGGTCACTGACCGAGCCTCCTCACTCTCTTTCTTTGCATTCTACACAAGCATAAAAGCATATCATTTATATTTGAGGGTTGAATACTTGCATATGTAAAATTACACTGAATATGTACTAGGATATATAAATGAATTCAACTTGTAAATTTACTAACTTTTAAATGTAATGTTTAAGTTATTAATATATGTGATGTTATAGGCAATGATCAAAGGATCTGTATTGATTGTGGAATTGTTGATGATAAAATGAGATGAGTTAAAAAAAAAAAAATTTACTCTCACTGTAAACATAAAATTTTATCTTATTCTTGTTCCAAAAGCGATAACTTAATATATAAATAGAATATGTGGTATATAGAAGTATAAGGTATTAGGTGTTACATTTTTGGTATCAGACAGGGATAGGTTCCATGGGAGCATGCATATGCATATAAGTATGATAACATGTGCATAATATGTGTTGAACATTATGTAGCGACATAATTTCATTTATTTTAGGGCCATCATAAGACATGATTCACCAAAGAATGAGAGGCTGACCGAAATGCATTCTCATGAGGCATCACCTCGTTTGCATAGAGAACAACCAACACTAGGAGCTAGAGCTCCCATGCATGCATCACAATCATCACATACATAAATGCCATATGAAAACCTAGAACAAGAAGTACAATGGCTTGAAATGCAAAGAGAAAGGCGTTGCGATAAGCTAAGAAAACATGGTGCAGTTGATTTCTATGGCTCGACTGATCCAGTTGAAGCAGAGACATGGCTTAAAAGGACACATAGGGTATTGAATATGATGAGATGCACTCTAAATGAGAAATTTGATTATACAGTATCTTTGCTTTAGGGTAATGCCTATGAATGGTGGGAGACAGTTCCATATAGTGATGCATAAGCTCCAGTTCTGATATGGAATGATTTTCTCTGAGAATTTCAAAATAACTATATGCCTGAGGCATATAAAGATGAGAGGAGAAAGGAATTCCTAAATCTAAAATAGGGGAGCATATCAGTTGCTGAGTATGAGGTGTTGTTTATCAAACTTTCCCATTATGCCATTTGTGGTCTCTACTGAAAGAGACAAATGCAGAAAGTTTGAGGAGGGACTCAAATATGAGATCAGAAATCGAATCATAATTACTGATCTTGATAGTTATACTAGACTCAGAGCTGCAGCAATTTGAGCTAAAAAGTTAATGAAAGAAGCTAGACAACAACAAATAAAAAGGGCAACATGAGAGTTTATTGGAGAGTCTAGTAGAGGATATGGAAAGAAAGCTAGACATATGCCAAGCCAGTCTGGCAACAGAAGTGGGTACTCCAGTTCTATAGGTCGAGGCATGACTTTCTCTTATTAAGGTAGAGGACAAAGCCAGTATACAGAATAAAGGCTTACCTGTATTCATTGTGGCAGACAACACATAGGTGAATGCAGAAGGCTCACATGAGCTTGTTATTTCTGTGGGTCTTTAGATCATATGTATAGAGATTGCCTAGAAAGAGCCAAATTTGCAAAGACCAGCAGAGGCAAAGGAGTATCTGAGACTACAATTGAAACACTAAGGGTTAACACTACCAGTGGGACACATTTCAAAGGCAGGGGCAGAACTGGTGCAGTAAGCAGAGGAGTGAGTAGATCTAAGGGTTAGAGTTCTAGACCCCTTCCACAGGCCAGGGTATTTGCTATGACTAGGCAGGCGGCAGTTGATGCTCCTGAGGTGTTTACTGGTAATATTTATATTTATGATATACTGGCATTTGCATTGATTGACCTAGGATCCACACATTCATTTATATCATTACATATGGCATCTAAGCTGCATCAAAAGCATGAGCCATTAGGATTTGACATAAATTGAGTACTCCATTGGGAGCAGTAGTAGTTGTGAATAATATATGTCATGGTTGTTCGATACTTATTAATAAAGCTGAATTGAAAGTTGAATTGATCTTATTATCATTGCATGAATTTCATGTAATATTGGGAATGAATTGGTTAACTAAACATCATGCCATAGTGAATTGTTTTTCTAAGGAGGTAATTTTAGAGTCCTCTGATAAACAAAGGATTATGTTTAAAGGTGAAATGAAGTTGGTACCTGCATGTTTGATTTCAGTAGTTAAAGCTTTTAAGATGGTGAAAGGAAGGTGTGAGGCTTTCTTAGCATATGTGACAGATATAAGAACTCAAGATATTATGCTATAGAATATTCCAGTAGTTTGTGAGTTCCCAGATGTATTTCTAGAGGATTTGCCTGGGTTGCCACTAGATAAAGAGATAGAATTTACTATAGATTTGGTGTCAAGAGCCGTACCTATTTCTTTATTTCCTTACAGGATGGCTTCGATTGAGTTAAAGGAACTTAAAACTCAATTGCAAGAGTTTCTTGATAAGGGATATATTCGACTTAGTGTATCACCTTGGGGAGCTCCAGTGTTGTTTGTAAGAAAGAAAGATGGAACGATGAGATTGTGTATATCCCAGTGAAGCATGTTCCTCAATTTGTGTGCGTATATCTATAATATGTCCTTTTTGCTATAGAACTCTGAGTCAGCTAAGAAGAAGCAATTCAGCATTGACAGTGATAATACAACCTGATCTTAAGCAGGTTCAATATTTTCAGAATTGTCATTGTTGGAATTTGGCTTGTTTGGTTTTCTGTCACGGTCCATGAGAGTCAGTCCTTCCATTTATTATTTATGGAGTTTATACTTTGCTTTTCATTAGTAATGCAGATATTAGACTGCCATTAGCGATATCTAAATTATATTAGTATCATTTCAGCTTGGTTGAGTCCTTTAGAAAAGGTGAAAATAGTAAAAGTGTTTATAATTGGGATCTCCATGGAATAACTCCAGTTTGAATCATTTTCCTTATCAATATATTTATTAACCATATTGATCTAAACTTAAAAATGCAAATTTGTTGAATCAGTTTCTTTTTTGGTTCCTAATTTGGGTCATAATGTTTCATGTGGTGTCATGAATTTGCCGAGCATCTTTGTGCTTTCCTCCTTAGCCTGAGCAAAAATAAGTTTTCCAGATTTGTGCCAGCTGACTGGGCTGTGCTATTTGTAAGTTTTCAGTACCAAATTCTAGATTTTGTGAGTGCTTAATTATTTTAGTCATCATTTTGCCACGTGTTTGCCTATTTAGTCTTATTCTTATTATCACTGTAGTGATGTGAGAAACAACAGCTTGACTGGGAGTATTCAACAAAATATAGGCAACACAACTTCCTTCCAGGTCTTGTATGTACTTCATCCAACTCAGCAAACTAAAATTGATGGAATTTTTACTAAATATACCTTCTATTGATAGGGACTTGTCCTACAACCAGCTAACAGGAGAGATTCCATTCAACATTGGTTTCTTACAAGTAGCCACATTGTATGTGCTTGCAACTTATCTCTATTATGGTTGACAACTTTGATTTTGGGAGTGCCCAATGCCATTTTATGAATTTTAATCTTGATCCTCACTTGATAATATGATAGATTTTGATCTCGGACCAGACTTCATTCCTCACATCAAGTTTTCTGTACTCAAATACAAGAACACTCAAGGTATATTTTCCTCATCTTAATATCATCAACCTTCTATTGATTTTAGTCATTATGGTTGCATAATTCCTACTTGAATTTCATGTGTATATAAATTTTCCAGCTATATATATATATATATTATGTTTCCAGATAGTTGCATTAACAGTTTAGCAATGATATGAAATCGATATTTTCAATCAACAATAGATTCAAAATCATCAATACCCATTCAAGATTTACTGATCATTAGATGTTTAAGGATATTATATATAATGTTTCTCTTTATTAAAAAACAATAAGACTTATATATATTGAACCTTTTTTTGTGTGGTTAGATATGGATCGAAGTTGGATGTATGGTAGACGCACTACATTTGAATATTTGAATGGAGTTGCGGAATTTATTAGAATTGCGGAGGAAAAGCAAATAAGGGAAAGAGAAGAAATGATTGTATGTCCTTGTGTTGATTGTAAGAACATGAAAAAGTTTCGAGATGTTCATATAGTGAAATCTCATATAATAAGACGTGGTTTTAAGGAAGGTTATAAGCGGTGGATATGGCATGGTGAGAGTGTTTTAACTGGGACACGTTCTAATAATAATGAATTTGATCAGCAAAGAGAAAATAACATTGATGATGAAGAGAATGATCGTGTAGATGAGATGATAGATGAAACGGAACATTTTGTGGAAAGGTCGGAATACCTTCAGAGATTGTTAAACGATGCTGATAAACCTTTGTATCCCGGTTGCAGTAATTTCACAAAATTGCCAGCCATTTTTAAACTCTGTAACATGAAAGCAAAAAATGGATGGAGTGATAAGAGTTTCACGGCACTATTAGAATTGTTGCAAGACATGCTTCCGGAGGGAAATGAGCTTCCCACATCTACATATGAGGCTAAGAAAATGTTGTGTCCCATGGGTATGGAATATAAGAAGATACATGCATGTCCAAATGATTGTGTATTATACCGAAATGAATATAAGGACTTGCATGAGTGTCCAAGGTGTGGAGCATCACGTTACAAATATGGGAAAGTTTCTTTTGAGGATAAAAAATGGCCTCCAGCTAAAGTATTATGGTATTTACCTATAATACCAAGATTCAAATGCCTGTTTGCAAATGCAAAAGATGCAAAAAAATTAAGGTGGCATGCAGAAGGAAGAAAACATGATGGAAAACTTTGACATCCTGCAGATTCTCCTCAATGGAGAACAATTGATAGAACGTTCCCAGAATTTGGTGGTGAAGTTAGGAATCTGAGGCTTTGACTTTGTACGGATGGAATCAACCCCCATGGCACACTCAGTAGTAAACATAGCACGTGGCCAGTTCTTCTTGCAGTTTACAATCTGCCTCCTTGGCTGACTATGAAGCGTAAGTATATTATGTTGTCGTTGTTGATATCAGGGCCTAAACAACTGGAAAATGATATTGATGTTTACCTTGCACCACTTATTGATGATTTGAAACTGTTGTGGGATGAAGGTGTGCCGATGTATGATGCATATAGTGAAAGCATGTTTACCTTACATGTCATGATATTTTGCACTATAAATGATTTTCTGGCATATGGTAACTTATCTGGGTACACCGTGAAAGGAGCAAAAGCGTGTCCGATTTGTGAGGACAACACAATGGACCAACGTTTAAATCATATCCAGAAAAATGTTTATATGAGTCATCGAACATTTCTGCCTCCTAATCACCCTTATCGTAAGAAGAAAAAGTCTTTCAATGGATATACCGAACTGCGAGTAGCTCGTTTGCCATTAACAGGAAATGAGGTTTTGAACGAGTTAGAGAAATTGATAATGCATTTGGTAAACCTTTTAAACCTGCTCAAAAGGGTCCTTGGAAAAAGAGATCTATATTCTGGGATCTTCCATATTGGGAATACTTACCGGTTCGTCATTGTATTGATGTTATGCACGTGGAGAAAAATGTTTGTGATGCTATAATAGGGACATTGTTGAATATACCTGGAAAAACAAAAGATGGTATCAAAGTAAGAAAGGATATGTTAGAAATGGGCATACGGATGGAGTTAGCGCCTCAAGATACAGGAAAACGAACATATCTTCCCCCAGCTTGTTATACGTTATCTAAAAAAGAGAAAACAAGCTTTTGTGAGTGTCTTTATGTTGTTAAAGTTCCATATGGATTTTCATCAAATATTAAAAGTCTTGTGTCAATGAAAGAATTAAAGTTGATAGGTATGAAGTCTCATGATTGTCATGTTTTGATGCAACAATTTTTACCGATAGCAATTCGAGGAATACTACCGAATCATGTGAGGAATGTTATCATAAGATTTTGTTTTTTCATCAAATATTAAAAGTCTTGTGTCAATGAAAGAATTAAAGTTGATAGGTATGAAGTCTCATGATTGTCATGTTTTGATGCAACAATTTTTACCGATAGCAATTCAAGGAATACTATCGAATCATGTGAGGAATGTTATCACAAGACTTTGTTTTTTCTTCAATGCAATTTATTGTAAGGTCATTGATCCAGATATTTTGGATGCGTTGCAAGCCAATATTGTTGTTACTCTATGTCAATTTGAAATGTATTTTCCACCTTCCTTTTTTGACATAATGGTGCATTTGTTTGTTCATCTTGTTAAAGAGATTAAATTGTGCGGTCCAGTGTATTTGAGGTATATGTATCCTTTTGAGAGACTCATGGGTATCTTAAAAGGGTATGTGAGGAACTGATATCGACCTGAAGGTAATATTATTGAAGGTTACTCGGTTGAGGAGGGTATTGAATTTTGCACAGACTACTTATCAGGTGTTGAACCTATTGGCATTCCTAAGTCTCATCACGAGGGAAGACTTGGAGGTAAAGGAACAATTGGATTTAAAATGGTATTACCTGGTGCTCAGATGCGTGAGAAAGCACATCTCATTGTGTTGCACCACCTTACACAAGTTCATCCATATTTAGAAGAGCACATGTCCATTTTAAGGCATCTGAATCCATCCAAAGGTGAAATATGGTTGAAAAATGAACATAATAGTTCTTTTATTGGATGGTTTAAAGACCGAGTGATGCGTCAGTTATCAGAAGTGCCAGAAGATGTAACTGATACCATAAAATGGTTAGCCTATGGCCCTAGGTTGAATATACGGTCTTATGAAGGATATGACATCAACGGATATACCTTTTACACTAAACGTCAGGATGACAAAAGCACAATGCAAAATAGTGGAGTTACTTTGATAGCTTCATCACGATAATTTTCTAGTGCTAAAGACACCATGCCAATAGATTCTACGATGTCTATTATGGTGTAGTTGAAGACATTTGGGAGCTTGATTACAGGGAATTTATGATTCCTCTCTTTCGATGTAAATGGATTGAAAACTGACGCGGTGTTCGAGTGGATGAGTTAGGAATCACTTTGGTTGATTTTAGCCGATTGGGTTATCAAGATGATCCATTCATTCTTGCTTCACAGGCTAAACAAGTATTTTATATTATTGACCCTAACGATAGTAAGTGGTCTATTGTTCTTCAAGGTAAGAGGCGTATTGTTGGTATCGATGATGTGGTAGATGAGGAAGAATATGATCAGTTTGATGAGACTCCCCCGTTTTCTATTAGGTTACCAATGCCAGTTGGGGAATATATTTTAGATTCAAATTACATGCGTGATGATCATACCGAAGGCATATGGATTGAAAAAGGACAATAATTGATGCATATATGTTTCTTGTAAGTTTATTTATAAATGTGTATTATGATTAATGTGGTTTATACTCATAATTACCAGTTTTGTTATTGTTTATCATATAAATCTATTGTTTTTATTTCCCTTTAAAATAAAGTATTATTATTGTGGATTATACTAACATGTTTCTTTGTTATGCTTATGTTATAGGAAATCATGACCAATGAACAACCAGATTCTGAGCCATCAAGTATCATGACAAAAAGGAAAACTAGGGGAGCTACCACGTGTAAAAAGCAAGGGAATGAACAAAAAACAATAGATTTCGATGAGTTTGATCGCCCAACAGGAACATGCGCCAATATATTTAGTTCTTACATTGGCCTTGTAGCACGTTCCCATGTGAACATCACAATAAAAAGCTGGGATCTGGTCGATAAGGGTCTTAAAAATACAATTTGGGAAGATATCAAGGTAAGTTTCCTTCAAATCTATTAACAAATTTGATTGTAAAGAAGTAAAACTAATTAATCTAAAATATTATTTTGCAGAAAGAGTTCAACATTCCGGATGATAAGAAAAATATTGTACTCATAACTGTTGGAATGTGGTGGAAGGATTTTAAGTATCAATTGGTGGTTAAGTACATAAAGAATAAATCAATACAAAAGTCACAATTGGAATTATATAACTTCATCACTGAGAAAGATTGGGAGGAGTTTAAACAAGCACATGAATCTGAAGAATATGAAGTAGATTAATTACATTTATGCAATGCTTGATAATGGGATCTTCATTATTTTGTTAACAGCAAATCAGTGTCAAGGCGAAGGCAAAGCAAGCAAAGAATGTGCATCTATATTTCTTGGGTCGTGTGGGCTATGCTGGGAAAAGGACTCAATGGATTGTTGAAGATCCCATCTCTTCTTTTTCATCATCACCATCTATGAGCTCTGATGTTACATCATCATATGATCGAAGCCTAGATTGGGTAAGAGCTAGAACAAAAAAGACAGAAGAAGGAAATTATATAATCCCAGTAGAAAAGACAAAAGAGGTGGCAACAAAAATTGTAAGTATAACTTGCTAAACAAACAATGGTATCAAGGAATATGTTTTTTTTTATCTATGATTGCTTATAACATATTGTTTATCTGGTGAATAGGAGACATTACGGGGAGAAGTAGCCCAAGGTAGCTGGGTACTAGAGAGGCATAATGACATATTGTCACGTGCACTTGAAAAGCCCGAACATTATGGCTATGTGAGAGGTGTTGGAAGTGCTGTGACCATCAAAATATTTTATGGTAATCCTGGAAAAAGGAAACTAGCAACATCCGTCTCACCTGAAGTTATTGAAACACTTGAGACTAAAATAGAGGCCAGATTATTTGCTAAATTCTCGGCACATATTGCACATCTTGAGAATATGATAGAGGAGAGAACTATGAAGTCCTCTCAAATTGGCCCTGATATGGAGGTGGAGATGGGTCCTTCATTTGCTCGCCCAACTCCCAGTAGTTGTCACTCTGTGGACCCACCATTTCCAATATCAGAATTATAGGTAAAAAGTACATTAATTTTATTAGTTCCACTTCCACTTTAATCTAGCTAATATTGATTTTTTGTGTTTTTGCAGACACCTACATCATGCAGAGTTGCTACCATTAATGAAGGTAAGCAGGTGATTGTGGCAAGGGGTATGGTTTATCCATCCCTTATTGATGCTATGGTGCACAATCGACCTATCATGCCCAATCACGTCAAGGTATCTGTAGATGAAGTATTATCTGGTTGTCATGAAGCTAAACTTCATGTGCCTACTGAATACTTAACTACAGTTGGAAAAGTAGAAGGTAGCTTTGTTCAATGGCCATAACATCTTGTGGTTCTTGGAGAGGTAATAATTTCTAAACTTATAAAACAATAAAATATAGATTATCGCATTTCATATATCATAATATATCATAATTTATTATTAATTGATAGGAACTTAAATCCAAGCCATTAAAGAAGGCTCCAAAGAATAAACAAGGTAGCGGTTTATCGAAAGAATCAGCTACAAAGCAACATGGGCCTTTAATTAATGAGAACATTTTGGCAACTTTGAGTGGTGACATGAGGTTGATGCATGAAATGGTTGCTAAATTGCCTACTGGGTATATTTTTGAAGTTCTTGCAGACATTACAGTGTTTAAGTATCCAGTAGATAATCAGATGATTCATGTTGGTATGGAAGACATCGCTCAACTCATCTCCATGGAATGGCTTGATGTCTCGATCATTCAAATGTTTATGATGTAAGATTATACTAATTATTACTAATATTATAAGATTGATTTAAAAAATACAAAAATAATACTTATGTATGTATTGTGATTCATGCATGCAGGTACCTTCATAACTTGTGCGATACATTCTTCATATCATCGATCAGATTTCTTTATCCAACAATGCTTCGTTTGATGTTCACAGAGACTAACTCAACAGAAAGATATATTATAGAAGCTTTGAAGGAACAAAGAGATAAACATTTCATTCTACTACCATATTTCGAGAAGTAAGAAATATTTACATTCATATTTGTACAATTTTTATTCTCAACATTTTTACTAACTTCTAACATATTTGTATATCTATAGTAACCATTGGATGTTGATTGTATTTTGTTGTGAACGGAGTGAGGCATTTTTCATGGATCCTCTATCTCGTGGCAGTCGCGATATAAGTCTGAAACCTCATATTAACCTGTAAGTTATAATACTACTAGCTAATAGTTTCTACGATGTTTGTAGCATTTTCAATATTAAAGCCGATTTTGATATACATTTATTTTTCAGAGCCTATAGAACTTATGCTATAGGAGGTGGAACAAATAAAGGTGTCAGTTAAAATGGAATGACATTTCGGTGAGAATTTTATATTCTGAATTACTAGTTAAATTAAAGTTTTTGTGATTTTATTTTGTTTTTTCTATTTTAAGTGTCCTCACCAACAAGGAGGTGTTGAATGCGGATATTACATCATGAGGTATATGTACGAAATTATCGTATATCATAACAGTGATACAACATTGCTTAAGGTACATTCTTTCAAATACTAGTCAGTTTATATTACAAGTATGATACATAACTAGCTATTAATTGTTTCATTTCTAACATATTTTCTATTATCTGTTTATTTGTCTTGTAGGTTTTGAAAAAAGATCATATAGTCAAATCAAATAGATGAAATTCGGCATATGTGGTCAAATTACTTTATGAGAGAGTGTATGTAATCTTTTTATTTACTTTTGTAAAAGATTTCATATATATTAATGAGAAATACAATTTTAAATTAAAGAATTTTGAATAACTTGTAGATTAATTATTTAATGTGTATTGTTTTAGGCATGATGCTATTGCTTTGATTTATTTAATTTTTTTATTTTGTGTTGTCCTGTGAATTCTTGATTATTGAGTTTTGTGAGTTGAATGTTGGATGCCTATTGTGGCTTATTGAAGCCGAATTATTATGAATTTTGAAGTGCGCAGGTTATATATATATATATATATATATATATATATATATATATATATATATGGTAGCATTATAATATATATGAACCTAAATTTAAAAAAAAAAAGCAAATACGTGTCTGTCATTTAATAATAGCATACGCATATAATAGTTATACGCGTCTGTCGTTTACTAATAGCAGACGCGTATAACCTTGATTATATGCGTTTGTCGTTTACTAAACGACAGACGCATATAATCAAGGTTATATGCTTCCGCTATTAGTAAACGACAGACACGTATAACTATTATATGTGTCTGCTATTATTAAACAACAGACGCGTATAATTGATTATATGTGTCTGTCAAAACGACAGACGCATAAAATTTATATCATATGCGTCTCCTATATATGTGTCTCCTATATATGTGTCTACTATTTGACAGACGCATAAAATGCAAAATAACATACACATATAACACTATTTTGTACTAGTGTATCTAGTGCATGATTTAGAATTGGCTGTAGTTATGTTTGCTTTGAAAATTTGGAGACATTATTTGTATGGCGAGACATTTCAAATTTTTACAGATCATAAGAGCTTGAGTTACTTGATGACACACAAAGAGTTAAATATGAGAAAAAGTCGATGGTTAGAGCTGTTAAAAGATTATGACTGTACAATTGAATACCATCCAGGAAAGGCCAACGTAGTAGCAGATGGATTGAGTAGGAAGTCTAATAGTAGTATAGGTCACTTGCAAATATCAACTTTTCCATATTTGATTCAATTACGGTCCGTGAATGTTCAATTGAATATGCATGATGGTGGATCATTAATTGCTGCTCTTCAGGTCAGACCTATATTGAAGGATAGGATCAAAGTTGCACAGAGTAAAGATTCTAAATGTGTGAGAAAATTGAATTAGTAAGACAAGGAAACAATAAATATTTTCAATTGCAAGACGATGTACTGATGTTAAGGTCAAGCATATGTGTTCCAAACATTGACAACTTGTGCCAGGAAATAATGGAAGAAGCACACAATGCACCTTATATAATGCATCTGGGGATGACTAAGATGTATCACAGTTTAAGACCTCATTATTTGTGGCCAAGAATGAAGAAAGACATAGTTGAATATATTTCTAAATGCTTAACATGTCAGCAGAGTAAGATAGAAAACCAACCACCAGTTGGTAAACTACATCCTTTACTAGTGCTATAATGGAAATGGGAAAAGATAATGATGGATTTTGTTTATGGATTGCCCAAAACTCCACAGAACAATGATGCAATATGGGTAATTATTAACAGATTAACCAAGTCAGCATATTTTCTACCGATCAGATGGGGGTATACACTTGAGAGTTTAGCCAAATTATATGTCAATGAGATAGTCAGGTTGCATGACATTCCAATGTCCATTGTTTTTTATAGAGATCCATGATTTACTTCACATTTTTGGGCGAGTTTATAGAATGCATTGGGAACAAATTTGAATTTCAGTACTGCATTCCACCCATAGACTGACAGACAATCAGAATGGACAATACAGACATTGGAAGATATGCTTAGAGCATGGGATGAGTATATAACATTGATGGAGTTTGCATACAAGAAATAATATCATAGCAATATTCAAATGGCACCATATGAGGCATTGTATGGCAGGAAGTGCAGAAGCCCTATCATTTGGGATGTAGGGCCAAAGATAGTACAAGATACAGTAAATAAGATCAGAATTGTCAAGAATAAGCTAAAGGCAGCACAAGAAAGATAGAAAAGTTATGCTTATCAACATAGAAAGAAGATGGAATATGAGTCGGGTGAAAAGGTGTTTTTACGAGTATCTCCATTGAAAGGGGTAATCTGATTTAGCAAGAAAGGTAAATTGAGCCCAAGATACATAGGGCCTTACGAAATTCTTGAAAAGGTTGGTCCACTGGCATACAGATTGGCTTTACCACCAGAGATGGCTCAAATTCATAATTCCATGTGAGCATGCTTAGAAGATACATGTCAGATCCTACACATGTACTTAAAGATCAAGCCATTGAGATTGTAGAGGACATGAGTTATGCAAAAGAACCAGTGGAAATCACTGGATACAAGACTAAACAGTTGAGAAACTGGGAAATACCTTTAGTTAATGTATTATGGAGAAACCATTCACAAGAAGAGGCAACATGGGAAACAGAAGAAAATATGAAAAAGCAATATCCACACCTGTTTCCAGGTATTAAATTTCGAGGATGAAATTTTTAAAAGGATGGGAGAATTGTAACATTCTTGACCTTCTCCACATGCATGTCTACATGCATTTCATTTGAACATATGCATTTTACATGTATTTCACTTGAACACGTGCATTCCATGTATATTTTTATAGGAATAAGTTCATGATATGCATTAGCTACGTGTCCTAGTATATTGCAATTGTATCGAGCCGAACGTGTGTTTCTATAACCTAAATGAGGGTAACAAGATATTAAAAGTAAATTGAATAAAGTGACTAAATTAAAGTAAATAAAATGACTACATTAAGATAAGTAAATATTTTATATTGTTAATTTAATTAAATTGAATCAAAAATTAAATTGCATATTGTGTTGATTTATGTAATAATAATATGAATAATTAGAATAAGAAGACATAAAAAGAAAAAGAAAATTTGTGGTGGCCTTTAACTTATTAGGCTAAGTCATTATCTTTTCTTCTTCTTCTTCTTCTTCTTCTTCTTCTTCTTCTTCCTCTTCTTCTTCTTCTTCTTCTTATTTGCTTCATTCCTTTAATCCATCTTTTTTTAAGTTCCAGTCATCTTTTTTTCTCTCTTTCACTTGAAACTTTACAGCAACAAGATTAGTCAATGGTGATTATAGGTGAGTAAATATATATTTCGTGTTAATCTTGATTATGATGTTTAGAGTTCATAAATAGGCAGTGTTTGTACCATGGTTTCAATGATCTTTGAGATCGAATTTGAAGAAGTGCAACATATAGAAAGTGTGCCTTTATGTCTTAGGTTTATGGATATATATGAAAAGAAACCCTCTCTTGATTGAAACTAGTTCGGATGCGAATCCTAGCTGAGTTAGCTACAGTGTTTGTTGGTTTTGAATATTATAAAGTCATTATTTGAAGTATATCAAAACATACAATTTGTAGATATATGTGTTATGTATCTGTATACCAAATTTTAGGTTCATATAACTTATATATTTTGAGTTATTATGAATATAACCATGATTATTCTATAGTTTGAGCTAATTGCTTAGTGCCCTGTACAGGTCCAGAAAATGATTTAATTATTTTGAGCTCCTTACAGATAGATTCTGTAAATTATAATAAAAGTTATAGGTATATGTTTTATCTAAATGTTGGTACTAATTTCAATTTAATATGTTGTGTATAGAGTAACTTATGGCATTTACAAGTCATATTGGCTTGGAAGACAACTATGTTGTGGACCAGTAAAATATTGTTTATAATTTAAGAGTCATAGAAACATAATTGATAAAAGTTGTAAGCATTAAAATGTTCCATTTTCACCCATATAAGTGTCTGTAAATTTTCATTCTAATGTGAAATATATATCGTAAGTTATGATGAATCTAAATTGGTACTCTGAAACTGCCTAAAAGCAGAAAATAGAGTACAAAACAGAACACAATTGGAAATTCCACCAAAAATTTTACAATGCTCCAGTGGCTTGGAAATTTTAATATGTTTTCTCTATCTGACATGTCATTTCGCCAGTATTCGACCCTCTCCTATCTGACAAAGGTTGTAGAGCTAGACCCTCTCGATTTCACCAAGTTCTTTCGTCTTCATCTTCATTCTATATACAAATTTCCCTGCTGTTTTTTTTTCTCCATTTTCGATTGTGTTTATTAACAAATCAGCAAATAACAAATCAGCAAACATTTTGGCTTCAATTGGTGGTGTAAAATTTCAAGTTGGGATTTAGGAGGCATATAAAATGTCAATTCTACAATGATTTAGGCCTTTAAATCTTTCTTGTTGGTAGGTTGGCGACAAGACTGGTAGCTCTAGTTCATCACACACAGCTGGTAGCTCCAGTTCATCAGATATAAAGTGTGAGGCTCTCGAGACTGAAATAAAATGTCAAATCTACATTGATTTAGGCCTTTAAATCTTTTCTTGTTGGTAGATTGGAGACAAGGCTGGTAGCTCTAGTTCATCAGATATAAAGTGTGAAGCTCTCGAAACTGAGCCTCAAATTGTTCCGACTACAAAAGGCCACCGTCAAATTTTTTTAGGTTTTTATAATTATACTTGATTCTTCTCCCACCTGTGTAAAAGTTTTTTATGGCACTTTTCTTAAAAGGGTCTAGCTCTATAGCCATTGTCAGAAAGAAGAGGGCCAAACGCCGGCGAAATGACATGTTGTCAAACAGAAATCGAGAGAGAACAAGAGAGCGGTAAGAATAAGAGGGAGAAAGAGACAGTAAAGGCATGTCAATAATGCAAAGTTGCTTCAAAGCACTTTCAAGCGTTTACAAAAATGCTTAGAAAACTTAGTTGAGCTGTCTTGTCCAATCAAAAGGTTCCCACTCTCGAGCAAAATTTGCTACTGCCTGCCTTTGTACCTCTACCGACTCATGCCTCCTGTGACGATACATGTCCTCCTCCGGCAACTGTAGCATGCCTCTTATCACATTAAGCCCCAGGCAACTTTTAAACTGCTGCTCGTCGTCAATCACGTGGACAAACCCCTTGTTTAAACCAAACTCAACATGGAAGTAAGGGAAGTCCTTGGGAATCGAACCTCGCAAGCCCTTTTCACTTGTATCGATCAGTTTCTTTGCATTATGCTGGCTCCACTCATCTTCGGCTTCATCGATTGCCTGAAAAAAAACAAATCTTCAGACTCATCCAAGAGCGAGGAATTTAACAAAATGAAAATATATACATATAACTATGCCAAAGATAGCATATTGCTCCTCTTTTTTTTATTTTATTTTTTTCATTTTCTAGCAAAGTGACAAGTTCCCCAGTATATTCCTTAGCGCACAAGGAGATAATATGCAAATGCATGCTGCATTTAGATGAAAGCAACGTTGACAGAAGTTCACATTCAAACTTCAAGTAAAGAATGAATTATTTTAGTTTCACATGATATTACTGTACTTCATGTCCAATGTCATCTCGCTGTTTGAGAGAATAAAATGCACAATTTAATTGAGAGATTCTGAAGAGTCCCCGGAATTTTCCAAACCACTAACACAGAATCAATGCATCAGAAAAAGAAAACAGGTGAAAGAAAGCTTACCTTTTTAAAATAGAGGGGGGCTGCTTGAGCAATTTTTCGTGGCAGGGGAATACACTCTATTAAACAATGGTGACGTTGTTTTGCCAATCCCATTACCGTTTCCAGAAATACTAAATCCTTCTCTTGCTTTGCAAACATCATTATAAGGCATTTCTTGAAATTGCGAATTTCTTCCCATACATTATTGTCAACAGTCCTTGTGGCTGACTCATGCTGTAAAAGCCCAAAGCAGTCTCCATTAGAATACAAGAATTAAAGTAACAGAAACCTCAATCATGTCCCTTTAATTCCCAGGCATCTAAACTAGTTTGTTTTCATATTATATTATGCTAGAAGCTCTCAGGACATCTTAATTCAAGTAAAATAAATTTGCCCCCATCCATAATAATTCTGGAATATATCAAATTTTGCACAGTTTGCGAGTAATAATCCGAAGTAATGGCAAGGTAAATTGTGCGACAGATGAAAAATAATAGCCAATAGTAGACTGTTCTAGCATCATATGATAAGGTTAAGCTTACCTGCATAGGTAAGATGCAGCAATGACCTGGTACAACAGACTGCCATTGAGGCAACATCAAATACGTGAAGTTTGCTATTGACACAACAAGATGTTTTGGCTGGTTTGGGTTCTCAAAGCAAAAAAGGCAACGCTCTTGCTGAGTAAAGATGCGCTTTGCAAGAATATTCTTCTCTGAGAACTTGCGATCATTGCCTGCCCCCTTCATCCGCAACTTTTTGCTTGGGCCATCTTCAAAATCGTATTCATCATCTGCTCGAGCAGATAAACTATATTGTTTATTCTGGATTATCTTTTGAGCTAGGTGCCTGTCAGCATCATCTTCCTTCCTTTTGGCAGAAATATCTTGAACAACATACCTAGAAAGAAGAAAAGGAATATAAAATCATGGCACTGGTATGTGGGAATTGCAAAAGAGCCAGAATGGCGGGGCAATATTGGAAAAGGAAATTGGAAAAATATTTGCAACAATATTAGGTAATGTATGTTTTATCTAGAAAAATTTAAGAAAATTACAGGTCGCAAGATTACCTATTGGAGCGCCCGACACTTTGATGTCTGCTTAAATTTTCTCCAGGGACCTGCTTTCCCCTTATATTCTCAGCATCTTCCTATTAAAAAACAAACAAGCAAAGGAAAATGGCTCGAATAAGTCACTGAAGTCAAAAGGCTCATGCTTTTATGAGTTAAGGTAGGGTAGTAGTTACATTTTCCGTTTTCAATAACGGCCACTTCCCTATGCAAGCAACAAAACAAATTCTAATATCCAACTTTCTGACAGAAGTTTCAGAAACAGTGTTCAAGAATCCTAAGGCAGTCACTAGCTCCATTTTACTGGCCTAAACACATTTTGCTGTTTTGTTGAAACTGACAAAAAAAGGTCATAAATTCATGAAAGTTACTGATTTTACCAAGAAACAGTGGAGGGATATCTTACTGCTTCAATATTACAGCATACTGCACAAATTAAGCAAGAAGAAATCATTCCTGCAATGGAACTCATGTTTTTGCAACATTATGGCATCAAAAGCTAAAATAACATAGAATCTAGCATTTGGCTGCAAACACCCCATAATTCAAAGATAAAACACTTTCAACAAGCACCTATCCCTTAATTTTCCATTTTAATTTAAGAAGAAGAAAACACTTTCAGATATATGTTGAGACAAACAACAGCAATGGCAGAGAGTGCTCATCAATGATTGACGCTATTGAAATAGTTAAGAAGACAGAAAGATAGGCTAACAGAAGAACAGAAATGTAAAAACTGTGATCAGTCTTACCATAAGCTTGTCAGCTTCTTCATGCCTTCCTTTTATACGAAGCTGCAAAGCCTTAGCTGCCAGCTGGTTCGCACTCAATGATTCGTTAACTGTTGCAATGCCTTCACTAGGTTTATTCAATTCAGAAGAAGTGGCTTTTGACCCTTCATTTTCATCTTGGTTCATGAAGGTACTAACAGAACCGGCAGGATCATTATTCTGCTGACTAAGAACTTTGCTCATAAAGCTTCCATCATCAGCAAACTTATTTAAGCTAGACACTGCAGCAGAGATTATTCCTGCATCCTTATCAGACACCTTTTGATTTTTTTGTTTTCCCCAGGATAAAGAATCATGTACTTTGGGAGCTCTCATTTCAGGATGCCGGTAGTCTCGACCAGGATTCTGATGATAAAAATCATATCGCATTAAGTACTATAATCTCTTCTTACCCAAAAGCAAAGACAATTGATTATCCACTCCTTTCCTAAAATGACTTCATAAATATGGAAGAAAAAAAAAATCCAAGATTTTGCAAGTACCTTTTTTGCATCTCTCTCACTTTGACCATCTGCACCAGTTCCGTGCTCCTTTGTTTGCCCTCTCTTTCTACTTTTTACAGCATGTAGATGAGCATGTGCTGGGGCAGCAGTTCGAGATAATGCTGAGACAGTTAATTGACTGAGAGAACCCCATCTTTCTTCTACAACCTGAAAATTTCAATATTAAAACCAAGTTGATAAAGGCTATAGTCATGTCTGGTTAGAATAAGACATTAAAAAAACACCTCTTCAAGCATTTTTCCCTCTCGAGCCGCTTGCTCTTGTGCGCGTTTCAAGGCTTTCAGTCGCCAGCTTGCACCTCCATCCCCAACAATGGAAGAAGAAGATAGTTTGTCTCCACCTACTCTTCGTTCTTCTGCATCATCTGGATAACCACTTCCATTGTTCTCCAAATATGGATTCAATTCCCTGGAATTCACTTTATTTATCTGGTGAAAAGGAAAAAGAAAAAGAAAAAGAGAGAAAAAAAAGCATAAGCATACTTACAGAGCTCATGTAAGTACAACCTTTCTTGAGAGGTAAAAGAGACTGAAGAATCAATTACGCAGAATGTTCAATATAGCACAATGCTGGGTAAACACTTAATTCAATTCAGAAAAATTTTAGAAGGATGGTAAACAGTTGTCAACGGCGTTAACAAAATTCTAAGTTCAACAACTGAGTTACCTAAACTTTTATTATGTTCAAAACTGTCGACCCAAAAATTTTCAAGAAATAAATAAATAGAAACCCTCCAATGGAAAAATGACAAAAGCCGACAGCTGCATTTATGAAAGACATGTAGCATCACAATAGAGGTAACAATTTAAGTTAAGAATGTAGAAAGATGAAAGCTATTATAGAATATTTATTCCTTCAAAACTCAAACAATAATTAATTGCAGATAATAAAAGGAAAAGTAGGACAATAAACAAGCAAGTGAAAACTATGTGATGTGTGACTATAACTGAATCAGAAAAAAGAGCTTACATCCTCCACAAGCAGTTTCTCTGGCTGGTCAATAACACTCATTGCAGGCTTTCTATCTGTTTTGACTGCAGGTCTAAGCATCCAATCCAACCCCATTTCTTTTCTTGTTATTTCTATCTTCTCTGCAATATGAGATACTCTATCATCACCTAGAGATAGTTTATAAACACAATCAAACAACATGATTAGGCTTTATTAGTTGTCAAAAAATGTAACAAAATATAAAACATCAAATATCACAGACCAGGAAAATCATTACCCTCATACATTTCTCCTGTTTCCTTTCTCTTCTTCTTGCCTTCCTTTCCTCTGCCTTTTCCATCCTCATCTGTAGAGCCATATGAAGAGTATTCCTCAGATAAGTAATGATTCTTGGAACGTCT
The DNA here is from genome assembly GCA_023653625.1 of Triadica sebifera. Classification (NCBI taxonomy): domain Eukaryota; kingdom Viridiplantae; phylum Streptophyta; class Magnoliopsida; order Malpighiales; family Euphorbiaceae; genus Triadica; species Triadica sebifera. The sequence goes on from CM042899.1 coordinate 15,689,046, forward strand.
TGATCTTCTTTTTGACCTATCACCACCCTCATCTCCAGAATTATGATGTTTTTTTCTCTTATTTTTTCTTCTATTCCTTTCTTTCTTTTCATTATGGTCGAAGGTGCCCTCACTTTCACTATCGCTTGAATATTCAGATGAATGCTCATCAGAAGAGTACCATTTCATCTTTCTCACGGACCCTTTCTTTATTCTCCCAATATCATCATCTGAACTATTACTATAATTTGAACTCTTGCTTGTCCTCCTATGCTTTTCTCTGCTATCACCAGACTTCTTTCTATTTTCTGTATCTGCCTAATGTCAAAAAAAAGAAATTGAGAAACATTAGTAAAATGAAGTTAAAAAAAAAAAAAAAAAACCTCTATTATAAAAAGAACCAAAGCAAAATAAGAGTAAAGAATAATTCTTACTTCATTAATCTGGTCACGAGGTATGAACTTGACCCCAGAAAGCATACTTGTCGTTAAACACTTAGCAACCTAAAATCAGAAACAAAAAACACACTAAAAGATGTATCAGATCAATAGAAAAAAGCTTGTAGCCTCAAGCTACTCACTATATACTATATCAAAGCTAGGTTGGTCGGTGCAACAGTGAAGGGGATAAAAAGAACAGTAAAGCAGCTGATGATTGAACCAGGTAAGATCATTAGCAAGAAGCAAACTCATTCAGAATAAACAGTGAAGCTTCCCTTTCAAAATTGACAGGGAAAAACAAAATTATGAAGCAGCTGCCAATTCGCAGGCATTGTTTCACAAAATATGCTGAAAGAAACAGCATCTCACAAGTTCATCCAACCATTGAAAAAACAAAAGAGAAAAAAATCCAGATGGGTTAATTTTAATCTACTCCTTTACAGAAACAATATAGAACGTTTAGAGAAAACATAATCTTTGGACAAAATGAATTAAAACCTAATAATCCATGAAAATTACAAAATTTTGAGATATAACGTGGAAGCGTGATTGAGGTTATACCTTTCTGATGGGTGTGGCTCGTGACTGGAATGATCACCGGAATGTCGTCGTAAAGTATAACTTCAGCTCGGTACGATGCCGAATGAGGTGAACAAGTCCTTAGAGCTTAATCCCCAATTGGCTGAGAAAGAAAAAGGGCATAACAGGGACAAAAGAAAAAGAGAGGGAGTAGGCCGCCTAGGATCACTTGAGAAAAAAGGTTTTGACTTTCCATGAAACTACGCCGTATTCACAAAGCGAAAGAGGCATCAAAGTAGAGCAGAGGTAAAAAACGAAGAAAAAATTGAGAACTTCTAGCGAGCTACAAAGTAACGTGCGTGTGTCGGGGGCCATTCAAAAATTGAAAATTTTTTAACATTATCTTAAAAAATTAGAAATTTATAAATTAAAGACTTATAAATTATATTGAAAAAAAATCTATATTGTATTATTTTAAAATTTTAGAACAATTAGATAGGATTTTTTCATTATTTCAGTAATAAATAATTACAGTAATCGGGATGATTCAAATTTTTAAAAAAATTAATTAAACTAATTTCAAAACTTATACACTTATAATTATCTAAGAAAAAAATCAACTTCAAATATAAAGTAACCAGCATGAAATGACCAATATAATTTTATTTGACTTGGTTAATATGTGCTATTTCAGCTAACAAATTAATGTCTAACCCATATATATTTAAAAAAAAAAAAAAAAACTCATGGAATGATCAATAGCACAATAACATATTGCACCAACGGTCACGTCCAATCATAAATCACCTATATGCGCTTTTTTATAAGAATATATTGTAAATTGACAACAATATACAAACCAGACAGTAATGCTTTATCTTTAATTAAAATTTAAAAGGAAAAGAACAACCAAAATATTGTGTCTCCAAGTTCTAAATATATAAAATTAAATGCTAATTCAGTGCTTAATAATACCTATCAAAATAAAATTGCTAATTTGATTAAAAAAATACCATGTCAATTGTCCAAATCAGATTAGTTTGGTAATATCCCACCTTAAACTTACTATTTAACCGTTGTCATTACTCACTATCACGTGTTACATAGCTTATTGAGTTTAATAAAAAGTTTGTAAAGTTAACTTATAATTTCTTAAATAGGTAGCCGAAGACTTGAAACTGTCTAATTAATTAAAACTTAGCAGAGCTCTATCTATTTTATTAGCTTTCCATATTAGGTTTAAAGTACCAATGAAAATAATTCTATGCCTTCAAAAAGTTCAATCTCGACATATTCTCGACATATGTCAAATAATGGCTTTAACCCCCATTGCATAAATAGAAAGGATCGTGAAGTTATCAACTTGTCATTACTGATTTCTCATTATGCAAAATATTTATGTAACATGGCATTTCTAGTAAGGTCAATAGTTCACTATCTAACCCTTAGTACAATTTTCATCCCTTGGATACAAATATTAAATATTTACCTTAGGTTTACAACTTAGGGTTCCTACATATAGATTTCTGCCCAATTGATATGCTTTACATGTCAAGTGATATAATATAAAATTAAAAAAAAAACATTTCAAATAAACTGACTCAAAAAAACAATACTCCAACGACTCTGTCTGTAGAGCCCACATGCATTTCAATCTCTATCAATTTTATCTATACTCTACGGGTCTTCATGCCTTCTACCAAAATTCTAATCCACTCACACCTACTCTGTACCAACTTGTGAGAAAAAATAACATGTGCTAAGTGTTAAATAAGTGTTCTAAAGACAATCACATTTAGCATTTATTGTACAAATTTATTTGATTAATAAGAGACATTTTCATTAATTTGATGTTCATTTGATATATAAATAAATAATGATCTTAAATCAATTAATGAAGTCTTTGATACATAACATAGCATGAAGGAAATCATGATGAGATCATGACATTGAGATTCTTATCATGTGTAATTATATTAGTATCTAAGTTATCCCTAGTTATAGGATTAATAAGATAGGGACATTGTTAATCCGGACATACTAGTGCATGTTATACTCCTTGATTAAATTAAGTCGTAGATCTCATAATCTGTAAGCATGAGATGTTTAGAGTTAACATGTAGATGTTTGCTAAGTGTAGCTAAGTACATTGAATGACCTGCTATGAGACAATCATATGGATAATCTATTCAAATATCAATGATAGTCTCAATATAGCAATGGTGCAAGTATCTTTAAACTTGAGGTACTCAAAAATACCTTGGATACTGTTAAACCTTGAGGGGTATTTCCGTCATTTTGATGATAACAAATAATATAGCAATATTATATTTAACATATTTGTTTTTTTTCTGAGTATATTATACAGGACATGGATTAAAATAGCAAGAATGGAGAATTGGAAGAATAATCTTTGAAAGACAAAATTCAAGTAGTAACATGTTCACTGTCGTGACTCTATGAGTCACTCCCGTGAAGGAAGCTAACCGTTACCAAAACCAACATTTGAAGTTCACGGCCATGAAGGAAAAACAAACCGTGAAGTGGGCATTTCAGTCACCCCCGTGAATAAATGTGTCACCCCTATGAAGATTCATGCAATTTCATCTAGAGAGCTTCATGACCAGAGTCACCACTTGGATCACGGCTGGAAAGCTTGTCATGCCCGTGACTCTATATGTCAAAATATTCCAGAGAGCTTCACGACCAAGGTCACCACTTCAGTCACGGCTTGGGAAGAAATGTCACCCCCGTGACAAGCATAGTCACACCCGTGAACAATGAAAGAGAAAAATGTCAGGCACGATTTTTTGGTTGGTACAACGGCTAGTTTCATATTTAATTCACCCCAATGGTTATATTCAGTCATGAGAGTATAAATGGAAGTCATTTATGCATTAAGGAAAAAGAGAATAAAGAGAAAAATAATAGAATAACATATACTTCAAATTTAATCCTTATTACAAGCTATTTGTACTTTCATACTTTGAGAACAAATCTATTCTACGTAAAAATCTTTTTGTTCCTCATATTTAAGCAATTAAGATTTATAAGTGGTTTTCTCTGTAATCTTTACTTAAGTGAGCTTTGGGTATTTCTGGGTTAAGAGTATAACACTTGTAAGGGTTAGTTGTGTGAGCCTCCAAAATACAAATTAAAAGGTTGTTTGTGTGAGCCTGTAAAAACACAAAGTGAAGGTTGTTTGTGTGAGCCTGTAAAACACAAGGAATTGGTTATTGTGTGAGCCATTAAAACACAAGGGATTTCTGGGTTAGGTGTGAGCCATTGTGAGAAACACCATAGTTGGGAGTGAGCTTGTAAAACTCCATTGTAACACTTAGTGTATTAGTGGAACTCCCAATTGCGATTGGGGAGAGGAGTAGGGTTTGTTAACACCCGAACCTCTATAAATCTTTGTGTCTGATTTTTTCTATCCTTCCTAAAATTAATTATTTATTTCCGCACTTTAAAATTTAATTTTTTTTGAAACTCCAATTCAACCCTCCCTTCTTGGTCTAATATCTGGGCAACAATTGGTATTAGAGCCTTGTCTAGCATCGAAGCCTAAAAAGCGCTAGTAAAGAGTAAGATATGGCCAGTGAAGGATTACAAAGTCTCAAACCTTACTTTGATGGAGCAAATTATGCCCATTAGAAGTTTAGGATGGAGACATACTTGGATAGTGAAGGAATTGAAGTCTGGGATAGTGTACGAAAATAATTGACACCGCCAACCAGAAGAGGAGCTGATGGTGAAGAAGAAATCCTATCAAGAGATGATTGGACAGAGCCTCAAAGAAGAGTAAATTTCAAAAACAAGAAGGCAATGACAATCCTATCAAGCTCATTATCTATTGAAGAATGTGGGAGAATACAACACTGCTCAACAGCATACAGCATGTGGAAGACATTGGAGAACTATCATGAGGGAACTAAGCAAGTCAAATCCAAGAAGATTCAACTTCTAACCTCAGAATATGAGCTCTTCAAGATGAAATCCAATGAGTCAATCACTGACATGACCAACCGACTTCTATCCATTATAAATGGAATGAGGAAACTTGGGAAGCATCTGAGTTTGGAAGATGTAAACAATAAAATCCTGAAAAGTCTTCCTCTTAAAGACTATGGTTCAAGAGTTGCTGGCATAGAAGAAGCAAATGAAGATATGAGCATCATGAATATTGATGTGCTGATTGGCAAACTTCTCACACATGAGATGGCAATGAAGAGAGATAGAGAGCTTGAAGCAGAGCTAGAGAAAAGAAAGCCCTTACCACTCAAAGCCTATACTTCAAAATCTCAAGAAGAAAGTGAAGATGATGAAGAAATGAGTGATGATGAAAATGAGGACATCGCTATGCTTTCAAGGAGATTAAAAAGAATCATTGAGAAGAAAATGAGCAATTCCAGAAAATTCAGGCAAAGAAACCTCAAACAAACTTCTAATGACACACATAGAAGTAAGGAAGAGGTAAAATGCTATGAATGTGGAAAGAAAGGACATATCAAACCAGAATGTCCAAGGCTCAAGAAGCATAAGAGCAAATACCAAAGAGACAATGGGAAGAAAGGTCACAAAGCCATGGAATGACGAATGCTCTTCAAGTGAAAAAGATGATAATGAAAGTGAAGAGGTCAACCTGTGCTTCATGGCTATTGAGGATCACATCTCGGAAAAAATAAGATCACTACACTCATAATCTTTCAATAATGATAGTAGTGATAATGGTAGTAATAGTGATAGTGATGATGATGATGATGAGAAAAGCCTAATAGAAGAATTAAATATAGAATTAGAGAAATATAGAAGTAAATTTAGTACTTATAGAAATAACATCTCTAATTTAAAAAATAAGATAGATGGTTTAGAAAAGGAAAACATAAAGCTTAAATCATCTAATGAATCTCTCAAAAAGTCATTAGATGAATATTCATCAAGACCCTCAACAGCTTCATTGTTAAAAGAAAATAATACTTTGAAAAATGAAGTTGAGGAACTTAGAAATTCCATTTCTAAATTTCACAAAGGTAAAGAGAGCTTAGATACTCTCATTGTGTCTTAAAGATCACCCTTAATTAGACATGGTCTAGGATTTAAAGACACATCATCATCTTCTCACAAAACTATATTTGTTAAATCTAAAGGATCTCACATCTCCACACCTGTTAGAACTGCACCAAGAAATAAGAATGTTAAACCCTTTATACAGAAAAAAAATAATAATGCCTTTATGTATAGGAAGCATGCATCTAGAAAAATGCAAATTAATCATGATTGTTTATGTCATTGTTCTCAAAATAAGTCTAATAGAATCATGGCATTCAAATACATTGCAAGACCAAAAAGCAAGTTTAGACCGAAACAATGTAATTATTGTATGAAAATTGGTCACATAAATAAATATTGCTGGATAAGGAAGGCTCATTGGGAACCTTCATGTGCTAACCCTCAAGGACCCAAACTCATTTGGGTACCTAAAAATTATATTTGATTTGTGATTCTATAGGTATGCCTCAAGTCCACAATAAACAAAAATGCTTGGCTAGTAGACAGTGGATGTTCAAGGCATATGACAGGAGACAAAGAACTTTTCAATGAAATCAAAAGTATTGTTGGAGGTAAAGTTACCTTTGGAAACAATGCAAAGGGTAAGGTAATTGGCATTGGTTCTATTGGTGTTAATGGTACTACTTTTATTAAGGATGTCTTACTTGTTGATGGCTTGAAACATAACTTGTTAAGTGTAAGTCAATTATGTGATAAAGGAAACAAAGTAATCTTTACTTCAAATGAATGTCTTGTAATCTCTATCGATGGTCAAAAAATATTTAAAGGAAATAGAGATATCAATACGTACATAATAAACTTACATGAACTTCTAACCATTCCTCTAAGTGTCTTGTGACTACTAGTGATGAATCTTGGCTGTGGCATAGAAGACTTGGTCATGCTAACATGGACTTAATACAAAGTCTCAGCACAGGAGAGCTAGTAAAAGGATTACCAAGAGTTAAATATGAAAAAGGCAAGACATGTGATCCTTGTCAGAGAGGAAAGCAACACAAGTCATCTTTCAAAGCCAAAAACATAGTAAGTACTTCAAAACCTCTTCAACTCCTGCATTTAGACTTGTTTGGACCTACTAGAATTGCTAGCTTAGGAGGAAAACATTATGCATTTGTCATCATAGATGATTACTCTAGATTTACTTGGGTAATTTTCTTAGCTCAAAAGAGTGATGCTCTTGAAAACTTCAAAAACTTTGCTAAAAGAGTTCAAAATAAAAAAGGGTATTGCATTTCAAAAATAAGGAGTGATCATGGGAAAGAATTTGAAAATGAAAACTTTCAAAGCTTTTGCCTTGAACATGGCATTTCACATAATTTCTCATCTCCTCGGACACCTCAACAAAATGGGGTAGTTGAAAGGAAAAATCGAACTTTAATTGAAATGGCTAGAACAATTTTTAATGAATATGAATTACCAACTTATTTTTAGGCAGAAGCCACAAACACTACATGTTATATTTCAAATCGAGTTTTCAAAAGACATCTTTTAAACAAAACCTCATTTGAGCTATGGAATGGAAGAAAGCCCTTGATATCATACTTTAGAGTATTTGGATGCAAGTGTTTTATATTGAACACCAAGGACAATCTTGGAAAATTTACCTCTAAATCTGATGAAGGTATCTTTTTAGGATACTCTACAACCAGCAAAGCATATAGAGTATTTAATAAAAGATCATTAATGAATATTGCTTTTAATGAATCTAGTAGACTTGATCTTGTGAAAGGTAGTGTTCTTGATGATGTTGTAGGTAATATGAAAAAACTTGATATTGGAAATGGAAAAGAAGAAAATAATTAAGAAAATTTACTGCAAAATGACACTCCACCTCAAAATCAAGAACAAATTGATCAAGAACTTCCAAAAGAATGGAGAATGACGAAAGATCATCCAAAAGAGCAAATAATTGGTGATCTATCAAGGGGAGTAAGTACTAGATCTCATTCCAAGCATTTAGTCCCTGACATTGCTTTTTATTTCACAAATTGAGCCTAAAAATATTGATGAGGCTCTTAATGATGAAAGTTGGGTAATTGCCATGCAAGAGGAACTCAATCAATTTGAGAGAAATAAGGTATGGAACCTAGTACCTAGACCCAAGGATCATCAAATCATAGGTAGCAAATGGGTATTTAGAAACAAATTAGATGAACAAGGGTTAATAACCAGGAATAAGGCAAGACTAGTCGCAAAAGGATATAATCAGGAAGAAGGTATAGATTATGATGAAAACTTATGCACCTGTAGCTAGATTAGAAGCTATAAGAATACTCTAAGCATATGCATGTCACATGAATTTCAAATTTTTTCAAATGGATGTGAAAAGTGTATTTCTAAATGGTTATATAGATGAAGAAGTGTATGTAGAACAACCACCAGGTTTTGAAAGCTATGATTTGCCAATCATGTTTTTAAACTTTCAAAAGCTTTGTATGGTTTAAAACAGGCTCCAAGAGCTTGGTATGAGAGACTAAGTTCTTTTTTATTAGAAAATAACTTTACAAAGGGAAATGATGACACTACACTATTCATCAAAAAACATAAGCATGATATACTAATTGTTCAAATTTATGTTGATGATATAATATTTGGTTCTACTAATGAGTTGCTTTGTCAAGAATTTTCCAAGTGCATGACTAGGGAATTTGAAATGAGCATGATGGGAGAACTTAAGTATTTCCTTGGTCTACAAATAAAACAAAGCAATGAGGGCATATTCATCAACCAATCCAAATATGCCAAAGATTTAATAAAAAAATTTGGTATGGAAGGATGCAAAAATGCCAAGACTCCTATGAGCACATCAACAAAATTGGACAGAGATGAAAAGGGTAAAAGCATTAATGAAAAGCTTTATAGAGGTATGATCGGATCACTTTTATATCTTATTGCTTATAGACCCGATATTATGTATAGAGTTTCCTTATGTGCACGATTTCAATCATGTCCTAAAGAATCTCATTTAAATGCTGTAAAAAGAATTTTAAGATATTTACATGGATCATTGCATCTAGGTTTATGGTATCCTAGGAATTCATCTTTTTATATTATAGGATATTTAGATGCAGACTATGCTGGTAGTCTTTTGGATAGGAAAAGTACTTCAGGTACTTGTCACTTCATTGGAGAATGTTTAGTTTCTTGGTTTAGCAAGAAAAAAGTTTCAGTTGCTCTCTCAACTATTGAAGCTGAATATGTAGCAGTTGGATGCTGTTGTACACAAATTCTTTGGATGAAACAACTTAAGGACTATAGTCATGAGATGAACCATATACCTATAAAATGTGACAACACAAGTGCTATAAATCTTGCAAAGAATCCTATTCAACACTCTAGAAGCAAACATATTGACATTAGACACCACTTTATTAGAGATCATGTTCAATATGGAGATGTTGCATTAGAATTTATAAACATATAAAATCAATTAGCAGATATTTTCACTAAGTCTCTAAATGAGGATAGATTTAATTTCATTAGAAGAGAACTTGGTATGATTGATGGATTAACCTTGTGATTGCAAAAATATGAAATTTTAATTGTTGATCTTAAATCATATCACAAGTTATAAGATAGAAATTTTGATGAGAATTCATGTTTTAAAGAGTAGAATTTTTGTTGAAATGATTTAGTCTTGTTGTAGGACTTAATTTTAATTTGATGAAAATTTTAAGGGAGTCACGCCCGGGACATATGTTCACGCCCGTGACTTAAATGGCCTAAAGAGGCAGTGTCATTCACGACTTGGTTCACGACATGGTTCACGACCTTAAGAGGTGAAACTTATTTTCACGGCTTGAGTCATGCCCGTGAAAAGAGACTTTCACGCCCGTGAACAATTACACCCTAAAACTCATAGAAGCTTTCACGCCTTGAGTCACGGCTTGCTTCATGGGCATAAGTGGTGAAATTCAATATTTCACGCTCGTGACCATTGGTTCACCCCCGTGACTGATGATCATGCACGCCCGTGATATTCAAAGATCACATCCGTGAACTTATTCATGCCTTTATTCACGGGTGGAACATTCCTTCAGCAAACCATGAACATGACCATTCACACCCGTGAATACTTACTTCACGCCCGTGAAGTATCGAATATATAAGAGGAAAACCGGTTACAACCTTCATTTCAACTCTCCATCTCCCAAAACTGCTCTCATTTACTCTCATTCATTGAGACATCGAAGATTCCGGCCCCAAAGACTTAAACTTTGCCTATAAATACCACTAAAAGTTCGAATCTTCAGCAAATATCTTACATTTCTAGGGTTTTCCATAAATTTTCTATCAAAAATCTTTCAAACTTCATCTTCAACAAATCTCTTAAAAAATGGAGTATGCTTCATCAAAGAGTAAGAGAAAGAAGTCCCATGCTCCTAAAAGGTATGCAGATTACCTTATGAACCGCATTCCGGAGAATTGTCATCCTCAGTATGCAACTTTGAAGAAGAGACCTCTTTTGTCATCAAGGTCCTTCGATTGGCAGACAGTCTGAAGTCTCGGGCTTGAGACGGCTATGACAGAGTAACTACAAACCTGTCATCTCAAAGATTTTGTTGAAATTCATCTGCCGACTCTGAGGGAACCAACATTGGAATTCCTCAGCACCTTGTAGGTTTCACCTACTGGAGTGGTGAAATTTCAACTCTGCAACAATCCCAACACCCTCAGTGCCATCAAATTTGGGGAATTGTTCAGCCTACCATCTGAGGGCATCCTAAATGATATTAAGGTAGAATTCTTTGCCTCTCCAGCCTGGACACATTTTGGCACCAATTGCAGCTGGGATGTCAAGAAAACAAAGAGCACACATCTCAGGGCCTCAGTGCATAGGTATTTGCAGGTTCCTGACCTATAGCATATTTGCTAGGGGAGAAAGCAATGGAACTATCAGGAAGTCAGAACTCTTCCTATTTGAGATGGCTCAGAGAGGACTTACAGTGGCACTTTCCAGATGGTTTGCTAACCATCTTCTCTCCATTGCCACCAAGCCCACATGAGATATTTTGATTGGGGCATATGTCACCCATATCGCAGTGAAGCTTAATTATTTGAAGCTGGATCCACATCACTTCAACATCATCCCTGCACATCCTAGAGATCGCTTGGATGTAGAGTCGTTCATCAAGATGGGAGCGGCTGTCAAAATCGTTTTTCAGAACGATATCTTCTACCGCTTCACTGACACTGCTGGGGAGATTATCTGGGAAGATAATGACACGGAGGATTTTAAAGCAGGCCTCCAGGGAGTCTAGCAGAAGAAGAGGGCTCAGGTTAAGGAAGCACCTCCAGCAGCCGAGCAGGACATCAGACAGTCCTCAGCTTCCACACCGTCCTTAGCGCAGTAGGTGGTTGACCTCTTGGCACCACGTTTTGAGCAGCTACAGACTTCAATGGATGAGAGGTTGGAGAAACTCAAAGACTTCATGGAGTCTCGGATGGACAGCCTTGAGGCTGAAGTGGCTAGGATTTGTGATAGGATGTCTGGCTAGGAGATAGGCTAGAGTGTAGCCTAAATTTGATTGTTTTTAGCTTGTTTGTTATATTTATGTTTGCTTGTGTAGGAAATTTTTAAATTTCCCTTCTGAATATTTTAACTTAGTTTGTATCCTTTCCTTTATGCTATATATATTTGCTTTTGTTTACTTCAATCTTCATATCCTTTTTGATTGATGACAAAAGGGGGAGAAAACTAGCAATATATGATAGGCAATATATGATAGGGAGAATGGTATCAAACTAGAAACATAAGATCAAACTAGCAATATATATTAAGGTAAATGAATTTTGAATCAAATAATTAAAATTGAATTGACTTTGAAATGGATTAAAAATCTTGATTCAACATTTCATATGCAAAGTATATAATTGGAAAATTGAGCTTTATATACCATAGATATACCTTAAGTATACCTTGCAGCAAGTTACAAATATAAATATGTCATGATATACCTTAAATATACCTTACATATACTTCATGTCTTAAAAAGGAATTATGGTATATATTGGATATACTTCTCATATAACTTGCATATACTTAAAATCTAGTTTAATGCTACATCATTATTTACTATTCTTGCACATTATAATTTTTATCCTAAGTATATTTTGAGGGGGAGACTTCTCAAAATCACATATTGCTAGATTATTTATCACCATCAAAAAGAGGGAGATTGTTAAACCTTGAGGGGTATTTCCGTCATTTTGATGATAACAAATTATATAGCAATATTGTATTTAACATATTTGTTTTTTTCTAAGTATATTATACATGACATGGATTAAAATAGCAAGAATGGAGAATTGGAAGAATAATATTTGAAAGACAAAATTCAAGTAGTAGCATGTTCACTGTCATGACTCTATGAGTCACTCCCGTGAAGGAAGCTAACCGTTACCAAAACAAACATTTGAAGTTCACGGCTATAAAGGAAAAACAAACCGTGAAGTGGGTATTTCAGTCACCCCCGTGAATAAATGTGTCACCCCTGTGAAGATTCATGCAATTTCATCCAGAGAACTTCACGACCAGAGTCACCACTTGGATCACGGCTGGGAAGCTTGTCACGCCCGTGAATGAGTATGTCACGCTCGTGACTCTATATGTTAAAATATTCCAGAGAGCTTCATGACCAAGGTCACCACTTCAGTCACGGCTTGGGAAGAAATATCACCCCCGTGACAAGCATAGTCACGCCCATGAACAATGAAAGAGAAAAATGTCAGGCGCGATTTTTTGATTGGTACAACGGCTAGTTTCATATTTAATACACCCCAACGGCTATATTATTCCATGGGAGTATAAATGGAAGTCATTTATGCATTAAGGAAAAAGAGAATAAAGAGAAAAACAATAGAATAGCATATACTTCGAATTTAATCCTTATTACAAGCTATTTGTACTTTCATACTTTGAGAACAAATCTATTCTCTGTAAAAATATTTTTGCTCATGATATTTGAGCAATTAATATTTATAAGTGGTTCTCTCTATAATCTTTATTCAAGTGAGCTTTGGGTATTTTTGGGTTAAGAGTAGAACACTTGTAAGGGTTAGTTGTGTGAGCCTCTAAAACACAAATTAAAAGGTTGTTTGTGTGAGCCTGTAAAAACACAAAGTGAAGGTTGTTTGTGTGAGCCTGTGAAAACACAAAGTGAAAGTTGTTTGCGTGAGCCTGTAAAACACAAGGAATTGGTTATTGTGTGAGCCATTAAAACACAAGGGATTTCTGGGTTAGGTATGAGCCATTGTGAGAAATACCATAGTTGGGAGTGAGCTTGTAAAACTCCATTGTAACACTTAGTGTGTTAGTGAAACTCCCAATTGCGATTGGGGAGAGGAATAGGGTTTGTTAACACCCAAACCTCTATAAATCTTTGTGTCTGATTTTTTCTATTATTCCTAAAATTAATTATTTATTTCCGCACTTTAAAATTTAATTTTTTTTGAAACTCCAATTCAACCCCCCCTTCTTGGTCTAATATTTGGGCAACAGATACTAATTCTGTATTTTGACACTATTCCTTGTTGTCTTAGGGAGGTTGCTCATAGGGTGGCGATTGGATACAACTTGAGGTATTCAAAGGTAATTGGATAATCAACAAAGGATTCACCACTCCTAATAGAAAGGAGTGTATACCAATGACCACTTGTCGGGGTCATTACTCCGGAATCTTTGGCCGAAGTAGAGATGTCGTAAAAATAGTCTTCAATGACATATTTAACATAGTAATAATCCTCAAGGATAAGAACTAACATTATTTGGGCTAGAATGGTGAAAGGATTAATTGCACGAAAATTGTCTATGAAAAGGTTTGTAACCAAACCACTAACTTTCCAGTGAATTAGAGGTCATGATATGTTGCTAGATACCGCTCATGACTTGTTTAAGTTAATCGTTAATTTAAATAGCCAATATAATCTGGAATCTAATGGGTCACACTCATTGAAGATATGGAAAATGCGTAAAATGGTTTTGGATATGATTCAAAAAATGAAAAAAAATTATTTTGGATTGGAACGTGATAAAATAGCAAGAAAAATCGCTCCAAAGGGGTTATGGGCCTGTGCATTCCCACTGGCTAGGTAGGCCAACAGCAGGCCCATGCGAGCTATGCTGTGGGGCGCATATAGCCTTGTCCTTTGGCCAACTTTGGCATTAATTAGGCCATTATCGCAATTGACTTTCCTTTCTCCAATTTTATTTTTTAATCTTTTTTGAATATGATTTAGATAGAAAAGACATCAAATAGCATAAAAGAGACATAAAATTAATTTTTGTGAAAAATAATTTTTAGACATACAAATAATTCTCTCAAGAACAGATTCATAGTTAACACTTTGAATATTATTCGTCCAGTTCCTATAGAACCTATCACTAAAATACCCCTAGAGGGGGATAGGGCTAAGCAGAGCGAAAAGAGTTTTCCATGAGATGGGAAATGAAAACTATTCACCCCACACGAGATTTGTGAATAAGTGGTTATCTAATAATAAGCAAGGAATATCCGTCTTTCTAGTAAACAGAGTGTATTGAACTCAAATTTGTTTGATAGTTTCTTGTTCATATTTTCACGTGGATTATTATTAGAGACATCCTAATGTGAATTGTTGTGATTTGCTACAATCCAACAAGGTGAAGACAAGAAATTATAAATTATAATTTCTAACATCTATATTTAATAAATTAGTTTTAATAGCACAAGTATAATCTTTTATTTCGGATTTTAAAAAATTTTATTTTTCTATTGCATTTATAAATGAAATTTGCCTTCAAAATCTAAAAGTGGTATTAGAGCCCCCTTGTGTCTATTAAAATTAATTTTAATTGAAAGTACAATGAATTGCACGGTTTAGATGGTTTTGGATCAATAGATTTAAAATTTTGAAATTAATATGCAATTTGTTTACAAATTTTTTTTCTCTAATATGATCATGGGATGATTAAAGATGATTATTTTGATTGAAAAATGATTTAAATGTGATTCAAATAATTAATTTTGGATTTATTTCCAAAATGCTAAAAAATGCATTATTTAAGAACATGTGTTGTTGTTTGGGTTAATTGATAGAACTGTTTATATTTTTCTTATAATTTCATTATATAAAAATTATTTATATATATTGAGAATGTTTTTAAGCCTCTAAAATTGGTTAATAATTAATTAAAAATTATTTTAATTAATTTTTCAAGCAACTACAAAACGGGACTATTTTGGCATACTCGGTAGAATTGTTTTGTTTGATTTTTTTTATATGTGATTATTTTGTTTTAAGCACCTTAAATTTTTTTTATGTAATTAAAAATATGTAATTTTGATGTTATATGAATAAATATTTATTTTTCTCATATTTAAATGTTTTAAAAAATTTTAGATGTCAAATGAGTCATTTTGAGCATCTAGGTATGTTGGTTTGTTTATCTTAGTAATTTTAGCTTATGATAAAAATATTTTAATGAACTTGAATTGATCTAAAGATACTTAGAATGATGATTTGAGGTTCTGAAAATGTTTAGAATTTTTAGAAAATAATTTTGAATTAATTTAAGTTGAGCAATGGTAATTCTAGTTTGACTAGAAATTGGTATATATATTAAAATTAAATTGTTTAATTTTGATATCATAATAATATGATTTTAAGGAGAATTAATTTTGAATTAATTCTAGAAATATGAAATTTAATTTAATTTGATTAAATATTAAATTTCACATTAAAATGACATATAAATTTAAATTAACTGAAATAACACAAGTAGACAATTTCAGTTCAAGTATTGAATCAATTTTCAAATCTAAATCTAAAATTTTCATTTTTATTTTATGCATGGGAGAATGCATGTTAGGGGTGTATGAAAAGACATGATTGATGATTATGGATTTAAGCCCAATGTGATTGAGCATGTATAATATTATTTTGTTTTATGGTAAATAGGACTTGCATGTCTCTACCTCTCTATCTTTCTCATGTATTTCTCTTATCATCTTATTCCTTTCAAATATAAATTGATGTTTTTTAAAATTTGAAATATGTAATTATATTACATAGGGTTAGGGTAGAATAGAGATACAAATGAGCAAGAGACAAAAGAGTTGGTGTCATAAACAAGAAGACTTAGAAATAGGAATTTAATTTCTATTTCGGGTTGTAAATTCATGCATAAAGCTAGGTAAGACCTAATTAATCTCTCTTTGGCTTAAGAGATTGTTTTTAGTATGTTCATAATTATGACATTTAGTTAATTTAACTATCTTTGAGATGAATGTATGATTTATAAAAGCATGCAATAATAACATGATGAGACTTAACAAAAAAATCCCTTGCTAAACAAATAATTAAGTCTTATGCCTTCTATTAATATAGGGAGAACTAAAGTTCTTCTATAGTTAGGATTATTGAGATGCCTCAAGCTCACTTTATAAGAATATGTTCAAACCAATGAATTTTGATTTCATGATTAATAGGTTGGACTTAACCGATATCATTAGCTTATTGGGTTTGCGCTAAGGTTAATATGTATTGGAGGCAAAGTTAAGTTAGTGTACATGAGATGTATACATATCAAGAGTTGATAGCTTAATGTATGTGCACGCATCAATTAGTTGATAGCATAAGATTCAATAGTTGCATGAATAATGCAATTGGTAGGGATTAGATACATACCAACCAAACTAATGATGGTTTATTGAGTTACCTCAAGGTTATTTTTAGCTAGTTGGATATTGGCCCACTAGGAGAACTTTCATATAAGTTCTCTCAGGTTCATAGTGAGAGTTATGGATTCACAATAAAATAGTATGAGTCATAATGTGATTTATTAAAGACCTAATAAACATGCATTTTCATTTACATTCTAACATGCTCTATTTTATATATAGGTTGCTAGAATCACCATCATATCAACAAGTGTGAATTTGCGATCACTAATGGAGGCACTCCCCAATCCCCTTGCTTCTAATGCTTCTGAAGATGTTCAAAAGACATATCAAAAATATCTCAATGATAGTGGGATGGCAAGCTGCACTATGCTTGCTACTATGTTAGTTGAGTTACAAAAGCAACATGAGGCTATGGATGCTAATTTTCCATAGTTTACCATCTAAGGGAGCTTTTTAATGAGCAAACATGTTTCAAATCGTTCGAAACTTCAAGGTTGTTATTCTGAACAAAGATGGTGGAAAGGACATTTCCAGTTCAATATGCATTGAAGATGAATGGTTATATTGAGAGGTTGGCCACCTTGGAATTAATGATGGAAAGTATAGACTTAATTCTAACTGGTTTGTCTGATAGTTTTTCACATTTTGTGTTTAACTATAGGATGAACCAAATCTCCACTAAGTTGATCAACATGCTCAAAATAGACAAGCCATCTATTAAGAAGGATAGTAAGGCTGTGATGCTAGTGGACTTTTCTGGTTCTAAGAAGAAGAAAAAGTCCATGAAGCCTAAAGGAGATGTGGCCAAGAAGAAGGCCAAGGAAACTACCTCAAAGGGGTCATGCTTCCATTGTGGCAAGGATGTCCATTGGAAGATAAACTGCAAAGCCTACTTGGTGTCCTTGAAGAACAAGGCATCTGATGCCCCATCTACTTCAGGTATTTTTGTCATTAAAATTAATGCTATTTCCAATAATAATATATGGGTATTAGATACCAGTTGTGGCTTACACATATGTATTGATATGCAAGACCTAAGGAGTAATAGGCAGCTCAATAAGGGAGAGTTGGACTTGCGCATTGGAAATGGAGTAAGGGTTGCTACATTAGCTGTAGGAACTTATGTATTGACCCTCCTGAATGAGCTTATGTTAAATTTGGATAATTGCTATTATATACCTACTTTGGCTGAAAACATTATTTTTGTTTCTAGTTTAAATAAAGATGGTTTCCATTTAGCTTTTAGTAACAATTGTTATTCTATTATGTTGAATGATATTCTTTATGCTAGCGGTATATTATGCAATGGAATATACATATTAGATATGTCAAATCCAATTTTAAATATCAATGATAATAAAAGGCAAAAACAAGATATGTTGAAATCATTTTACTTATGACATTGTCGCCTTGGTCATATAAGTAAGAAATGCATGGCTAAGCTATACAAGAATGGTAGTTTGGGGTCATTTGATTATGAATCATATGACACATGTGAATCTTGCTTATTAGGCAAGATGACTAAATTACCCTTTAGGAGAAAGGGTGAACACGCTAATGGGCTTTTAGACTTAATACATTCAGATGTATGTGGTCTAATGTCCACACACGCCAGATGTGGTTTCATTTACTTCATTACTTTTATCGATGACTACTCACAATATGGGTACATGTATCTTATGAGATACAAATCTGAAGCCTTTGAAAAGTTCAAAAAATTCAGAAATGAAGTAGACAAACAAACAAATTGGCAAAAGTATTAAAACACTTCAATCAGATCGAGGAGCTGAATACTTGAGCCAAAAGTTTCTAGATTATCTTAGAGATAATGGGATATTATCTTAATGGACTCACGTCACAATACAATGGTGTGACTGAAAGGAGAAACTGAAACCTATTAGACATGGTAAGGCCCAAGATGAGTTTTACGAAACTCCTTAAATCTTTTTGGGGTTATGCATTAGAGACTACCGTTTAAATATTAAATGGAGTCCCTTCAAATTCAGTTCATATTACTCTATATGAGATGTGAAATAACAAGAAACACACACTTTTTTACATGAGAGGTTAGGGTTGTCTTGATTATGTGAAGCTAATAATGTTAGATAATTTGGAAGCTAAGTTTGACTAATGTTTGTTTGTGGGATATCCAAAAGCATCATATGAATATCAATTCTACCACCTATTAGGAAAAAAAGTTATTTGTTTCAAGACATGCTATCTTTTAAGAAAGAAAATTTCTTCTAAAAGGAGAGAGTGGGAGTAAAATTGAACTTGAAAAATTTTAAAATGCTCAAACGAATGTTGATCAACTACTTGAACCCAAGTTTGTTATTCATACAGATGATATAGCAGCTCAACCTTTTGAAGCACAAGAGCTTCATAGGTCAAGTCAAGTATGATAGTACTATTCGAGAGAGATATGGATTTCTCATTAGTGAATAGAATGACGTATTGCTTATAGAAAATAATGAGCCTATAACCCATAAAGAAGTTTTGAATAGTTCAGAATTAGACAAGTGGCCATGAAGTCATAAATAAATTCCATGTATGAAAACCAAGTATAGACTTTGGTTGACCCACCCGAAAGGATAAAGCCTATAGGGTGCAAATGGGTTTTTAAGAAAAAAACTGACATGAATGGTAATGTGGTTACATATAAAGTTAGTATTGTAGCTAAAGGTTATCATCAAAGACAAAGAATTGATTATGATGAAACTTTTAGTCTAGTAGCTATGCTTAAATCCATAAGGATACTTTTAGCCATTGCTGCTTATTATGATTATAAGATATAACAAATGGATGTGAAGAAGACTTTCCTTAATGGGATTACTTTCTCAAAGTCTATGTATACAAAGACACAAGATGAAAGGACATACACGAGTTTGATTCCATATGCTTCAGCTATAGGATCAATCATGTATGTTATAGGATCAATCGAGTTTGAGTGTCATGAGAAGATACCAATCAGACCCTAGTGAAAGTTATGGATGGCTGTCAAGAATATCCTTAAGTACTTAAAAAGGACTAAGGATGTATTCTTGATATATGAAGATGGAGATATTATTGTGAGCGAGTATACCGATGATAGCTTCCAATCCGACAAGGATGACTCAAAATCCCAACCAGGTTATATATTCACACTAAATAGTGGAGCAGTCAAATGGATGAGTTCCAAACAGAAAATGATTGCTGATTCCACAACTGAAGCAGTGTACATTATAGTATCTGAAGCAGCAAAGGAAGTAGTTTGGATAAAGAAATTCATCATGGGACTTGGACTGGTTCCTAGCATTGTAGATCCAATATAACTACATTGTGACAATAATAAAGCCATTGTCTCCATTTAATATATAAATGACAGTCTCTAGTGCATAACTCCAAAAGTATTTAGGAGTTCTGCAAAGCTCATCATAGATCTTACCATCCTATTGTGGCGTATAAGGTGAAGTCCATTGAGATAATATCCCATTATTCCTAAGATAATCTAGAAACTTTTAGCTCAAGTATTCACCTTCTCGATATGATCGAATTGTTTTAATACTTTTGCCAAGTTGTTTCTCTATTTCATTTATGACTTATTTGAACTTTTAAAAAGCTTAGGATTTGTATGTCATAATATACATGTACCCATATCATAAGTAGTCATCGATAAAAGTAATAAAGTAAATGAAATCACCTCCAGCGTGTATGGACATTGGACCACATACATCAAAATGTATTAAGTCTAAAAGCCCATTAGCATGTTCACCTTTCCCTTAAAGGGCAATTCAGTCATCTTGCCTAATAAGCAAGATTCACATGTGTCTTGTGATTTATAATTAATTGACTCCAAACTACCACTCTTGTGTAACTTAGTAATACGTTTCTCACTTATATGACCAAGACAACAATGCCATAAGTAAGATGATTTCAACATATCTTGTTTTTGCCTTTTATTATCATTGATGTTTAAAATTGGATTTGACATATCTAATATGTATATTCCATTGCATAATGTACCATTAGCATAAAAAATACAGTTCAATATAATAAAACAATAATAGTTACTAAAAGCTAAATGGAAACCATATTTTTTTAAACTTGAAATAGAAATAATGTTTTTGTCAAAGTAGTTACATAATAACAATTATCCAAATTTAACATAAGCCCATTAGGGAGGGTCGATACATAAGTTCCTACAACTAATGCAGTAACCCTTACTCAATTTCCAACGCGTAGGTCTGACTCTCCCTTACTGTCCTCCATGACATATGACTAAGCCATTTTAAGCATGTTGATCAACTCAGGAATAGCGGTGGAGATTTGGTTCATCCTATAGTTAAGTACAAAATATAGCACTCTCTTACCCTACTAGTCATTAATAGAATATGCAAGTGCTACTAAGCTCATCTGTCTTAAAACCAATGTTCAAATTATTGAAATTTTTTTTTTCGAGTTTATTATCAGCGAAATATTTATTGCTATATTTTTTTCTTTCCATTTAAATATATAACTAGTGATGAAAATATTTTAATTTAAAAGAACTCATTCAATTAAACTATAATATTTAGAAATATATTTAGAAATAATACTAGATATATAAAATTACAAAATTCATTCCTTATAAATCCTACATGCAACAAATTTACATTAAAAGAAATTCTTAAAATTTAATTTTTATAACATAATTTCCAAAACATAGAAAAAAAACTAGACTACTGCAATCTGATCTTGAGGTTCCTTCTTCTTCGGTCGCCCTATCAGAATAACTACTTCTATTTATCTGCGCGTGAAACACACGCACTAAGCTACTAACTTAGTGGTACGTTTAGCAACTATCCAATAATTACATAAATAATTCTAAAATAAAATTTTAGAAACTACAATTAATTTATTAAGCATGCCAATATTCAATTAATAATAAAACTATTTTCTTCATGCAAAAATATTTAATTCATCAATTATGACATTCCATTCATTAAGCATGCTTGAAATTTTAACAATACAAGATATATAATTTGAACTATCAATTTAATAATTTACATTTTATTCTGTTATTTATTTGATAGCTCATGGCATCTTAGACTGGAACTAAACACTGGATAAAGGATTTCTGCTCTTCGACAGTATACTCGGCGCCTATATAATTATTTTATAACTCGATGTTTAACGCCTACATTTTCAATAACAATTCAACACCTTTTTAGTGCCTACGTAAATTCAAACTTAGCACTATTTCTTAGTACCTACGTAATTTCAACTCAATACTATTTCTTAGTACCTACTTAAATTAAATATGAGTACTATTATTTTTAGTGCCTACATTTCGACCCTTTTATTAGCATGCCAACTTATCCTAATTTCTAGTTCTAAACTAGATATTATAGGGCATAATTATATTTGTTACCTTTATTATTATTTACATAATTTATGTAGGTAATATTAATATAAATTCTATATAAATACAATAATTCCCATTAAATATTTTACAATCTCATAATTGCTCATTTAATCATTATAACTACAAGAAAATCTATTAATATATTTTCTATCACAAAATTTCACAATCAACACATATTTACAAGCTATTCTATTCTGGACAGCATTTCTGCCTTATGTTGCCCTGTATGTTTCATCCATTTTTAGATGGAAATTGGACAAATTATCACTAACAAAATGTAGGTACATGTCCTATCTTTAATTTTCAGCTGGAATCATATTAAAATGAAATTTGTAGCAAAAGTTATGAATTTTCTTCTAAGCTACGTTCACTGCAATCTGCCTAGTATTTTACTGGAAAGATTTCTACCTTATATTTCTCTGTCTTTTTCATCTATTTTTAGATATAATTTGAACAAGTAATCAACTAATAAAATGTAGGTACATGTCTTAGCTTTAATTTCCAATTGTAATAACATTAAAAAATATTTTTTTTAGCAAAAGTTATGAATTTTGTTCTAAGCTACGTTCACTGCAATCTGCCCAGTATTTTACTGGATAGATTTCTAGTACAAAATTTGAGTCTATTTTCACCTAATTTATGACATATTCAGGTCTAATGGTCTAAATAAAAGTTGAAATCCTATGTCTTAGCTTTCCAACCCAATAAAAATCACTCAAAAATCATTTCCAGAACTCAAGTAATTATTAGAAAACTAGACACTGTTAATAAGAAGAATTTTCCAGCACATCAATTAATTCATACAATTTCCATTTTCATGCATCAACCTCATATTCTAATTTTTATTTTTACATTCATGGCAGCATTTAATCACCAATTCATACAAAATTTCACAACATCACAAAATCAAAATCAACATTTTTCTACATTGAATTTTTGCCAAATGTACATACCTCACAAAATTCACTTCTATTCACTTTTATCTTCTTCCTAGCTAGATTTCTCTTTGCCGTTACTTCGTCTTTGATTTTGGTTCAAAGTTGGTTCACTTCCTTGTCCTAACAACAGATTTTACAGTAATCAAGCACTAATCACACTAATCCACCTTAACATAATAATAACCATAAATTACTAGCTTTAATGGCAACTAACCCCAAACTCAAAGAAAAGAGAAGAAGCAAAGTGGGAAGATGGAAAATCTAAACTCACCTTTGATGATCTTCAAAATGACCAAAGTCTTCTTTCTCTTTTTCTCTTCCTTGGTTTTGCTCACTTAACTTCACTTATTTGATGATCTTGCCTTAATTCCATTTTTTTCCATCTAATTTTATTGAAGAAAACAAAAGAAGAATAAATGGGGGAAGGAAGGTCACAGAAAAAGGAAAGAAAAATTGAGAGAAATGGGTTTGATTAAGATAAGGAAGAAGAAGAATAAAGGCAAAAAGTGAAAGTTGACTTTTATAGTTGGATTAGGTGGGTGGTTAGGATTAATTGCTAATCTTGTTTCCCATTGGTTAATTAATTTAAATCACTCTTACTTTATTTTAATCAAAAGAATATTCCTCTCCTTAGATAAAGAATATTCCATTTTTATGTCTTCTGAAAATATTTGTGCTAAAAACACTGCAATATCCAATTTCGTTCAGCGAAAAATTATTTTTTTCCCAATTTTACTTCCAAACTTCAAAATTATAAATTAATAATATCCAAAATATTTTTTTCATATTTTATTATCATTTTAATTTTTTTCTTTCATGTCCGAATTTAGACTCCGATCGATTCGGCGCGCCAGATTTTAGTCAACTGTGACCGTGGCCTAAATTACCGGGCATTACAATTTTTCCCTCCTTAAAAACAATTTCGTCCTTGAAATTTACCTTTTTAACTGTAGTGGAATAATTGTGGATACTGAGCCTTCATCACGTCTTCATTTTCCCATGTCACCTCTTCTGAATTATGATTTTTCCATAGAACCTTTAACAATGGTACCTTCTTGTTCCGTAACTCTTTCATTTCTCAAGCTATAATTTCCATAGGCTCCTCTTCATAAGTTAGATTTAGTCGTATCTCTATAGGTTCTGATGATATGATATGAGATGGATCTGATCGATATCCTTTCAGCATGGACACGTGGAATATATTATGAATTTTGTCTAACTCTAGTGGTAGAGCTAATTTGTACGCCACAGGACCTATGCATTCAAGTACCTCATATGGTCCTATGAAACCTAGGACTCAACTTTCCTTTTTTTCCAAATCGGAATATCCTTTTCCAAGGTGATACTTTTAAGAATAATGTTTTGCCAACTGTATACTCAATATCCCTTCTTTTCAAGTCTGCATATGATTTTTGTCTATCAGCAGTAGCTTTCAGCTTATCTCTTATTACTCTCACTTTTTCCTCTATCTGCTGCACTAGATTTGGACCCATTACTTTCTTTTCACTAAGCTCGATCTAACATAGAGGCGTTCTACATTTCCTCCCATACAAGGCTTCATATGGTGCCATACCGATACTGGCTTGCTGACTGTTATTGTAGGCAAATTCTATCAATGGAAGATGTTTATCCCATCTGCCTTCAAATTCCATCACATAACTCCTCAACATATCTTCCAATATATATATGACCCTCTCTGATTATCCATTTGTTTGTGGGTGGAAAGCTGTGCTGAAATTCAGTCGAGTACCCATGGCTTGATGCAAACTTTTCCAAAATTGTGAAGTGAACCTCGGGTCTCGATCTGAAATGATTGAAATTGTCACACCATGTAAATGGATTATCTCATTAACATAGATCTCTGCCAAATGGTTAAGTGGATAATCCATCTTGATTGATAGAAAGTGAGCTGATTTGGTGAGCCGGTCCATCACTACCCATACTGCATCATGCCTCATTTGTGTCAAAGGCAAACCAGAAACAAAATACATTGTAACTCTTTCCCATTTCCACTCCGGAATTGAAATTGATTGCAATAATCCACTTGGTACTTGATGCTCAGCCTTCACTTGCTGACAAGTTAAACATCTGGTAGTATACTCTGTGATATCTCTTTTCATTCCTAGCCACCAGTAATATGCCTTCAAGTCATGATACATTTTGTTGCTTCCAGGGTAACCTGTCTTTATGTCTTAAACTCCCATATGCTTCAATAGTAAATTATGGTTTTTCACCATTTTTCACCATTTCAAAGATTTTCTTTAATTTCGTGTCCTGCTTCTGATTGTCCTTTACTTGTTGGATCAATGTGGGTTGAATCCACAATTCTGCCAAAATAATATATAAAGAACTTATTATTTCATTTTTTAAATCTTGTTCACTTAATAAATATAAGTTTTAACGTTTACCTGCCATATTTTTTCTACTCAGAGCGTTAGCTACCACATTGGCCTTACCCGGCTGATAATCAATGATACAATTGTAGTCTTTGATTAATTCTAGCCATCGCCTTTATCTCAAATTGAGTTCCTTTTATGAAGGCAAATATTTCAGATTTTCATGGTCTGTATAGATATAACATTGCTCACCATACAAGTAGTGTTGCCATATTTTCAACGCAAACACAATGACTGCTAGTTCCAGATCATGTGTCAGATAATTTCTCTCATGAGGCTTCATTTGTCTGGAAGCATAAGCGATCACTTTGCCTTTTTGCATTAGTACACACCCCAAACCATTAAGGGAAGCATCACTGAACACCATATAATCTTTTCCGACAGTAGGTTGTGTCAACACTGGTGCCTCTATCAACATTTTCTTCAACTCATCAAAACTAGTCTGGCACCGGTTTGTCCACTCAAATCTGGTCTCCTTTCTATGCAATTTTGTCAATGGTGAGGTTATCATTGAAAATCCTTTCACAAATCTCCAATAATAACCAGCCAAGCCAAGAAAATTTCTCACCTCTATCATGTTCTTCTCTGCTTCTAGAGTACGCCAGGATATCATCTATGAACACCACCACGAACTGGTCTAAATAAGGCTTAAAGATTTTATTCATTAGATCCATAAATGCTACTAGGGCATTCGTCAGGCTAAAAGGCATTACTAAGAACTCGCAATGACCATACTGAGTCCTAAATGTTGTTTTTGAAATGTCTAATTCTCTAATTCTCAATTGGTGATAACCTGATCTAAGGTCAATTTTAGAAAATACCCCTGCTCCTTTCAACTGATCAAATAAGTCATCTATTCTCAGCAAGGGATATCTGTTCTTAATTGTCATCTTGTTCAACTAACGATAATCAATACACAAATGAAAGGTGCCATCCTTTTTTTTCACAAATAGAACTAGAGCACCCCAAGGTGAGACATTGGGTCTGATAAACCCTTTCTATAATAACTCTTGCAACTGCACTTTTAATTTCTTTAGCTCAGCAGATGCCATTCTGTAGGGAGTGATTGATATTACGGCTGTGCTTGGAAAAACATCAATGGCAAACTCTATCTCCCTGATAGGTGGTAACCCTAGCAAGTCCTCAGGGAAGATGTCTGGATATTCACATACTGTAGGAATCTCCTTGAGATCTAGACTCCCTTTCTTGGTATCTACAATATGTGCCAAAAATACTTCACATCCCTTTCTGATAAGCTTACTTACCTTCATCATAAAAATGACATTAGTCAAGTATGGTTGGTTCTCACCCAAGACAATCACGTCATCCTACCCTGAATTCTTGAAAGTCACACTCCTATACTGGCAATCCACCACTGCTTTATGTTGAGTTAACCAATCCATCCCCAAGATTGCATCAAACTAATGGAATGGCAACTCTATTAGGTCAGCTGGGAATTCTACATTCTGAGCTTTGATTGGACTGTTTTTATATACTCGACTAAGTTTCACTCCATGACCCAAGGGATTTGTCACTAATATATCACAATCTAATTCCTTTACTACCATATTCCCCTGATTAGGTGGTGACATGCATAAAAATGAAGGTGTAGAACTCGGATCTATCAATGCAAATAAATCAGTATCATAAAGAGAAAATTTACTGATAATGACATCTGGGCATCCTACTCCTCACGAGCTCTCATGGAATATTCTCAGGCTGGGGCTCGACTACCTTCTGCTCTATTCACTGATTCTGATATACTCTGCCCAATCCTACCGCTTCTAGACTGTCCATGTCTCCTACCTCTGCCTCGAGTGACATTCTAAACCTGCACTGATGCTACACCACCTATACCTCTAATGTTATAGGCTATGATTAAAGCATCTGTATTGATTGTGGAATTGTTGATGATAATATGAGATGAGTTAAAAAAATTTACTCTCGCTGTAAACATGAATTTTATTTTATTCTTGTTCCATACGTGATAACTTAACATATAAATATAAATCTAGTATATAGAATTATAAGGTATTAGATGTTACATATATGTTTAGGATTGGTAGATTAAGGTTATTTGCAAAGATTGGAACTAGAATTTGAGATTTGTAACTAGTTAAAAAAAAGTGAAGTTAAACTTTTAATTAATGATAATTGATGTTAATTAATTGTTTTATGACTTAAAAACTAGAGAAAGGTAACTCTAATGGAGTAATGAGGGGCTTCCTTGGTTAAGTTAATTTGGAAAAAATTGAAATTAACCTAGGAGCAACACAATTGTTGATCAATGAAGTGTGATTAGAGTGTTGATTTGAAGAAAATAAATTGGGACCTATGATAACGTTTTTGGGCAGCCATGACATATCAAGAAGGAAGTTTAACCTTAGTACGTTTTTGCTAAATTAAAGTACAAAACATATTAGGAGCATGCCAATTTTATGTAGGCATGAAAACTTTTGATAATGAATGATAGGAATGAGATATGATATGCTTGAGTAGGAAAATCAAGTGAGCAAATGAGAGGCCCTCAAGAGGGTGACAAAGGCAAGGAGGAAGCAAATTAGTGAGGGGAGGAAAAGAAGAAAAAAGGAAAGCTCTAAGGCTAATTAGGTATGTGCTTCATTGATAAAAATCTTACATGTTGTTTAATTGTGTGAAATTATGTTTTAATGTTTGATATGAATGTGGCTGCCATGGAATGTAATTGGTTGTTGCTTTTAATGTTTTTTTTCAAGGTAATAGGACTAAATGGTGTGAAAACATTAAGATATATGAATTTAATTGTGATATGGAAACTTTGACATAAAAATGAATGCATATGATGGATGTAATTAGTAGATAGGTGTGTGCTAATTGATGGCCTTGCTGTGGAAATTTTGGAGCATTCTTAACTATTTTAACATACCTAATACTATGGTAATGATATTGAGGTGAAATTAGTTGTTAATGGAAGTGGGCTCATAAGGCTAAAAATGTTATTCAGAACCTAAATTCAAAATCTAATTGAAAATGGGGTAAAAAGTGGATACAAAATCCCGAACTTGTAGGTACCCCGAAAATACTGGTAAAACTAATGGAAAACCCTTCAGTAAAAGGGACATAACTTTTGATAGAAAACTTGGATTTGAATTATTTTTAATGCTTCTGAAAGTTGAGACAAGAAGATACAAAATATTAGCACACCTTAAACTCAAATTCGAATTATAAATGGGCTAAAAATGAGGCACGAAATCAGGGCCGAAATGTGCCATAGATAAAACCTTGAAATATTGCATTTTTTCATATAGTATGATGAGTATATATAGTAATTAATGTGAATCTTGAATTGAATTGTAATTATAAATGTTTAATAAATTGTCTATATGTGTGATTCTAATGCAATAACAATGGGAACAAATAACAAAAATAAATAAACATATATGTGAAAATTTGATACAATTATTAATTTTGAAAATATTGTGAATAAATATAAAAATAGTTAAGCCCTAAGATACCTAATCTAGAACTAGAATAGAGAATAGTTTAGCATGCTAATTAGGGGAGTTAAGGCACTCGATGCCAAATATAAAAACCGGTAATGATAAATTTATACATGCGCTCAGCGCAAAATTATTAAACCGGTAATGACAATATTACAAAAGCCGGTAATGACACTATTATAAAAGTACTCGACACAATATTATGAAAGCCGATAATAGCACCCTGTTATTCTTATTAGTTAGTTCGGTTATAGGTGTTATGGGCACAAAGAAAATAAAAAACAATAATAATATAAAAGTATGTCATTGAATAATGTTGTGTTAAATCAAAATTGTTAAATATTATATGTTTGATGACATTTATTTAATTTCATATAATTCTTTTAATTTATGCCTTATTTGGGATGTTATTAAATGACATGTAAGAAAATATATGTATGTAAGATTTTTTATCTTAGAAGCACCACTAAGCTAGTAGCTTAGCATGGGTGGTTTCCTCTCATGCAGGTTCTAAAAAGTAGCCGTATATAGTAAAATTGTCAGAAGAAGAAAGGTGTCTAGATGAAAAGCAGCTAAAAGCTTGGGACATATTTTTGGTATTTTCTAAATTAAATTATAGTTTTTATCTCATCAAGTATGTATTGAGGATGTGTAACTTTAATGTAATGGACATAGTTTGAATGCAAAACAATATATTTTATAAATAAATAAAATTTTGAATATCGGTGTTGGTAATAAATTTATCTTAGTGTTTATAATAATTTCGCAAAAAAAAAATTATGCTTCATTTAGCTAATCTTATAAGACAGTTAGTCCGATAATGCTCACTTACATTGCTGAATTAAAGTGAGGTAAGTGGGTGTCACAATTTTTGGTATCAGAGCCAGGTTTAGAAGGTTCTTACTTAGTGGGTATGGGAAGATAAATTCATGTTTTTAGCATTTGCATTGTTTTAAGCTACTATATTCTAATAAGGGACCATTCTTCTGATAATATAGGTTTTAATAGATTTGGAATCAAGACAAAGTTATGAAGAACAAGAGCGTGATAATATAGCTAACTCAACTGCTCATAGACACTTAACATCAATTAGAGCCTCAAATCCTAGTGTTATAGCTCCACAGCATGCTAAAGAACAGGTTGATCTAGGTCAGGTATCCCTTATGCAATAGATGGCTACTTTGTTACAGCAGATAGCACAAGTTGTGCCATCACTAGCTCCATCACCTTCTCCACGTCAACCAAAACCCTAGATTGATAAACTAAGAATATATGGGCTACGAATTTTATAGGTAAGAAAGAGGATGATCCAGCAGCAACAAAATTTTAGTTAGAAAAGACAGAATGGGTTTTTGAGGAGCTTCAATGTTTGGAGGAGTACAAGGTTAGATATATAGTATCTCTCATTCAGGAGCATGCTTACGACTGGTGGAAATTGGTATTAGCAAAACCCTACACTTTGAACCCTCAGACATGGGATTTCTTTATGGAAGAGTTTAAAAAGAAATATATGCCAAGAGTCTATATTGATGAGAAAAAGCAAGAATTTTTGAATTTGAAGCAAAGGGGTATGACAATAGATGAGCATGAGATAGAGTTCATTAGGCTGAGCAAGTATGCAATGGGGATTATTGGAGATGAAGTTGATAAATTTCATAGATTTAAAGATGGCATCGATGAGGATATTGCATATTTAGTGCCTTCACACCATCATATAGATTTTGCTACACTAGTGTCCTCTGCCATTAGTGTTGAAAGAAGGCAAAAGCTGAAGATAGAAGAGCTCTTTAAGAAATCAATGGCTAGTGTGGCCCAGACATATGGTAGGAAAAGGTGGATAGTACCCAGACCATTTTAGTCATGGGTTGCTGGGCAGACATTTTCTGGTAGGTGGGGTCAGCATTTTAGACCTGCAGCATCATCTGCTAGTTCACTAGCAGCATTGTCTAAAAGACTAGCTCCTGCTCTGTGTCAGCATTGTGGTATATCTCATACAGAAGAGTGTTGATGGTTGACTGGGGCATGCTTGAGATGTGGAGCTACTGACCATATGAAGAGAGATTGTCCCAGACTTAGTACAGGTAGTATGGCAGCAACATAAACTATGGCACTGGTACAGACCCGTGGTAGAGGTCGAGGCCAGTTTAGAGGTGGTCATATCGAACAGAGTCAAGAGGTATCCAAGACAGTGGATAGACCCGGAGGTAGTAGAGCTCCAGCTCGAGCATATGTGATAAGAGCTCGTGAGGACCATGATGCACTAGATGTCATAGTTGGTAAACTTTCTTTATTTGACTTTGATTTATATGCATTGATAGATCCTAGTTCCATGCATTCATACATAAGCACAACTACACTTAAACAAGGGAACATGATACTTGAGACCTTAGAATATGAGATAGTTATGACCAATTTGTTGGGACATAGTGTGAAAGTGAATAAGATCTATAGAAATAGTTCAATAATAATTCAGGGTAGAGAATTTCCAGCAAACTTAATAGAATTACCTTTTCATGAATTTGATGCTATTCTGGGCATGGATTGGTTAACCAAGAATGGAGCTATATTCGACTATCGATCTAGAAACGTTGTACTTAAAATTCCCAGGCAGGATGACATTATCATTTAGGGTGAAGGTCAAACATGTTTGACTAGTGTTATTTTTGCATTAAAAGCTCATAAATACATTAGAAAGGGATGTGAGGCATATATGGCCCATGTGATAGATACCAGAAAAGGGAGCCCAAAAGTCAAGGACATCCCCACAGTGTCCGAGTTCCCAAATGTGTTTCCTGAAGACTTGTTGGGGTTACCAACAGATAGGGAGATAAAGTTTGCTATTAATGTGATTCCTGGTACAACCCCGATATCAATTACTCCTTATAGAATGGCACCTGCATAATTGAGAGAGTTGAAGGTTCAATTGCAGGAATTGCTAGATAAGGGATTCATAAGACCTAGTGTGTCACTATGGGGTGATTCAGTATTGTTTGTGAAAAAGAAGGATGACATCTTTCGATTATGTATTGATTATTGACAATTGAACAAGGTGATGATTAAAAATAAATACCCACTACCTAGAATTGATGATTTGTTTGATCAGTTGAAGGGAGTAGGAGTAGTCTCTAAGATTGATCTCAAATCCGGGTATCATTAACTAAAAATCAAAGAATCAAATGTGTCCAAAACAACCTTCAGGACTCGATATGGCCACAATGAATTCCTGGTTGTGCCTTTTGGCTTAATGAATGCACCAACTACCTTCATGGATATGATGAACAGGATTTTTAGGCCTTACCTTGATCAATTTGTGGTAGTTTTTATAGATGATATCCTACTGTATTCAAAGGACAATGGAGAACATGACAGATATCTCAAAATAGTTGTAACACCACACCTTATGCATTTAAGTATAACCTATCTCTGTATCAAATAATCACACATAGCATGCTGGAAAAAAATAAAATATCCTGTTAATAGTGATAGTAATTTTTTTTATATCCTGTAATATCATTCAATGACTTTGCAAGTCTCATATCCTGTAATTTCATTCAATGACTTGCAAGTCTCATATCCTGTAATATTATTCAATGATTTTGCAAAGTTAACACTGAGGTTTTCACCACAATATAATATATCATATATATTAAAATATAAACTTTACACATAAGTATTTACGAGTTGCTTTCATTTATACATTTTTAAACTCATTCCAAAATAACTATACATATTCAAGCACGTAAATACAAAACATAGATGACATATTTTCATGCTTGTGTGGAATGCAAGGAGAGAGAGTGATGAGGCTTGGCCAGTGACCTGTGCGCCATGTCTTCTATACACTACTCAAAATGAGCTATCACTTTTCTTTACCTGAAAAATGATGCAAATTGATGAGTTGCGGCTCAGTGAGAATAACCATCAAATGAGCTTTGAAGTACCGAACAACTCATAGTAATAAATCACAAATCCAATACATACCATGTATTCCATTCCATTCATCAGTATCATATAAATATCAATGAAGTTGAAACATATAATTGTTACTCTTTACGTATGCAAATGCTTTGCTTATTTCATTTTGTTGTGACCAAGTTAAACAGACATTGCCCCGGGTTTCCATGTGAACATTTTCATTTGCATTTGCTAGCTAGCTTGATCATTTGTTTCATTTGCATATTTGTTGGGCCATAGGCCTCTTGTTTTGCTTTACAATATCGATTAACTAGTCACAACACCTTTTAAGTCCATATGCATATGCCCTTGTACTTAAGCATTCATCAACCATTGTATCTTATCACATATAACATACATATACTGCATATATGCCTCATGTGCAATGCATATACCTTGTATATACTATACATATACCATGTATATATATCACATATGTCAAACATATACCTCAAATATACCATAATTATACCATTTATATGTACCACAATATCACAAATTATCCATCATCATATTATCAAGGACCAATCATGATAATCATATGAATCACATAGCAAGCAACATTCATTTGCACTAAAGAATTCAATTGATAATTAGACTCACCGTTCTTCTTTGATTCCGAACCTTACTTATTGTTTATCTGCTCCATGTGGGTCTCCAATATATTGCGAGCCTAATATGAAAACATAATCGATTAACTCATGATTAGGGAGACTTAATGTGGCTTAAACAAATTAATATGCATTGTTCATATTAATAGTTAAGATTTTTCCTATGAGGCATTGTGACCTTATGGGACTGTTTAGCCTATAACTTTTTTTATACTTGACCCATTAATCTGATTCTCGTTCCTAATTAAAAATAACATATAATTATATAAGAAATTAAAATTTTAGACCAATGGGATCATTGTACAATATTTGGTGGAATTGCTAAGTGTGTTCTATTTTCTGCCTTTAGGCAGTTTCAGGGTACTCACTTTGGTTTATCATAACTTATAATATATAAGTAATATTTTAATGAAACTTTACAGAAACTAATAGGGGTTGATATGGAACATTTTCCATGTTTACAATTGTTATTAATTATGTCTCTAAAGTCTTCACATTATAACCAATATTTCACTGGTCCATAATAGAATTGGCTTTTGGACCAGTATAAATTCCAAAGGCCATAACTTAGTCTATACATAACATATCAAGCTGAAATTAGTACCACAATTTAGCTAAGACATATACCTATAACTTTTCTGTTTTGATCATTTACATAATCGAGCTCTAATGAGCTCAACTTAGCCAAATAGGTTGTTGGATCTGCCCAGGGCACTTAGTAGGCAGTTCAAACCATGGAACAATCATGGTTCCATTCACCATAACTCACGATTTACAAGACCTATGAACCATAACACATATATCTACAATGTTTATGTTTTGAGGTACTTCACATATTGGCTTTAGCATATTCAAAACTACCAAACACAGTAGCTAACTTACTTAGGGTTCACATCCAAACCAGTTTCAGTACAAAGAGGATATCTCATTCTATACACCAGATCTTGTAACAATATTTATATATCCATAACTCTAAGGCATAAAGGAACAACTGTTGTGTTTTAATCGTTTTCCGATTCGATCTTTAAGATCATGAAATCCATGGCACAAAATACTGCCTATTAATGAACCCTAAACACCATAATCAAGCTTAACACAAAAATAAATATTTACTCACCTATAATCACTCTTGGCTAATCTTGTTGCTGCAATCTTTGGAATGAAAGAGGGAAGAAATGGTGGCTAGAACTTGAAAGAAAATAGGTTGAAGAAATAAAGCAAAGAAGAAGAAGAAGAAGAAGAAGGTGAGGAAGGAAATGAATATGGTGGCTGCCTAATAAGTTAAAAGGCACCACCATTTCATTTGTTTCACCCGTCCACTTCCTTTTTTTTTCTTTTTCCGACTTTTTATTTTTATTTTTTTCTAATTATTCTTATTATTTTTACACAATTCAACACAATATGCAATTTAATCTTAATCTAGTCATTTTGCATACTTTAATTTGGTCACCTTATTTCATTTATTTTTAATACTTTTTATCCTCATTTAGATTATAAATACACATGTACGACTCGATACAATTGCAATATACTAGGACACATAGCTAGTGCGTGTCATGTACTTGTTCCTACGAAAATACGTATGAAATGCATGTGTTCAATTGAATTATATGCAAGATGCATATGTTCAAATGAAATGCATGTGGGGGAGGTTGAGGATGTTATAGTAGTACTTCAGACTCAGAGGGAAAATCAACTGTATGCAAAGCTATCAAAATGTGAGTTTTGGTTAGAAGAAGTAGGATTCTTAGGGCATGTTGTGCCAGTTGAAGGAATCCATGTAGATCCTAGCAAAATAGAAGCGATTCTAAGTTGGAAGCTGCCTCACAATGTGGCAGAAGTTCGGAGTTTTCTTGGATTAACTAGGTCTTATAGAAGGTTTGTGAAGGGATTTTCAAGCATAGCTGCACCAATTACCAAGCTACTCAGAAAAGAAACTAAATTTGAGTGGACAGATCGGTGTCAAACAAGTTTTGAAAAACTAAAAGTCATGCTAACTGAAGCACCTGTTTTGACCTGACCTACTTCAGGGAAAGATTTTGTGATATACATTAATGCTTCTCATAATGGGTAGGCTATGTATTAATGCAAGAGGGTAAAATAGTTTCTTATGCATCTAGGCAATTGAAGCCTCATGAGCTAAATTACCTTACTTATGAGTTGGAGTTGGCAGCAATAGTATTTGCTTTAAAAATATTGCGACATTATTTGTATGGCAAATGGTACTACATATATACAGACCATAAGAGTCTCAAATATTTGTCCACACAAAAGGAGTTGAACTTAAGGCAAAGATGCTGGTTGGAATTAATTAAGAATTATAATTGTATTATTGATTATCAGTCAGGCAAATCCAATGTAGTAGCTAATGCCTTAAGTAGAAAAACATTGGCAGGTATAACTTATAATTTTCTCATTATAATATAATATATAGAAATTAATAATAAATTAAAAGGAGACTCATATTTTATTTTGGTAGAGTTACAGGTTCAACCTGGTTTAAGGCAACAAGTGAGAGAAGCTCAGAGGCAAGATCAGAAATTGATGATAACTGTGGAGGTAGTTAAAAAATGGGAGAGACGTGAATTTAAGATTGAAGATGATGGAAGTATAAGTTATAAAGGAAGATTGTGTGTACCAAATGATAGCGGGTTAAAACAAATAATTCTAAAAAAGGTGGATAATACAACTTATTCCATATATCCTGGAAGCAATAAAATGTATCAAGACTTGAAGACTCCTTATTGGTGGCCAAGAATGAGGAAGGATATCGTGGAATACACTAAAAGATGCTTAATATGCCAACAAGTGAAAACAGATCACAAGGTACCATCTGAATTGTTGCAACCTATTGCTATCACATAATGGAACTGGGAAAGGATTACGATGGATTTTGAATCTGCTTTGCCTTTGACACAAAAGAAGCATGATGGAGTATAGGTGATTATTGACAGGCTTACCAAATTAACTCATTTTCTGCCAGTTCGGATGAATTATTCGTTGAGTCAGTTAGTAGAAAATATATGTTAATGAGATAATTCGACTGCATGGGGTGATAGTATCTATTATTTCTGATTGAGATCCATGATTCACGTCAAAATTTTGGAAAAGTCTATAACAAGCATTGGAGACTCAACTTACTTTTACTACAACATTTCACCCATAAACAGATGGGCAATCTGAACGAGTTATTCAATTGCTGGAAGATATGCTTAGAAGCTGTGTAATTAACTTTGAGGGTAGCTGGGATATGTATTTACCATTGATGGAATTTGCATATAATAATAGCTATCAAGCTAGTCTCAGCATGGCTCTATATGAAGTTTTGTATGGAAGAAGATGTAGGACACCTTTATGCTGGACAATTGGTGAAAAAAAGTTAATGGGCCCAAAATTAGTGGAGCAGGCAGAGGAGAAGGTGAAATTAATTCAAGATCAATTAAAAGCTGCAATGGATCGACAAAAATCCTACGCTGATTTGAAGAGGAAGGATATTGAATATGTTGACGGAGACAAAGTATTTTTAAAAGTCTTGCCTTGGAAGAAAGTACTTCATTTTGGTAAAAAGGGAAAACTGAGTCCTAAGTTTATTAGACCATACGAAATACTTGAACGTGTGGGTCTAGTGGCTTACCGGTTGGCCTTACTACTTGAATTGGATAAGATCCACAATGTGTTTGATGTCCCAATGTTAAGAAGATGCGGATCGGATCCAACACATGTAATACATGTAGAATCAATAGAGATACAACCAAACTTGACCTATGCAGAAGAGCTGGTAAAATCTTAGCTCAAGAAGTCAAGGAACTACGAAATAAGAAGGTACCATTGGTAAAGGTCCTATGGTGCAATCATGTAGTAGAAGAAGCCACATGGGAGAGTGAAGAAATGATGAGAACTCAGTATCCTCAGTTATTCAGCTCTAGCTAATCAGGTACATTTTGAGAACGAAATTTTTGTAAAGGGAAGGGAATTGTAACATCCAGTGATTTAGACCCTGATTGCATGTGACTATAGTGGGGTGCACTGGTTCAATCGGAGTCTAAATTTGAACCTATAAAAAATGACTAATAATAAGGAAAAATAATTAAGGGTATTATTATTTAGAAATTAAAAAGATTAGTGATAGAACTAGAAAAAAAATAAATTTTCCTTATGGACAAAATCAATATTATTGGAATTGTTGGGGGAAAAAGTGTGAAGATGAGGGAATTGGTGGAAAACAAGGAATTTCTCAAAGTTTAAAAGTTAATAAAGATTAATTAAGTTAATGCACCAATGAAAATTAGGATTAACTTTAATTAGTGGGACTCACTCTTTAATTTTAGTATAAAAGTCAAAAAGATAAAGAATTCTACATTCTTCCACCTAAAAACCTAACTCATCTTATTCCTCTTTCACTTCTCTTTATGTCATCCATCTCTCCCTCCAAAAGCAACCATTTTTGCTTCAATTCAAGCTTGAAAAAGAAAGAAAAAAAATTAGTTTTGAGAGAGGAAAATTCAGAATTAAAGAGTTCTTGCTATAAAGGGAGCTAAGTAGCAAGAAAGAAGGAAGGAAGAAAGAAAACAAGAAAAGGGAGGAACTTTGGGACAATTTCGGGTCACCTTAGAGAACTATTAAGGTGAGTTTATTCTTCCTAAATTTAACCTTTTTCCTTCCATTTGAGACCTATAAGGATGATAGATATGTTTAGGATTGGTAGATTAATGTTATTTGTCAAGATTGAAACTAGAATTTGAGATTTGTAACTAGTTGAAGAAAAGTGAAGTTAAGCTTTTAATTAATGATAATTGATGTTAGTTAATTATTTTATGACTTAAAAACTAGAGAAAGGTAACTCTATTGGAGGAATGAGGGGCTTCCTTGGTTAAGTTAATTTGGGAAAAATTGAAATTAACCTAGGAGCAACACAATTGTTGATAAATGAAGTGTGATTAGAGTGTTGATTTGAAGAAAATAAATTGGGACTTCATAAGATTTTTAGGCAGCCATGACATATCAAGAAGGAAGTTTAACTAATAGTATATTTTGGCTAAATTAAAGTATAAAACATATTAGGATCATTAGAATTTTATGTAGGCATGAAAAGTTTTCATAATGAATGATAGGAATGAGATATGGTATGGTTGTGTAGGAAAATCAAGTAAGCAAATGAGAGGCCCTTAAGAGGGTGACAAAGGCAATGAGGAAGCAAATTAGTGAGGAGAGGAAAAGAAGAAAAAAGGAAAACTCCAAGGCTGATTAGGTATGTGCTTCATTGATAAAAATCTTACATGTTATTTAATTGTGTGAAATTGTGTTTTAATGTTTAATATGAATGTGGCTGCCATGGAATGTAATCGTTTGTTGCTTTTAATGATTTGTTTTTTTTTTTATGGTAATAGGACTAAATGGTGTAAAAGAAAAAGATATATGAATTTAATTGTGATATGAAAACTTTGGCATAAAAATGATTACATATGATGGATGTAATTAGAAGATAAGTGTGTGCCAATTGATGACCCTGCTGTAGAAATTTTGGAGTAGTCTTAACTATTTTGATCATAAATAATTCTATGGTAATGATATTGAGGTGAAATCAGTTAAAAATGAAAGGGACTCATAAGGCTAAAGCTTTCATTCAGAACCTAATTTCAAAATCTAATTGCAAATGGGCTAAATATTAGATACAAAATCTCAGACCTGTAGGTACCTAGAAAATACTGGTGAAACTAATGGAATGCCCTTCAGTAAAAGGGCCATAACTTTTGCTGGAAATCTTGGATTTAAATGATTTTTGATGCATCTGAAAGCTGAGACAATAAGATACGAAATATTAGAACTCTATAAAATCAATTTCAAATTATAAATGGGCTAAAAAGGAGGCCCAAAATTAGAGCTGAAATCTACCATAGACAAAAACTTGAAATATTGAGCTTTTGCATATTGTATGATAAGCATATATAGTAATTAATGTGAATCTTGAGTTAAATTTAATTATAAATGTTTAATAAATTGTCTATATGTGCGATTCTAATGCAATAATAATGGGAACAAATAACAAAAATAAATAAACATACATGTAAAAATTTGATACAATTATTATTTCTGAAAATATTGTGAATAAATATAAAAATAGTTGAGCTCTAAAATACCTAATATAGAACTAAAATAGAGAATAGTTTGGCATGCCAATCAGGGAAGTTAAGGCACTCGGTGCCAAATATAAAAACCAGTGATGTCAAATTTATACATGTGCTCAACACAAAATTATTAAGCTGGTAACGACAATATTACAAAAGCCGGTAATGACACTATTTTAAAAGCTCTCGGCATAATATTATAAAAGTCGGTAATGACAACCCCGTTATTCCTATTACTTAGTTCGGTTATAGGTGTTATGAGCGCAAAGAAAATGAAAAACAATGATAATATAAAAGTATGTCATTGAATAATGTTGTGTTAAATCAATATTGTTAAATATTATATGTTTGATGACGTTTATTTAATTTCATAAAATTCTTTTAATTTATGCCTTATTTGTGATGTTATTAAATGACATGTAAGAAAAATATATGTATGTAAGATTTTTATCTTTGAAGCACCACTAAGCTAGTAGCCGTAGATAGTAAATTTGTATTTTGTAAATTTGTATTTTGCAGGTTCTAAAAAGTAGTCATAGATAGTAAATTTGTCAAAAGAAGAAGGGTATCCAGACGAAATGCAGCTAAAAGCTTGGGACATATTTTTGGTATTTTGTCAAAAACTTTGTTAATTAAATTATAGTTTTTATCTCATCTACTATGTATTGAGGATGTGTAACTTTATGTAATGGACATAGTTTGTGTAGCCCAGATATTGTACCAAGAAAGGAGGGTTGAATTAGATATTAGAAATTTTAACTTTAAAGTGCGGAAAGAAAAGTTAAGATGAGTAGGGATGGAAAAATAAGACACAAGAATTTTTATAGAGGTTCGGGTGTTAACTAACCCTACTCCTCTCCCCAATCTCGATTGGGAGTTTCAGTAACACTCTAAGTGTTAACAATGGAGTTTTACAAGCTCACTCCCAACTATGGTGTTTCTAACAATGGATCACACCTAACCCAAAAATCCCTTATGTTTTAATGACTCACACAAATAACCAATTCCTTGTGTTTTAAAGGCTCACACAAATAACCCTTACAAGTGTTCTAGTCTTAACCCCAAACTACCCAAACTCACTTGAGTAGATAATTACAGAGAGAAACACCTACAAATCTTTAATGCTCAGAGAATGATGAGCAAAAAGATTTTCAAAGAGAATAAATGTTTGTTTTGAAAGTATTCAATGCACAAATGGCTTACGACTAGATTTTGATTCGAAGTATTAGCTATTCTCTTGTTCTAGATTCATAAATGACTTGCATTTATACTTCCATGGCGAATTATAGCCGTTTGATTTCATTTAATGCTGAAATAGCTGTTGGACCAATTCTTATTTTCGCGCCTGACATGTTTCTCTTTTCTCTTTCACGGTCATGATTATGTTTGTCACAGTCGTGACTATTCTTCCAAGCCATGACTTGAGTGGTGACTTTGGCCGTGAAGCATTCTGGAAGTATTTGAAGTCTTTGATCACTGGCGTGACATTATATCTTCACGGGCGTGAACAACCTTCCTAGCCGTGGTCCAAGTGGTGACTCTAGTCGTGAAGCTCTCTGGAGGAATTTGTCATGTCTTTTCATGGGCGTGACTAATATGATCATTCATGGTTGCGATCATTCTTCACGGCCGTGAACTTTAAATGTTGGATTGTTGGCGCTAAGCTTCATCACGGGCGTGACATATAAGGTCACGGGTGTGAACATGTTATTTCTTCATTTTTTTTGTCTTTTTAAGATTAGTCTTCCATTCTCCATTCTTGCTATCATATTCCATACCCTATTCAATAAACTTAGAAAACAAGTATGTTAAATACATTATTGCTATTTTATTTGTTATCATCAAAATGACAGAAATACCCTTCAAGGTTCAACAATATCCCCTTTTTTGATGGTGACAAATAATCTAGAAATATGTGCCTTTGAGAAGTCTCCCCCTCAAAAGATGCTTAGGATAAAAAATACTAAAGTGCAAGAATTGTATAGAATGATGAATTGTAGCATCAAAATATGCTTCCTAGTTTTAAGTATATGTAAGATATATACAAAGTATATCCAATGTATACCAAAATTTTTCCTTAAAACAAGTTATAGTTATGCCAAGTATATTTAAGTATATGAAGAGTATATCAAGTGCATATTCATTCATGTAACTTGCATCAAAATATATCCAAAGTATACTTACGGTATATTTAAGGTATATGAAGCTCATTTGCATACTTGCATAACTCTTAACTTTAAACAATATATTGCTAGGTTCTCCTCCTTTTGTCATCAACAAAAAGAATAACAAAAAGATAAACATAATGGAAAAACAAAAGCAAATATATTAATTTAGGAAAACCAAATACAAAGGTAATTGAAATTCTGAAAGGAAATTAGAATTTCCTATAGTAAACAGCTAGAAAATATAACATCTAACACAAAATCTAGTCGGACATCCTATTTCTAAGGCGAGCTACTTCCTCCTCGAGGCTCTCCATGCGAGACTCCATGAAATCCTTGATATTTTCTAACCTCTCATCCATCGAAGCCTGCAAATGCTCAAATCGTGGTGCCAAGAGGTCAGCCACTTACTGAGCCAAATTTGGTGTGGAGGCAGAGGATTATCCCATTTCCTGCTCAACCTCTGGAGGTGCCACCTCAACTCGAACTCTCTTCCTCTACTGGATTCCTTAGAGGCCAGCTTTGAAGTCATCCGAGTCATTTTCCTCCCAAATGATCTCACCAGCAGAGTTGGTGAAGCGGTAGTAGATGTTGTTCTCAAATACGATACGAATAGCCGCTCCCATTTTGATGAAGGACTCGACATCTAGTCGGTCTCGAGGATGTGCTGGTATGAGGTTGAAGTGGTGTTCATCTATTTTCAAGTATCTGAGCTTCAAGGCGATGTGAGTCACATACCCGCCAATCAGAATGTCTCCGGTAGGCTTGGTGGCACTTGACAAATGATGGTTTACAAACCATCGAGATAAAGCCACTATTAGGCCTCTTCGGGCCATCTCCAGGAGAAAACGCTCTGACTTCCTGATCATTCCATTGTAGTCTCCTCTGGCGAAGATGCTATAGGTTAGAAACCTATGCAAATACTTATGCACAGGGGATCGAAGGTGGGTGCTCTTCGTCTTTTTGATGTCCCAACTGTAGTCAAGCCCGAAGTGAGTCCATGCTTGAGTAGCATAGAACTCCACTTCACTGTCATTCAGGATGCCATCAGAGGGAAGGTTGAATAAGTCTCCAAACTCTGTGGCAGAGAGGGTGTTCGGATGCTTGCAAATTTGGAATTTCACCGTGCCTGTAGGAGAGACTTGCAGGGTGCTCAAAAATTCCAAAGTTGGCTCCCTTAGAGTTGGTTGATGGATATCAATGAATTCTTTCAGATGAAAAGCCTGGAGTTGTTCCGTCATACTTGTCTCGAGGCCGAGTGTACGGATGGTTTGCCACTCAAATGATCTAGAGGAAAGGAGTGGCCTTTTCTTGAGCACTGAGTATCTAGGATGACAATGCTCTGGAATAATGTTTAGAAGGTAATCAGTGTACCTTCTTGGAGCATGAGACTTCTTCCTTGTACCCTTGGAGGAACCGATTTCCATTTTGATTGAAAAAATAAACTTTTGAAGAGTGAGAAATTGATAGAAAATTTGAGTAAACCTTGAGGTGATGTGATTTCTGATGATGGAAATGGTTTTTGAAGATATTTATAGATGGAATGAGTTGCTAAGGGGCCAGATTCTTCAAAATTGTATTCAATGGTGATAAATGAGAGAAGTTGAGAGAAGTTGGAATGAGAGAAATAATAGCAGAAACGTTATATAGTCGACATCTTCACGGGCGTGAAGTGTTGTGTTCACAGTTTGTTGAAGAGACCCTCTACCCGTGAAGAAAAGGGTGAAATTATTCACGGTCCTGAAGTTTAAAGGTAACGGGCGTGAATGATGAACTATCACGATGGTGACATATGAGTAACGGGCATGAATTATAAACTTCACTACTTGTGATCGTGAAACAAAATGTTACACAAAGCGTGAATGCTTCTATAAGTTTTTGGTGGAAATGTTCACAGTCGTGAAAAATTGTCAAGGGCATGAACAAAGGGTTTCACGGAGGTGAATGAAAAAGGTTATAGTCATGAAACATAGTCGTCACTACCTTCAGCCGTGAATCATGTTGTGAATCAAGTCGTGAAAGCTATTGGTTCTTTTGGCAATTTATTTCACGGTCGTGAATATATGTCATGGGCGTGAATTGCCTAAAATTCTCATTAAATAAAATTAAGTCTAAAATAAGACTAAAACATTTCTAAGGAGCTTCTATCCCCTATAACATATATTTCCATCAATTTAGCTACCTTGTTTCTAGTAAGATGAGACAAATATAAGATTATCAATCAAGGTTTGACAATTTTGGCAATCACAAAGTTAATCCATCAATCATACCAAGCTCTCTTCTTATGAAATTAAATCTTTCCTCATTTAAAGACTTAGTGAAGATATTTGCCAATTGATTGTCTGTGCTTATAAATTCCAATACAACATCTCTATATTGAACATGATCTCTAATAAAATGGTGTCTAATGTCAATATGCTTACTTCTAGAATGTTGAATGGGATTCTTAGATAGATTTATAGTACTTGTATTGTCACATCTAATAGGTATATGGTTCATACTATGACCATAATCTTTAAGTTGTTGTTTCATCCAAAGGATTTGTGTACAACAATATCCTGCTGCTACATACTCTGCTTCAGCGGTAGAAAGAGCAATTGAAATTTGTTTCTTGCTAAACCAAGAAACTAAGCACTCTCCAATAAAGTGACAAGTACCTGAAGTACCTTTTTTTTTTTTATATATAAATTACTACCAGCATAATCAGCATCTGAATATCCTATAATGTAAAAGGATGAGTTTCTAGGATACCATAAACCTAGATGCAATGAGCCATGTAAATATTTAAAAATCCTTT
This sequence comes from Triadica sebifera, assembly GCA_023653625.1. Classification (NCBI taxonomy): domain Eukaryota; kingdom Viridiplantae; phylum Streptophyta; class Magnoliopsida; order Malpighiales; family Euphorbiaceae; genus Triadica; species Triadica sebifera. The sequence continues at coordinate 15,733,566 of CM042899.1, forward strand.
TTACTGCATTTAAATGAGACTCTTTAGGACATGATTGAAAACGAGCACATAAGCATACACTATACATTATGTCAGGTCTAGAGGCAGTAAGATATAAAAGTGATCCGATCATACCTCTATAGAGCTTTTCATTAATGCTCTTACCCTTTTCATCCTTGTCCAATTTTGTTGATGTGCTCATTGGAGTCTTGGCATTTTTGCATCCTTCCATTCCAAATTTCTTAAGCAAGTCTTTGGCATATTTGGATTGGTTGATGAATATGCTCTCATTGTCTTGTTTTATTTGTAGACCGAGAAAATATTTTAGCTCACCCATCATGCTCATTTCGAATTCCCTAGTCATACACTTAGCAAATTCTTGACAAAGCAATTCATTAGTAGACCCAAATATGATATCATCAACATAAATTTGAACAATTAGAATATCATGCTTATGCTTTTTAATGAATAATGTAGTGTCACCATTCCTGTTTGTAAAGTTATTTTCTAAGAGAAAGGAACTTAGTCTTTCATACCAAGTTCTTGGGGCTTGTTCCAAACAATATAAAGCTTTTGAAAGTCTAATACATGATTAGGCAACTCATAGCTTTCAAAACCTGGTGGTTGTTCTACATAAACTTCTTCTTCTATAAAACCATTTAAAAAGGAACTTTTGACATCCATTTGAAAGTGTTTGAAATTCATATGACATGCATATGCTAAAACAATTCTTATTGCTTCTAATCTAGCTATAGGAGCATAGGTCTCATCATAATCTATTCTTTCTTCCTGATTATACCCTTTTGCAACCAATCTGGCCTTATTCCTAGTTATTGAACCTTATTCATCTATTTCTAAATACCCATTTTATACCTATAATTTGATGCTCCTTGGGTCTTGGTACTAAGGTCCATACCTTCTCTCAAATTGGTTGAGTTCCTCTTGTATGGAAATCACCCAACTTTCATCATTAAGAGCCTCATCAATTTTTTTAGGTTCAATTTGGGAAATAAAAGCAAGGTCATAGGCTAAATGTTTGAGATGAGATCTAGTACTTACTCCCCTTATAGGATCACCAATGATTTGCTCTTTGGGGTGATCTTTTGTTAATCTCCATTCCTTTGGGAGCTCTTGCCTGTTTTCCTCTTGAGCTTGAGGTAGAGAAACATTTTGATGTGAATCTTCTTGATCATTTTCTTCTCTTCCATTTCCAAGATCAAGTCTTTCCATGGTACCTACTACATTATCAAGAACACTACCTTTCACAAGATCAAGTCTACTAGATTCATCAAAAATAACATGCATAGATTCTTCAACAGTTAATGACTTTTTATTAAATACCCTATATGCTTTACTAGTTGTAGAGTATCCTAAAAAGTTACGCTCATCAGATATAGAAGCAAAATTTTCAAGGTTGTCCTTGGTATTTAATATGAAGCACTTGCATTCAAATACTCTAAAGTATGATATCAAGGGCTTTCTTCCATTCCATAGCTCAAATGAAGTTTTGTTTAGGAGAGGTCTTTTGAAAACTCGATTTGAAATATAACAAGCAGTATTTATGGCTTCTGCCCAAAAGTAAGTTGGTAAACCATACTCATTGAGCATTGTTCTAGCCATTTCAATCAAAGTTCGATTTTTTCTTTCAACTACCCCATTTTGTTAAGGAGTCCTAGGAGATGAAAAATTCTGCGAAATGCCATGTTCAAGACAAAAACTTTCAAAATTTTCATTTTCAAATTCTTTGCCATGGTCACTTCTTATTTTTGAAATGCAATATCCTTTTTAATTTTGAACTCTTTTAGCAAAATTTTGAAGTTTTCAAAAGCATCACTCTTTTGAGCTAAGAAAATTACCCAAGTAAATCTAGAGTAATCATCTATGATGACAAAGGCATAATGTTTACCTCCTAAGCTTGCAATTCTAGTAGGTCCAAATAAGTCTAGATGCAGGAGTTATAGAGGTTTTGAGGTACTTACTATGTTTTTGGATTTGAAGGATGACTTGTGTTGCTTCCCTTTTTGGCAAGGTTCACATGTCTTGTCTTTTTCAAATTTGATTCTGGGCAGTCCCTTTACTAGTTCTCCTATGCTGAGGCTTTGAATTAAGTCCATGTTTGCATGACTAAGCCTTCTATGCCACAGCCAAGATTCATCACTAGTAGTCACAAGACACTTAGAGGAATGGTTAGATATTTTGAGTAAGTCTATTATGTAGGTATTGACATCTCTATTTCCTTTAAATATCTCTTGACTATCAATAGAGGTTACAAGACATTCGTTGGAAGTAAAGGTTACTTTATTTCCTTTGTCACACAATTGACTTACACTCAACAAGTTATGTTTCAAACCATCAACAAGTAAGACATCTTTAATAAAAGTAGTACCATTAATACCAATAGAGCCAATGCCAATTACCTTACCCTTAGCTTTATTTCCAAAGGTAACTTTACCTCCATCAATACTTTTGATTTCATTGAAGAGTTCTTTTTCTCCTGTCATATGCCTTGAGCATCCACGGTCTACTAGCCAAGCATTTTTGTTTATTGTGGACTTGAGGCATACCTATAGAATCACAATTCAAGTATGGTTTTTAGGTACCCAAATGAGCTTGGGTCCTTAGGGGTTAGCACATGAAGGTTCCCAATGAGCCTTCCTTATCCAGCAATGTTTATTTATGTGACCAAATTTCATACAATAATTACAATGTTTAGGTCTAAAGATGCTTTTTGGTCTTACAATGCTCTTGAATGCCATATTCCCATTAGACTGAGTTTGAGAACAATGGCATGCACAATCATGATTAATTGGTGCTTTTCTAGATGCATGCTTCTTATACATAAATGCATGATTAGCCTTTTGAGGTTTCTTTCTTAGGCCTACCAGTCCTTGAACATCCCTCTTATGTATAGAAGGTTTAATGTATTTTGTGCATTTATCTCTTGGTGCTGTTCCAGCAAATGTGGAGATGTGAGCTTCACTTGACTTAACAAAAGTAGTCTTGTGAGAAGATGATGATGTGCCCTTAAATCTTAGACCGTGTCTAATTAAGGGAGGTCTTTGAGACACTATGAGAGTATCTAAGCTCTCCTTTCCTTTGTGGAATTTTGAAATGGAGTTTCTAAGTTTCTCAACTTCATTTTTCAAAGTATTGTTTTCTTTAAGCAAGGTTTTAGTTGAGGGTTTTGAAGAGTATTCATCTAATGACTTTTGAAGAGATTCATTAGATGATTTAAGCTTAAAGTTCTCCTTTTCTAAAGCATCTATTTTGATTTTCAAATAAAAAATTTTATTCTTATAAGTATTGAATTTACTTCTATATTTTTCTAGTTCTAGATTCAATACTTCTATTAAGCTTTGCTCATCATCATCATATTCACTATTACTATTATTATCACTACTATCATTATTGAAAGAGTATGAGTGAAGTGATCTTACCTTATCCGAGACGTGATCCTCTATAGCCATGAAGCATAGGTTGACCTCTTCGCTTTCATTGTCATCTTTTTCACTTGAAGAGCTTTCATCATCCCATGTGGCTTTGTGACCTTTCTCCCTATTGTATCTTTGGTATTTGCTCTTGTGCTTATTGAGCCTTGGACATTCCGGTTTAATATGCCCTTTCTTTCCACAGTCATAGCACTTTACCTCTTCTTTACTTCTTTGTGTATCATTAGAGGTCTGTTTGAGGTTTCTTTGCCTGAATTTTCTAGAGTTGCTCATTCTTTTCTCAATGATTCTTTTCAGCCTTCTGAAGAGCATAGCAATGTCCTCATTTGCATCATCACTCTTTTCTTCATCATCTTCAACTTCCTCTTGAGATTTTGAAGTAGAGGCTTTTAGTGCTAGAGGCTTTCTTTTTTCTGGCTCTGCTTCAAGCTCTCTATCTCTTTTTACTGCCATTTCATGAGTGAGAAGTTTGCTAATAAGCACATCAGTATTCATGGTGTTGGATTTTGAAGAATGAATCATATTCATAAACGCGACAAAAAATAAAATTTTTCAAAACCCAAAAACAAAAGATCATACTTGTACCATTAAAACTAATTTATATAAATGTAAATGTTAAAAATTATACCTTGTAATTTTTATTTGTTCTTCAAATCTTCACTTTGTTGGGTTGTAGCAAACCACAAAAATCCACACTAGGATGTCTCTAATGATAATCCACGCGAAGAATGAAGAAGAAACTATCAAGAGAAATGGTTTGAACAAATTCAAAGTGCTTTGAAAGTATTCTTAGGAGAATTTTTATTGTCTTAAAAATATTTTTTTTCACAAAAAATATTTTTATGTCTATTTTCTGCCATTTGATGTCTTTTCTATTTGAATCAAATTCAAATATAAGATAAAAAGTCAAAAATGGAGAAAATATAAACTAATGAATAGTAATTGGCCACTATTGGCCTAATTATGGCCAAAAACAGCCGTTGGCCAATGGATGGGAAGGCAACAGGTGAGCTGGACCTGCTGCAGGTTGTTGTTGGGCAGCCTAGCTGGCCCGCTAGGCTAGCCAGCTGCCTGCCTAGCCCGCGTGGACCCGTGACACTCCCGAACGATTTTTTTGTGCGATCTCATCGCGATCCATCCTAAAATAATTCTCTCAAATTTTGGATCCTATCCAAGACCATTTACTCATTCTCCATATCTTCAATGCATGTGACCCATTTGGTTCCCAGTTATATTGGCCACTTAAATTAACAATTAATTTAAGCAGGTCATGAGCGGTATCTAGCAACACATCATGACCCCCAATTGAACGGAAAATCAGTGGTTTGACTACGAACCTTTCCATAGACAATTTCTGTACAATTATTCCTTTCACCATTCTATACCCCACTTGGTTCAGAGTATGGACATGTGTCAACTCCCACTAGACTGACTACATCACGTCTAGTCGAAGTAATATTAGTTCTTGTCCTTGAGGCTCATTACTCTATTAGATATGTCATTGAAGACTATCTTTATGACATTTCCACTCCGGCTAGAGATTCCTGAGTAATGACCACAATAAGAGACCATGGGTATACACTTCTTCTATCAAGAGTGGTGAATCCTTTGTTGGTTACCCAATTACCTTCGAATACCTCAAGTTGTATCCAATCACCACCCTATGAGCTATCTCTCTAAGGCAACAAGGAATAGTGTCAAAATACAGAATCAATATTCAAGATATCCTTGAGTACCTCAAGTCTATGGATACTTGCACCATTGCTATGATGAGACTATCATTGACATTTGAATAGATTATCCATATGATTGTCTCATAGGTGGTCATCCAATGTACTTAGCTACACTTAGCAAGCATCCATATGTTAACTCTAAACATCTCATGTTTATAGATTATGAGATCTACTACTCGATCCAATCAAGGAGTGTAACATGTGCTAGTCTGTCTGGATTAATAATGTCCCATCTCATTAATCCTATGACTAGGGATAATTTTGATACTAACATAATTACACATGATAAGAATCTTAATATCATGATCTCATCATGATTTCCTTCATGCTATGTTATGTATCAAGGACTTCATTAATTGATTTAAGATCACTTATCAATTCATATATCAAATGAACATCAAATTAATGAAAAAGCCTTTTATTAATCGAATAAATTTGTACAATAAGTGCTAAAGGTGATTGCCTTTAAAGCACTCCTCTAACACATGGTGCTCATGTCTTCATTTGCCTCTTCTATACCGGCAACTCTTGAACCGTTATCTTTGAGTGGAAGACTTCTCAGGATTTTTTTATTTACATATTCCAAGCTCAAGTGTTTCCCAAGTTTTCTCATTCCATTTATGATGGCTAGAAGACAGTTGGTCATGTCAGTAATTGACAAATTGGATTTCATCTTGAAGAGCTCATACTCTGAAGTAAGAAGTTGAATCTTCTTAGATTTAACTTGCTTAGTTCCTTCATGATAGTTTTCTAATGTTTTCCACATGTTGTAAGCTGTTGGACAGTGTTGTATTCTACCACATTCTTCATTGGATAATGAGCCTGAGAGAATTGTCATTGCCTTCATGTTTTTGAAGTTTGCTATGCTTTGAGGCTCTGTCCAATCATCTCTTGATAATATTTCCTCTTCACCATCAACTCCTCCTCTAGTTGGTGGTGTCTATTCTTTTCGAACACTATCCCAAACTTCAATTCCTTCACTATCCAGATATGTCTCCATCCGAAACTTCCAATAAGCATAATTTGCTCCATCAAAGTAAGGCTTGAGACTTTGGAATCCTTCATTGGCCATATCTTGATCTTTACTAGCGCTGATTAGGCTTCGATGCTAGACTTAGCTCTGATACCAATTGTAGCCCAGATATTGTACCAAGAAGGTGGGTTGAATTGGATATTAAAAATTTTAACTTTTAAGTGCGGAAAGAAGAGTTAAGATGAGTAGGGATGGAAAAATAACACACAAGAATTTTTATAGTGGTTCGGATGTTAGCTAACCCTACTCCTTTCCCCAATCTCAATTGGGATTTTCACTAACACTCTGAGTGTTACAATGGAGTTTTACAAGCTCACTCCCAACTATGGTGTTTCTAACAATGGATCACACCTAACCCAAAAATCCTTTGTGTTTTAATGGCTCACACAAATAACCAATTCCTTGTATTTTAAAGGCTCACACAAATAACCCTTACAAGTGTTCTACTCTTAACCCCAAACTACCAAAACTCACTTGAGTAGATGATTACAGAGAGAAACACTTACTAAGCTTTAATGCTCAGAGAATGATGAGCAAAAAGATTTTCACAGAGAATAAATGTTTGTTTTGAAAGTATTCAATGCACAAATGGCTTACAACAAGATTTTGATTCGAAGTATTAGCTATTCTCTTATTATGGATTCATAAATGACTTGCATTTATACTTCCATGGCGAATTATAGTCGTTTGATTGCATTTAATACGGAAATAGCCATTGCACCAACTCTTATTTTTGCGCCTGACATGTTTCTCTTTCCTCTTTCACGGTCGTGATTATGTTTGTCACGGTTGTGACTGTTCTTCCAAGCCATGATTTGAATGGTGACTTTGGCCGTGAAGCATTCTGGAAGGATTTGAAGTCTTTGATCACGGGCGTGAATAGCCTTCTTAGCCGTGGTCCAAGTGGTGACTCTGGCCGTGAAGCTCTCTAGAGGAATTTGTCATGTCTTTTCACTGGCGTGACTTCTTTTCACAGGCGTGACTGATATGATCATTCATGGTTGTTATCATTCTTTATGGCCATGAACTTTAAATGTTAGATTGTTGGCGCTAAGCTTCATCACGGGTGTGACATATAAGGTCACGGGCGTGAACATGCTATTTCTTAATTTTTTTGTCTTTTTAATATTAGTCTTCCATTCTCCATTCTTGCTATCATATTCCATACCCTATTCAATAAACTTAGAAAACAAGTATGTTAAATACATTATTGCTATTTTATTTGTTATAATCAAAATGACAGAAATACCCCTCAAGGTTCAACAGTTTGAATGTAAAACAATATATTTTATAATAAATAAAATTTTCAATATTGGTGTTGGTAAAAAAATTTATCTTAGTGTTTGTAATAATTTTGCAAAAAAAAAAGAAAAATTTATACTTCATTTAGTTAACCTTATAAGACAGTTAGTTAGGTAAGACTCACTTATCTTACTGAACTAAAGTGAGGTAAAGGGGTGTTACACATCTCGAGCTATTTTGACCACTTTCTTCTTGAGAAAGCTATTGGTCAAAATCACCGCCCTATGAATAACCTCCTTGAGGAAATAAGGAATAATGTCAAAATATAGAATTAGTATCCAAGGTATCCTTGAGTACCTCAAGTCTAAGGATACTTGCACTATTGATACGTTGAGACTATTATTGACCTTTGAATAAATTATCCATATGATGTTTTCATAGCAGGTCATCCAATGTACCTAGCTACACTTAGCAAGTATCCACATGTTAACTCTAAAATCTCATGTTTACAGAATATGATATCTACTACTCGATCAAATCAAGGAGTATAACATGTATTAGTCTGTCTGGATTAATAATGTCCCGTCTCATTAATCCTATGACTAGGGACAATTTAGATACGAACATATTTAAACATGATAAAAATCTCAATATCACAATTTCATCATGATTTCTTTCATGTTATGTTATGTATTAAGGACTTCATTAATTGATTTAAGATCACTATCAACTCATATATCAAATGAATATTAAATTAATAAAAATACCTTTTATTATTGAAATAAATTTGTATAATAAGTACTAAAGGTGATTACCTTTAGAGCACTTCTCTAACACCTACATTGGAGTTCCTCAACATTTTATAAGTGTCACTGATCGGCAATGTAACATCCCCTCACTCCAGCAACATGTGCCTGAATAAAGGAGCATTACACCAACTTCTTTTATTTTTTACTTATTTATTGAAAATGGCCCATATTCATATATATTTATTTTTTTCCCAAATAATATAAAGAAAAATAATGTACATTTTATTTACATAGGATAATGTTTATTAAACATCAAATTAAGTTTACAAAACTAGAAAAGATATTATATAAATTCAAATACAAAATATAAAATATAAGATACAAAAATTTTTGACCCACAGTTTCTAGAAATTAGCTATTTTACTAGACTAGAATCATCGTTGCCTTTATCTACAACTTCAGCTACATCTTTAAATTTGCACGGAAGAAAACTCCCACGCTAAGCTCTAGGGTTAGTGGTGTATATGAATAAGGTAATAAACTATTTCATGCCACATGCATTTTTATGTATATTACGTACCATATTATCTTTTTTTAAATATAATTATTATCTTATGACATTCTAGCATTCATAAACATCAAATTATATTCTTATATCTCATACTTATTTTACTTTATCAAATCATCATTATATAATCCATCATAATTAACCATATCACAAATCATGAGTTCTTTTACTTACGATAACTTCTTTATGTCCCTAAAACCTATGAACCACTGATAAGGATAACGGAGTTATCATCCAGGCACTTAGGAGTGTCATGCAGGCATTATGATTTGCACATACAAGTGTCATCATCGACATTTATGTATATATATATATATATGTGTGTGTGTGTGTGTCATCACTGGCTTTAATAATAGTGACATTACTGGCTTTAATAATAGTGTCACTATGCTTCATTAATCGTGCCATTATTGGCACTAATCATACTCCCCCCCCCCCCCCCGCGCTTGGCATACCAAACTATCCTAAGTCAAGTTCTAAGTTAGGTGTTATAGGACTTACTTAATGACATTATAACTCATAATTATTAACTTCACACTTTTAATGCATTTAATGGCTCAGTTAATCATATAATTACTCAATAAAAATATCATTTGCACAATATAACAAGATTCATATTATTTTTCACATCAAATTCTTCAATTCATATTTTTCCCTGTTACTGGCAAATTCAATGCTTTGTATTGGATCTTAATTTTGGACCTATTAGAAGTAGAATTAAATTACAAGGTCTTTTAATAATTTTAGATCTAAATCTTAGATTTAATATGCAACTTGAATCACTATCTATAGAAAAAGATATGATCAAATAAACACTGACTGGTCACTAACAATTTTGCCCATAATTTTCTGGATAGGTTTTAGGTCCGAATTTTATGTATTTGTTTTTGGAAAAATTAAGACATATTTATATTTTTTTATCTTAATAAAAGTTAAATTCCTATGTCTTACCTTTCAAACCCAATAAATAACATACAAATATGAATTCCACAACTTAAGTTATAACTGTTTATGTACTTACTATTCCCCAAGTTCTAGCAAAGAACATACACATTAACCATATTTAATTTTTCCCAAAATTAATCTTAAGTCTAGAAAACATGCATTCACAATCTTATATCACAAAATACTTCTAATTAACAATTATTTACATAAAAAATACTTAAATCATGCAACTTTATGATAAAATATAGGTTATTGCCTTAAATTATGCACTTACCTCAAACTTTTTTCTCATTCACTTCTCTAGGTAGCTTTTTCTTTGCTTTTGCTAGCTTGAGCTTATTCCTTATCACTTGAAACTTCTAAAACATTATAACATCAAGATCAAAATATTACTTCATCACAACTCTCTCATGAAAGCTTAAGCTTTCCCTCTCCTCCTATATGAATTCTATATAAGCTCAAAACCACAACTTTCTTTAGAAAAAAATGAAAGAGGTGAAGAGGAGTTTCTTACTTATGCTATTTTCCTTCTTAATCACACTTATGAAGATTTCTTTCTCCTCTTGACTTGGTTAGTTTTCTTCCTTCTTGCTCTCTTTAACTTCCTTTAGCCTTGTTATGTATGAAAAGGCTATATCTTGTCTTTCCCACTCTCTTTCTCACTTTCTCTTTCTAGAACTATGTTTGGCAATGAAGGATTAGTGGAAAACATGGGCTGAATTAGGGGAATAGAAAATTCTAGATAGAAAGAGATAAGGAAGGAAAAAGAAGCAATTAATAAGAAAATGACAAAATTAATTAAGGATGGGGACACCAAAACTTAAATACCTAGATATTTATATCAATTAGCTTCTTAATGTTTGCCACTTGGTGTGGCCAACCCACTCATGCATTTAATGTCCAATTCATGCATTTAATTGGTAACTATCCCAATTAATCCTCTAATTTTTTTGTAAATTGCAAATTGACTCCAAAACTTTCAAAAATTGGCATTTAGGTCCTTCACCCTAAAATAATATCTTTTAGACATTTTATTAAATATTTTCCATAATTAATTTCCATTATTTTAATTATTTTTTGGTCAAAATCAAAATTTAAACTTCAGTTGAACGGACGAGTAGATTTAACATCCCGTGCAACTTGAGACCTAAATTAGCAGATATGACAGACAACGTCTCCTTCCAGCTTTGTAAGCAAAAGTACACTCTCATTGCCACAAAATTCAGTGATATCTTCAAGTTGCCTCATGAGGGCTTAGTGCATGAGAGTGAAGCCAAGGACTTTAATCCTCATCTTGTTTGGCATTCATTTGGAGGGCACTATAATTGGGATGTCAAGAAGACCAAAAGCACACATCTCACCTCTCCTGTGCATCGGTACATTCATCATTTCTTTACTTACAACATATTTGCTATAGGAGATATCAATGGCTCCATTCGAAAGTCAGAGTTATTATTACTTGAATGGGCTCAAAAGAGTGAGACAATGACATTATCGAGATGGTTTGAATCTCATCTTTTGTCGATTGCCACAAAGCCTACAGGTGACATTCTCATTGGGAGCTATGTCACTCACCTAGTGGTGAAGCTTGGTGCTTTAGACCTCAAAAATCACCACTGCACCATTGTCCCAGCATCTCCTAGAGATTGGTTTCATGTCAAGTCTTTCATAAAGATGGGAGTTGCTCTTATACTCATTTATAAGGATGATGTCTTCTACCGCTTCAAAACTTCTGGTGATGAGATAACTTAGGAGATGATGACTCCGAAGAAGTTCAAGGCCAGTCTTCAAGGGATGTAGTAGAGAAAGAGAGCAAGAGTTGAACCTTATGCTGCTTCAGTAGAAGCTTCTAATGCCTTTATAACAGGTGAGGCTTCCTCCTCATCCTAGCAAGACTTGGCCCAACAGTTGATGGCTTTGATCACTTTTCGCTTTGACATGCTTGAAGAAAGCATGGACTTCTTTCAATAGTCTATTGATCAGAAGTTAGAAGATCTCAAAGACTTTGTTGAGTCTCGAGCAGTGAGCCTTGGGGATAAAATGGCTCATCTACGAGATCAAATATCTAGCGTCAAGCCATGATTTTTTGTAGCTTTAGCTTTTGCATTAGGAACATTAGGATAGCAAAGGTTTTTTATGTAATCAAACTCCTTTGAGCATGTTATCAAATCTTGTATCCTTTTGTCTTTTAATGCATATGACTTGTCTATTGCCTTTTTCTTTGTTTTTCTTATTTCTTTTTTATTGTGACAAAGGGGGCGATGAAACATGTTATATGAAATATGTAGCTTGACTTATACTTTATGTGCATGATGTATTTGATATATTTGACTTATACTTTATGTGCATGATGTATTTGATATATTTGACTTATACTTTATGTGCATGATGTATTTGATATGTATATTGTGATCAATCTTGGTTGGATCTCTTGAATTTCATCTTTTTATTTTGTTATGGCTTAAAATGTGGCATTCTTAAATTCTTTATATTTCATATGTTATGAACATCTTTTGAGGGGGAGAAATTCGTTTCTCCTTAAGCCACACATTGCACTATTATTTATCACCATAAAAATAGTGAGATTGTTGAACTTTGAGGGGTATTTCTGCCATTTTGATGATCATAAATAATTGAGTAATAATAAATTTAACTATATTTTGTGTTCTAAGTTTTTTAGATAGGTTAAATATTCCTAAGTTTGTAAATCCAGTTGTGCCAAGTCAATTGAAGCTCAAAAGGTTGAAAATTAATAAAGCTTAATGGACATGACATAGATCCATCACACCCGTGAATAATGTCACGCTCATGGATACAATTCACCATCACTGTAAAAGATGACAGTCACACCCATGGCTTTTCAAGTCACATCAGTGAAAGCTTTAGCACCAAATACCTAAAATTTAAATGTTCACAATTGTGAAGAATTGGCCTAGCTATGAATCCAAATTAGTCGTGCTCGTGAATAGTATGCAACACACCTGAAAAGTTTTTACAATTTATTAATAGAAAAAAAAGTCATGTCTAGCTTCACTACTTTAGTCATGGTTTGCCAAGAATAGTCACGCCCATGAAGAATCAATCATGCACATGAACTTGCATATTTAATGTTGGTAGGCACGAATGGGAAAGTGGTTTAACAGCTAGTTTTGCATTGAATGCACTCTAAACAACATTATTTCTCAGAGGAAGTATAAATACAATCATTTACGAACTTCCAAGGAAAAGACAACATATTATCAAGCATCAAATCTTTGAAAGCCATTATGCATTTATTCAAACTTCATTTATTTATAATCTTTGTTGTGAAAACCATTTTTGCTCAGTTTGTTGAACTCTTTTGGTTGGTAAGTGTTTTCATTCCTATAATCAAATACTCATTAGTAGGTTTGAGTGATATGGGTTGTGGTTGAAATACTTGTAAGGATTTTTATGTGAGCTATAAAAAATCTAAGGATTTGATTATTGTGTTAGCCATTAAAACACAAGGGTTGTCATTAGGATAGGTGTTAGCCAAGAGAGTAAAACACTATAATTGGGAATGAACTACAAAAACTCCATTGTAACACTTTAAGTGTTAGTAAAATACCCAATTGAGATTGAGGAGAGAACTAAGGTTTGTTAACAACCGAACCTTTGTAAATCTTGCGTCTCTATCTCTTTACATATTTGTTTATTTCTAGTTGTTTGCTTGGAGCAAAAATTTTATTTGCTAACCATTTTAACCCTCTTCTTGGTTATTTTTTTGGACAACAAACCTTAATTTGAGAGCCCTAGCTCCTGGCGTTGTTGATCTCCATGTAAATGAGGTGATGCCATATAAGAATGCATTTGTAAATCTTATGATGGCCCTAAAATACATAGAATTATGTCACTAAATAATGTTCAACATGTAGATGCATATGTTATCATGATCTTATGAAAATGCATGTCCCATGGAACCTATCCCTGCTCTAATACCAAAAATGTAATATCATACCTTATGCATTTCAAAAAAACCTATACCTATGTCTAACACTCACATATGGCATACAGGCAAGTTAAATGAACCTGTTCATATTGATAGTAAATTTTTTTTATCATCACAACCATATCATCATTCAATAAATTTGCAAATCAACATATCTCACATATATTAAAAATTAAACTTTACATATGAAAGATTATGAGTTGCACTCATTTATACATTTTAAAAAAAATCTTAAGTAACTATACATGTACATTAATATAAGTCCAAAATGTGGATGTCATGATCTCATGTTTGTGTGGAATGCAAGGAGAGAAAGTGATGAGGCTCGATCGGTGAACTGTGCTCCATGTCTTTTATATGCCTCTCAAAATAAGCTATCACTTTCTTTTACCTGAAAAATGATGCAAATTGATGAGTTGAGCCTCAGTGAGAGTAATCATCAAATAAACTCTAAAGTACCAAACAATTCATAGTAACAAATCACAAATCCAATGCATACTGCGTATTCCATTTCATTCATCAGTATCATATGGTTACTAGTAAAATTAAAGCATATGATCACTATTCTTTGCTTATGCTTATGATTTGCACATTTGATTTTGTTGTGACCAAGTTAAATAGACATTGCCCTGGGTTTCCATATGAATATTTTCCATGTGAACATTTGCATTTGCTAGCTAACTTGATCATTTGTTTCATTTGCACATTTGTTGGACCATAGGCCTTTTCTTTTGCATTGTAATGTCAATTAACTAGTCACATTGCCTTTTTAAGTCTTTATGCATATGCATTTGTAACTAAGCATTCATCAACCATTGTATCATTATTATATGCACCTCATATGCCACACATATACTAAACAAATACCATGCATACGTCACTATGTCATATGTGTCACAAATTATGTAACATCCTTGACCTTCCCCACATGCATTTCATTGAACATAAGCATCTTGCATACAATTCAATTGAACACATGCATTTCATATATATTTTCTTAGAAACAAGTTCATGGCATGCACTAGCTACGTGTCCTAGTATTTGGCAATTGTATTGAGTCACACGTGTATCCTTATAACCTAAATGATGATAACAAAGCATTAGAAATAAATTGAATAAGGTGACTAAATTAAAGTAAGCAAAATGATTAGATTAAGATTAGTAAATATTTACATTGCTAATTTAGTTAAATCTGGTCAAATGATTAAGCTGTATCATTGTGTGAATTAGTGGAATTATAAATATATGTAAATAATAATAATATAGACAAAATAAAATGAAAATGACACAAAATATAAATAAAAGAGAAGAGAAGAGAAAGGAGAAAAGAGATGAGAAAAAGATAAAAAGACAAAAACCAAAAGTTTGCTTTATCTTCCCATTTCTGCCTTCTTCTCCAGCCCGACTTCTTCTTCAATTTCCTCCATTTCAGACTTCAATTCATCCTTGTTTCACTTTATTTTTTAGGAAAATTGATTCCTTGCAAGGTTGTTCTTGGTAAGTAATCAATTTTTATTGCTATAGGGTTTATTTGAGTTGCTTAGGTTAAATATTAGGCACTGAATTGCACCCCGATTTTGATATTAATAGAAATTGATTCTGGAAAAGTGTAAAACACAAAAGTTGTTACTTATGTCTTATATTTGTGGATATGTAAACATTTTTTCAAGATGTTATGTATAGGAAGAGATGTGCTCTCTCTACTGAAACTGGTCAGGGTGTGAACCCTAACCAAGTTAGCTACTGTGTGCTTTGATTTTGAATATGTTAAAGCCATTATTTGAAGTATTGCAAAACATAAAAGTTGTATATATATGTGTTTGGTATCGGTATACCAACTTTTAGGTTCATAGGTCTTGTAAATGTTGAGTTATGGTGAATGGAACCATGACTGTTCCATGATTTGAACTGCCTACTGAGTGCCCTGGGCAGATCCAGTAATTTGTTTGGCTAATTTGAGCTTCTTAGAGCTCGATTCTGTATATGCTAAAAACCTAAAAGTTATAGGTATATGTATTAGCTAAAGTTTGGTACTAATAGCAGCTTAATGGGTTATGTATAGACTAAGTTATGGCCTTTGGAAGTCATACTGGTCCGGAAGCCAATTCTATTCTGGACCAGTAACATGTTTGTTATATTTGGAAGACCTTAGACACATAATTGATAAAAGTTGTAAACATAAACAATGTTCCTTATGAACCCATATAAGTTTCTGTAAAGTTTCATTAAAATAGGACTTATAGATTATAAGTTATGATGAACCCAAATGAGTACCCTGAAACTGCCTAAAGGCAGAAAATAGAACACTCTTAGAAATTCCACCAAATAGTGTACAATAATCCAATTGGTATGAAATTTTATTATGTGCTATAATTATATGTTAGTTTTAATTAGGAATAAGAATTATATTAATTGATCAAGTATAGAAAGAGTTATAGGCTAAACAGTCCCTTAAGGTCACACTGCCTCATAGGAAAAATCTTAACCAATGACATGAACAATGCATATTAATTTGTTTAAGCCACATTAAGTCTCCCTAATCATGCGTTAATCGATTATGTTTTCATATTAGGCTCGCAACAAATTGGAGACCCACAAGGAGTGGATAGACAATAAGTTAGGGGTCGAAATCAAAGGAGAACGGTGAGTCTAATTATCGATTGAATTCTTTAGTACAAATGAATGTTGCTTGCTATGTGATTCATATGATTGTCATGATTGGTCCTTGATAATGTAATGATGGATAATTTGTGACATTACGGTACATATAAATGGTATACTTGTGGTATATTTGAGGTATATGTTTGACATATGTGATATATATACATGGTATATGTATAGTATATGCAAGGTATATGGTTGACATATGAGGTATATATGGAATATATGTATGTTGTATATGATAAAGATGCAATGGTTGATGAATGCTTAAATACAAGTGCATATCCATTGGACTAAAAAGGCATTGTGACTAGTTAATTGATATTGTAAAGCAAAAGAAGAGGCCTATGGCCCAACAAATGTGCAAATGAAACAAATGATCAAGCTAGCTAGCAAATGCAAATGCAAATGTTCACATGGAAATCCGAGGCAATGTCTGTTTAACTTGGTCACAACAAAATAAAATAAGCAAAGCATTTGCATACGTAAGGAGTAATGATTATATGTTTCAACTTTATTGATATTTATATGATACTGATGAATGGAATGGAATACATGGTATGTATTGGATTTGTGATTTATTATTATGAGTTGTTCGGTACTTTAGAGCTCATTAGATGATTATTCTCACTGAGCTACAACTCATCAATTTGCATCATTTTTCAGGTAAAGAAAAGTGATAGCTCATTTTGAGTAGTGTATAGAAGACATGAAGCACAGGTCATTGGCCGAGCCTCATCACTCTCTCTCCTTGCATTCCACACAAGCATGAAAACATGTCATCTGTATTTTGGACTTATATGTTTGAATATGTATTATCACTCTAGATTAGTTTTGAAATGTATAAATGGAAGCAACCCGTAATCTTTCAGATGTGAAGTTTATGTTTTAATATATGTGATATATCGTATTGTGGTTTTTAATGTTGACTTAAAAAGTCATTGAGTGATATCACAGGATATGAGACTTGCAAAGTCATTGAATAGAATTACAGGATATAAGACTTGTAAAGGCATTAGTTGATTTTACAGGATATGATATGAAAAAAAAAATTTACTACCACTGTTATCAGGGCATTTTCTCTTTCCAACATGCAGTATGTGATTATTTTATTCAGATATAGGTTATACTTAAATGCATATGATGTGGTGTTACAAATTATCCATCATCTCATTATCAAGGTCAATTCATGACAATCATATGAATCACATAATCACAAGTCAATTCATATTTCACATAGCAAGCAATGTCCATATGCACTAAAGAAATCATTTGATAACTATACTCACCTTTCTCCTTTAATTCTGACCCTTAACTTATTGTGTATCCCCTCCTTATAGGTTTCCAATTTGTTGTCAGACTAATATGGAAATATAATCGAAAAATTTATGAGTAGAGAAACTTAATGTGGCTTAAACAAATTAATGTGTATAGTTCATATACATAGTTATGGTTTTTCCAACGGGGCAGTGTGACCTTATGGGACTTATTAGCCCATAAATTCTTATAAGATTGTCCAATTTATGTGATTCTTATTTTTAATTAAAATTAACATATAATTAAATAACATATTCAAATTTTATATAAATTAGAGCATTGTACAATTTTTGGTAGAATTTCCAATTGAGTTATGTTTTTTGCCCTGTTTCTATCCTTTGGCAGCTTTAGGGTACCAATTTTGGTCCTTCATATCTTACAATCTGTAAGTCAGATTATAATTAAAATTTGTATAAAATTATGTAGCTTAAAATAGAAAATTTTTTATGTTTACAACTTTTATTAATTATGTCTCTAAGGTCCTCAAATTATAAGAAACATTTCATTGGTCCATAACAGAGTTGGCTTCTAGAATAGTAGGATTTTTGAAGGCCCTATCTCACTCTATACTTAACATATTAGGGTTATATTTATACCTAAATTTAGCTAAGAAATAAAAATATAATTTTAATGATTTGATAATTTACATAATCCATTTATAAGGAGCAAAAAATAGCCAAACAATTTGCAGGATCTGCCTAGGGCACTAAGCAAATAGTTCAAACTATGAAATAGTCATGGTTGCATTCATCGTAACTCAACATCAACAAGGCATATGAATATAAAATTTGGTATAAATATATATAACACATGTATCTATAACTTTTATGTTTTGAGATTCCTAAAATATGCACTACATCATATTCAAAACCAACAAACATAGTAGCTAACTCAGCTTGGGTTCACACCCGGATCAATTCCAGTAAGATGCCAATATCTTTTCATATACATGGAGTTTTGCAAAACTATTTATATATCCATAAACCTAAGACATAAAGTAACAACTTTAGTTTTTAATCTTTTCCAGAATTAGTTTCTATTGGTATCAAAATCGAGGTGGAAAACATTGTTGTAACTTAACCCCAACAACTTAAACAACACTAGAACAATGGAGAGAATATTACTTACCAAGAATGAACTTGAAAGGGATGAATTTTTTGCAAAAATTAAGTGAAATAAGGAAGAAAACAAGGCTGAAATGGAGGAAGAAGAAGAAAAGAAACGAATTTGAAGTAAGGGAGGTAGAATGGTGAGGAGGAAGATAAGGTCCACCTCCACCTCCTCACTTTTGTCATTTTCCCCTTTTTGTTTTTTTTCCTTGATTTTTGTTTTTCTTTTGATTCTTTTCATTTTTCTTCATTAATTAAATCTTATAATTTTTATTCACATAAATTTCAATTTCATGTCATCCTCAACTAAATTATAAAATGGACACGTGCAATTCAGCAAAATTGCAAAATACTAAGACACGTAGCTAGTGCGTGTCGTGAACTTCTCCCTATAAATATACATATGAAATGCACATGTTCAAGTAAAATATATGAAAATGAATATTTCTAAATGAAATGCAAGTAAAATGGATATGTGGGAAGTTGAGGATGTTACAAACAGGGAGTGGGGAACGAATTTAAAGAGAATGGTAGAGAAGAAAATGTGACTACCTCACCAACTCTGTCTACCCAGGCTTCGCTGTCGTGACTCCTCTTTCATGGGCATGAGCCTATCCTTCATGGTCGTGAAGCAACTCTTTACGGCCATGAAGAATCTCATCACGGCTGTGCACTAATCCCGATATTCACGACTGTGACACCCATTGTCCTAGGCATAAAACATCATATTTCAACCACTCACAATATCTCAAAACTCCAGTTAATTCCCTATTTCCCACTAACCAATAACATAACTTATAAGCCCTAATTACGGGCATTACATTTTATGCTTAACAATAGGATCAACCAAATCTCCAGGACTATTCTTAAGCTAATCAACATGCTAAGGACATCTGAGTCATCTATCAAGAGGGACAGTAAGACTGTGATGCTAGTGGATTCTTTTGGTTCTAAGAAGAAAAACCTTAAGAAGAAGAAAAAGTCCATGAAGCCTAAAGGAGGTATGGCTAATAATAAGGCTAAGGAGACTTTCGAAAAGGGTCATGCTCCAGTTGTAGCAAGGATGAACATTGGAAGAGAAACTTCAAGACCTATTTGGAGTCTTTGAAGCATAAGGTATCTGATGCCCCATTTACTTCACATATTTTTTCATTGAGATTAATATTGTTTCTCATAATAATATATAGATATTAGATACCAGTTGTGGCTCACACATATGCACTCATATCAGGGCCTAAGGAACAGTAAACAGCTCAAGAAGGGACAATTGGACCTGTGCATTGGAAATGGAGCAAGAGTTGCTGCATTAGCTGTAGGAACTTATGTATTGACCCTCCATTATGGCTTATGTTAAATTTGGATAATTGTTATTATGTACTTTTTTTAACTAAAAATATTATTTTTGTTTATAGAATAATAAAGATGGTTTTCATATAGCTTTAGTAACAATTGTTGTTCTATTATGTTAAATGGTATTCTTTATTATAGTGGTACATTATGCAATGGAATATACATATTAGATATTTCAAATCCAATTTTAAACATCAATGATAATAAAAGGAAAAAACAAGATATGTTAAAATCATCTTACTTATGGCATTATCTCCATAGTCATATAAGTGAGAAACGCATGGCTAAACTACACAATAGTGGTAATTTGGGGTCATTTGATTATGAATCAAATGACATATGTGAATCTTGCTTATTAGGCAAGATGATTAAATTACCTTTCAAGGGAAAAGGTAAATGTGCTAATGAGCTTTTAGAGTTAATACATTTATATGTATGTGGTCCAATATCCACACACGCTAGAGGTGGTTTCATCTACTTCATTAGTTTTATCAACAACTACTCACGATATGGGTATGTGTATCTCATGAGATAAAAATCTAAAGCCTTTGAAAAGTTCAAAGAATTTAGAAATGAAGTAGAGAAACAATTTGGCAAAAGTATTAAAAAACTTCAATCATATCAATGAGGTGAATAATTGAGCCAAGAGGTGAATACACACCACAACACAATGGTTTGGCTAAAAGGAGAAACTAAAATCTGTTAGACATGGTAATGTCTATGATGAGCTTTACGAAACTCCTTAAATCATTTTGAGGTTATTCTTTAGAGACTGATGTTTATAATTAAATGGAGTCTCTTCTAAGTCAGTTAATGCTATTCCATATGAGATGTGGAATAACAAGAAGCCCAAACTTTCTTACTTGAGAATTTGTGGTTGTCCTGCTTATGTGAAGCAATTCTACCATCCTTTGAAACAAAAGGTATTTTTTCAAGATATGCTATCTTTTTAGAGAGAGAATTTCTTCTAAAAGGAGATAGTAGAAGAAAAATTGAACTTTAGGAAGTTTAAGATGCTTAAGCAAATGCTAAGCAACTACCTAAACCCGAGCTTGTTATTAATACAGAGGATATAGCAGCTCAACCATCTGAAGCATAAGAGCTTTGTAGGTCAAGTAGGATGGGTATTGTTAAAAAGAGATATGGATTTCTCATTAGTGAACAAAATGACGTATTGCTCATAGAAAATGATGAGCCTACAAACTATAAAGAAGTTCGGAATAGTTCAGAATCTAGCAAATGGCTTCAAGCCATGAAGTTAGAAATGGATTCCATGTATCAAAACCAAGTATGGAGTTTGGTTGACCCACCTAAAGGAATAAAGCCTATAGGGTGCAAGTGAGTTTTCCAGAAGAAGATTGACATGGATGGTAATGTGATTACCTATAAAGCTAGACTTGTAGCTAAAGGTTATCGTCAAAGACAAAGATTGACTATGATGAAACTTTTAGCCAAGTAGCTATGCTTCAAAAGATAAGGATACTTCTAGCCATTGCTGCTTATTATGATTATGAGATATGAAAAATGGATGTAAAGATGACTTTTCTTAATGGAAATCTAACTAAGGATGTGTACAAGGCTTCATGTCTAAAGATGGCAAAAAGGTATACAAGCTTTAAAGATCCATTTATGATCAAAGCAAGCATTTAGGAGTTGGAATATTCGATTTGATGAGACAATCAAACAGTTTGGTTTCTTACAAAATCCGGATGAACCTTGTGTATACAGGTTAGTAGGAGTGCAATCATATGTAGATGACATACTACTAATGGGAAATGATGTATCAGCCTTACAATAAGTCAAAATTTGGTTATCCAATAATTTCTCAATGAAAGTCTTTGGAGAAGCAATCTATATTTTGGGGATAAGGATTTATAGGGATAGATCTAAAAGATTGCTTGGTCTTTCACAGTCTACATACATAGATAAGATGCTAAAGAAGTTTAGCGTGGAGCAGTCCAAGAGATGATAAATTCCCATGGCCTATGGAATTACTCTCTCAAAGTCTATGTGTCTAAAGACACAAGATGGAGGGACATGTATGAGTTTGATTCCATATGCTTTAATTATAGGATCTTCAATCATGTATGTTATGTTATGTACAAGACCCAATTTATTATATGCTCTGAGTGTCAAAAGCAGATACCAATCGGACCCTGATGAGGGTCACTAGGTGGCTATCAAGAATATCCTTAAGTGTTTAAGAAATGTTAAGGGTGTATTCTTGATATATGGAGATAGACACTTTTTTGTGAGCAAATATACCAATGTAGCTTCCAATCAAACAAGGATTACTCAAAATCCTAGTCGTGTTATATATTCACACTAAATGGTGGATTAATTAGTTGGAAGAGTTCCAAATAGGAAATGACTGCTGATTCCATAACTGAAGCAGAGTACAGTACACCTTCCGAAGTAGTAAAGGAAGCAGTTTGGATAAAGAAATTCATCTTGGAACTTAGAGTGCTTCCTAGCATTGTTGATTCCATACAACTATATTGTGACAATAATGGAGCCATTGCACAAGCAAAGGAGCTATTGCACAAGAAAAAGAGCCATTGCACAAGCAAAGGAGCCACAACCTCATTAGAGATCAAAATATGTACTCAGAAGATACCATTTGATTTGAGAAATCTTTGGTATGAATGATGTAAAGATAGAAAGAGTGTCCACCATCATAATATTGTTAATCCTTTGACTAAGCTATTTTCCCAGAAGAAATATGATTCTCATGTACTCGCCTATGGAATTAAATATAAAGGCGATTGGCTTTAGTGCAAGTGAAAGGTTGTTAGAGAAGTGTTGTGACACCCACTGTGCAACCATATGATCCTTCTCACTGTATGGACAGATGCCATATGACTAGATTTGTGTCTACCTTTCTGAATTAAAAATTTTCGAATTTATGTATGTATCAGCAATATTAGTTATGGATCAAACTAATATATAAAAATATAAATTTGGAGCCCCTAACTTTCATAGCTTCTCAAATTGTAAAATTGACGGGGCTGGCTGTGTTGTACTCTATAACAAATCAACCATATTTTTCAAGAGCTCTACTTTCTTGCACCAATAATAAATTTTCCATGTGATGTGTTGGCACTAGATCTAGATGCAACAACTTGGCGACAGTTTGATCACAATGATGCCTCTGTCTCTGTAAGATCATGCTTTCTACCCTTTTGGTAATAATATGTCATGATCCATAATCCATATCCTACCTATACCATAAAAAGTAATGACCCTAATCAGAAGCAATAACTCATGTATATGCAAATGCGGGTATACACGTGTCCTACAATACTTACTATATTTTTAAACTCCTTTTGAAAACCCTAACATATCCAAACTGGACTTTGATATTAAAAACTTTGTAACACCTTTTTATCTCAGTAGCAAGTGCCCAAGATGAGGAAATGATATGCTACCTTCTATTTGAAAGACTCTTGTTGATCCTTGGAATACAAAACATATATTTTTTTTCTAAGAATTTGGCACATGATATTTGCAAAATAAAAGAAATCATATATATTTATATTAAAAAATGTCCGTTCTTGTTGAAAAACTTAGTTTAGTTTACATATTATAAAAAAGAAAAGTACATATCAAAAGAATAAAAATGTGAAACCCACTATTTCAAATAGTAGCTTATGTGTTGGGTCAGATTTCTACTAATTTTTACTACGGCCCACTATATATTGCTGCTATATCTACATAAGAGAAACTCCCTATAACGCCCAATTTTTAAGGTCTATAAGTTAGTTGGGTTGGTTAAGAAAGAGTGTAATGGGATTAGAGTTTGAAAAGTTTAACATAGTGAAAGAGAGGTTGTTTACACAATTGAATAAGGATTTCATGGCCATGAATGTCACGTGTTAAGTTTCACTGTGAAAGGTTTCTCACACATGTGAGAGGAAAGTGTTCACACCCATGAAGACATGTTTCACACCCGTGAACGATAGTCAATAGAGTTGTTTAGCAGAGTCATTCTTTTCTCTCTCTCTCCTTGTTTCTATCTAGTTTACTGCCTCTATAACCCAAGTCTACATGCCATGTTCATCTTCTTCAGTTCTTCTTCCCCTATTGCACAAAATCACCATTTTAATCCTTGTGGAAGCCTGTACCTAAGAGATAAAGAGGAGTTCTTGAGGTTTAAACTAAAGGTTAGTTTGAGAGTAAGTTCGGTGATTCATTTTCTATTCTATGATTCCAAGATAGGACATTTTTCTTGATGATAGGAACTAGAGTTAGAGGTGAGGATTAACCAAGAGCTAAGCAAGATTAAAGAGCTTGAAGGGTTTAGGCTCCATTGCTAACGTTAGTATATGTATGCATATTAATTCCTCTATTTTGTCTGTTGTTGTGTTATATGCTATGAAAATGTGACAAATTATATACATGGGTTTCTAGTTATGTAAATGTACAATGGTTGCATGAGTTAATTGTTAGAAATGCCATGAAAATAGGTTATGTTTGTTATGATGCTTAAGAAATATTTTAGCATGATATGTGTTATGAATGTTCCAAGGGATGTTAAAGGTATGTTGCTAGTTTGATAGGTGGTTGAATATTGATAGGAGTGATTGACATTGGTCAATTTTAATGACCATTGCATATGGTTTTGTTATGCTCTGTTTTTAAGTGTGAAAAACCCAGAAATTCATGTCCATGATAACATTATCACGCCCGTGAATATAGCACATATACCTATTTCATGCCCGTGACAAAGAAAATCACGCATATGAAACATGAACCTATAAAATGCCCAAAACGGACAGAAACTGTAACACCCTCTTATATATTTAGGAATAATCCCAACTATATAGGAGAAAGTCACTTGCCTATTACCTTAAAATTCGATTGAATTAAAATTTCTTCCTTTTTAGTTATTATATTTTCATATGTTAATTATTTATATGTATACATATATATATATATATATATATATATATATATATATATATATATATATATATATATATATATATATATATATATATATATATATATATATATATTCATGATAGCAATATTTCATTCAATTAATGAATTTATTTTATATGCGGAATTAATAAACCATGACCATATCTTCAAACATAAGTTTGGACTTTCATTGTCCCGATGTTTACAAAATATATATGGTCTAAATAAAATTACATATTCCCATCATAAAAAGACATGTAAAACTTTTGAAAAACCATAATTATATTCATCACCAATGACATGTGGACAAGAACAAAATGCATGTCATGTAAAGCACCAACCCTTTAACGTGGATTTATTTTATTTGACTCAGTAGGGCTTGCTTCTCTTCCTATCAACTTCTCCCTATAGGCTCCGAACCTGCGTATGGAAAAACACCCACACACTAGGCAACTTTATGCTTAGTGGTACATATGTGCATAAATATTCATACATACACTTATGATATGTCATAAAAATTCCATGTTCATATTATCCAATTTTGCACATAAATAATCATAAATAATAATCCATATATCACAGTCCTTTTTATAGCAATATAAAAAAAGAAATCAATTTATCATATATTAATATGGAATATTGCCTACCTGGTTTACTACTTTAATACATATACATGCCATAATTTATGAAGAAAATTCATATTCATACCTCATTTATGAATTATATTTTCTTGTTTCATTTACCTGATAACTGATTTTTTTCATATTTCTTTTTTTTAAATATTTTATATTTTATAGCCCCAAAACTCTAAATCCGGACTATTTGGATACGGGTTATGAAACAGGAGCGCTCTCACCCGAGCTTAAGCTACCTTTCTCACTATCTGTATTTATCTGTATAAGTGCTCAACCGAGCTTCTCAAGTGAAGAGCGCTATCACTTGAGCTTAAGCCATCTTGAATGAGTAAAATAAATAATTACATGCATTTAGGATCAAGGGCGCTCTCACCCAAGCTTAAGCCACATTGTCCTTATAATAAAATTTTTCATATCATCATAAATTTCTATGGTACTGTAAACCCCTCAATGGCATGTCATCTATCCTATTTCTAGTCCTAAATTAGAGAACTGTGCTTAAATGATATTATCATCTTATTGTTTACATAATTCATCTAAATTCACGTATTCATAATAATTTTGGATTTACATGCCCTATACATATAAAACTTTCTCAATCTCATTTGAAACCTCAAACCACAACACATCATATTAATTTAGTCAATACACAATAGAATTTTAAATATAACTACTATCATATTATTCAAAATTAATATATATATATATATATATATATATATATATATATATATTAATATCACCCAATATTTAAACTACCAGATTACTAAATTGTTTTTATTTCTGGACAGATTTCTACCCTAATTTTGGACTGCATCTTTCACCTATTTTTGATTCGAATTTGACTTATAGTATTTTATGAATTTTTATATTAATGTCTTATCTTTCATATACAAAAATAATCATATAAATCTAAATTTTCTAGCTAAAGTTATGTCTAAATAATTGTATACTGCTCAGTAAAAATATGCCAAGTATTTTTCTAGAATATTCTTAAGTCCGAGATTTTGTATCAAATTTTAGGTTCAATATAAATCATAACTAGCATTTATACTCTTCATAAACTTTTTGTATATATGTGTCTACGTTCATTTCCAACTAGATTTATCTCAATCCAAGTTCCAAAACAAAAGATATAACTAAAATTCCATGGAATGTTCAGAAAATAAGTACCCAGAATTTTCTAGGTACTTCCAAATCAGAGATATTGTATAAATTTTTAGACCACCTTAGAATCCGATATAGTATTTATACTCTGTATACAAGTTTTATATTTATGTATCTAGTTTTATTTCCAACTGATTTCATCCCAATCCAAGTTCCAGAACAAAAGATATAATCAAAATACCATAAAATGTTTAGAAAATAACTACCCAGAATTTTCTGGGTACTTTCAAATCTGAGAATTTGTAAAATTTTTTAAACCAACTTAGAATCTGATATAGCATTTATACTTTTTATAAACATTTTAGATCTATATGTTTATTTTCATTTCCAACTGATTTCATCCCGATCCAAGTTTCAGAACAAAATATATAATCAAAATACTATACAATATTCAGAAAATAACTATTCAGAATTTTCTGGATACTTTCAAATCTGAGAATTTGTAGAAATTTTTAGACCAACATAGAATCAGATATAGCATTTACACTCTATATATAATTTTTAGATCTATGTGTCTATTTTCATTTCCAATAGATTTCATCCTGATCCATGTTCCAAAACAAACGATATGGTTAAATACATCAAGACTGTTCCAGATGAATTTTAACAAAATCAACAAACACAACAAGTTATTTGTTCACTCTTCCTTCAACATCAAATATCATTGTAATGCAAATAAAATGCACAAAGGAATAAAAATTCTCATATGTACAAACCTTAACACAATGAAGTCTTAACCTCTTCAAACCTTAAGCTATTAGAGTTGTTTTAAGTTTTTGGGGAGAGGAAGAGGAAGGAGAGGAAGAAGAAAATGGGTGAAAGAAGAGAGAATTTGTATATGGAATAGTGGGAGGAAGGCTAGAGTTTTGAAATTTGGAAGAAGAAGAAAAAAATAATATTTTTATTCTCATGGTAAATACCTTATTATGTCCCCCCTTATTTTTGCCAAATATCCACTTAAATCCTTGGTTTTTATCTTATTATTATTAACTTACCCAACCTTTCTATTTATTTTATTTAACACACATAACTTAATAAAAATTTACGTATAAATATTTTTATTATATTTTATTTCCAAATTTAGTCTCAAATAATTTTAATTATGATCATTAAATATGTTAATTATCCAAGCCTAAATTGACAGGCGTTACATTTCTCTCCCCCTTAAGAAATTTCATTCTCGAAATTTACCTGATTGTTTATGTTGAAAACAATTGGGGATATTGTCTTCATCACTTTCTCACTTTCCCATGTTGCTTCTTCAGTTGAATGATTCCTCCATAACACTTTGACTAATGGGACTCGTTTAGTCCTTAACTCCTTGACTTCACGAGCCAAAATCTCCGTTGGTTCTTCCTCGTATGTTAAATCTGGCCTTACTTTGATGCTATTGGTTGGAATAATATGAGAAGGATCTAATCAGTACCTCCTCAGCATGGAAACATGAAAGACGTTGTGGATCTTGCTCAACTCTAGCGGTAAAGCAAGTCTATAGGCAACTGGTCCAATTCTATCTATTATCTCATAAGGTCCAATAAACCTAGGGCTTAACTTGCCCTTCTTTCCGAATTTGAGGACCTTTTTCCAAGGGGAAACCTTGAGAAAATCCTTGTCTCCCACTTCGTACTCTATGTCTCTCCTTTTGAGATCTGCATATGATTTTTTCCTATCTGAAGTCGTCTTCAACCTTTCTTGTATAATCTTCACCTTTTTTCTGTTTATTGCACTAACTCTAGTCCCACTAGCTTCTTCTCACTGATTTTTGTCCAAACAATGGTGTTCGACACCTTCTACCATAAAGTTCCTCATAAGGAGTCATTTTAATGCTTGATTGATAGTTGTTGTTGTAGGCAAACTCCATCAATGGTAGGTATTTGTCCCAACTTCCCTCGAACTCTATTACACAACTCCTCATCATGTCTTCCAAAATCTAAATCACCCTTTCTGATTGTCCATCAGTCTAAGGATGAAAAGTTGTGCTAAAACTAAGCTTGGTACCCAAAGCTCTTTGCATACTACCCCAAAACTGAGAAGTGAACCTAGGGTCCCTATCTGAAACAATGGAGACTGGCACTCCATGAAGCCATACTATTTCATTTACATATAACTCCACTAACCTGCTTAATGGGTAATCCCTCCTGATGGGAAAGAAGTGAGCTTACTTCATTAATCTATCCATAATCATCCATACAACGTCATATGTTTTTGGTGTCAAAGGCAACCCAATCACAAAATCCATGGTTATTCGTTCCCATTTCCATTCTGGAATTGTGATTGGCTGTAACAACCCTGAAGGTATCTGATGTTCTGTCTTGACTTGCTGACATGTCAAGCACCTGGTGGTGAATTCTGTGATGTCATTTTTCATACATGACCACCAATACTTATTCTTCAAGTCATGATACATCTTGTTACTTCCTAGGTGCATGACATATTTTGTCTCATATGCTTCCTTTAAGATCCTCTGTCTCAAATTTTCCACATTAGGTACGCATAATCGACCTTGGTAGTATAAACTGTTATTTGAACTAATTGTATAATTAAGTCTCTCACCCTTAGAGACTGACTCAGCTATCTCAACTAACTTGTTATCTTGTTTTTGTGCATCTTTGATTTCTTGGTTGAGAGTTAGACGAATGTGTAATTCTGCCAAAATCTTTCAGCTTAATGCATCAGCCACAACATTGGCCTTACCTGGATGGTAGTCAATCACACAATTGTAATCCTTGATCAACTCTAGCCATCTTCTTATTCTTAAGTTCAATTCCTTCTGGGTAGGAAGATACTTTAAACTCTTGTGGTCGGTGTAAATAAAACACTTTTCCCCATTCAAGTAATGGCACCATATCTTTAAAGCAAAGACAATGGCAGCCAGTTCAAGGTCATATGTGGGGTAATTCTTCTTATGTGTCTTCAGCTGTCTAGAAGCGTAAGCTACTACCTTGCCCTCTTGCATCAGTACACACCCCAGTCTATTGTGAGAAGCATCGTTATAGATGACATATTCCTTATCAGGGACTGGTTGTGTCAAAATGGGAGCCTCAGTCAACATCTTCTTAAGCCTCTCAAAGCTATCTTGACATTTCTCTTTCCACTTGAATTTCACATCTTTCCTTAGTAATCTGGTCAAAGGAGAAGCAATCATTGAAAAGCCCTTAACAAACCTCCTGTAATAACCAGCCAAACCGAGGAAACTCCTGATTTCTATCACATTATGGGGAGGCTTCCAACTCATAACTGCCTCTACTTTGCTGGGATCAACTCTGATGCCATCTTCTGACACAATGTGTCCAAGGAAAGCCACATTATTTAGCCAAAACTCACATTTTGAGAGCTTGGCATAAAGCTTCTGTTCCTTGAAGGTCTGCAAAACTATCTTCAAATGTTGACCATGTTCTTCCTTATTCTTGGAACACACTAAGATATCATCAATAAAAACCACCACGAACAGGTCCAAATATAGTCTGAAGATTCAATTCATCAAGTCTATAAAGGCAGCTAGAGCATTTGTCAAACCGAAAGGCATCACCAAAAATTCATAATGCCCCTATCTAGTTTTAAATGTTGTCTTAGCTATGTCCTCTTTCTTAATTTTTAATTGGTGGTACCCTGATCTCAAATCAATCTTAGAGAAAACTCCTGCACCCTTCAGCTGATCAAAAAGATCATCAATTCGTGGTAATAGATATCTGTTCTTAATAGTCACCTTATTCAACTGTCTATAATCTATGCACAACCTCATAGACCCATCTTTCTTATTTACAAACAATACCGGTGCACTCCATGGAGACACACTTGGTCTAATAAAACCTTTATCTAACAACTCTTACAATTGTGCTTTTAATTCTTTCAACTCTGTTGGTGCCATTCTATACTATGCAGCTGATATTGGTGCCATACCTGGAGTGAGCTCTATGGAGAATTCAATCTCTCTCTCGGGAGGTAGCTCTGGTAGGTCATCTGGGAACACTTCTGGGAATTCATTCACTATAGGGATATCCTTAAGATCTGGACCTCCATTCCTAGTATTAATCATGTGAGCCAAGTAGGCCTCACATCCCTTTCTGATCATTCTTTGAGCCTTCATCATAGATATCACTTGAGCAGGTGGTGGAAATCTTTTTCCTTCCACTACTACCTCTTCTAGTTTTGAAGTTTTAAGAACAACTGTCTTAGATCAACAGTCCATTACTACCTCATGTTTAGAAAGCCAATCCATGCCCAAGATAACATCAAACTCGTGGAATGGAAATTCAATCAAATCTGCTAAAACTTATTTCCTATGCACTATCAAAGGGCAACTTTTGTATACCCAGTTAACAATCACACTGTGGCCTAGGGGATTTGTGACCTCAATCTCATATTCTAGATTCTCGCTCGTCATACTGTTTTGACTAGGTGTGCTCGTGCATACATAGGAATGTGTAGAACCAGGATCTATTAAATCATATAAAACTGAGTCATGTAAAGAAAACATACCCACAATCATGTCAGTGGCTTTTTAGTCCTCTCTGGCCTTCATAGCATATACCCTAGCTGAAGTCCTGCTGGGTCCCGACCTGTTGATTGTTTCTGATGTGGCCTGATTAGGTCCTACTCGACCTCCTCTAGTCTGAGTCTGATTCTGAACCCAAGTTGATCCTGCAGTCTGTGTAGGTGCACTAGTAGTCATCAGAGGGCAATCTCTTTTCATATGTTTCTTGGACCCGCATCTAAAACAAACACCTATGACCATCCAACATTCTCCTCTATAGCTCTTGTGGCAGGTACCATAAATTGGAGCGCTTTTTCGGGTAGCCTGTGTATGTATGCTACAGACTGTAGATGTAGCCCTAGAGGGTTGCCCCCTCCTGTGTAGTCCACCCTGTGTATAACTCCTATTATGTCTCTGACTCCTACCATGAGACTGTCCTGGGTAGTATCGACCTTTCTTGCTTATAGATTGGGCCACTAGAGTTACTGTCTTTTTAAAAGCTTCCTCTGCTCTCTTTCTCTTTCTCTTTTCAACACTAACTGCTGATGCAATTAGTTGAGTAAAGTTGACATGCTGAAGTGCAGTGACAAAATTTCCAATCTCTGTATTGAGGCCATCCTCAAATCTTCTACACTTATCTCTCTCACTCATGATAATCTCTGACGCATACTTACTCAATCGAGTAAACACTCTCTGATACTTTATCACTGTCATCTTGCCTTGCTTAAGGTTCAGAAACTCCCTCTTTTTCTCATCTATGTAAAATGGAGGAACATATTCTTCCTTGAACTCAATGATAAAGAATTCCCAGGTCATAGGCTTTGGAGCCTTTGGTTTCAAAAGAACTGACTTCCACCAGTCATAAGCATCTTCCTGGAGTAGAGATATGACATATCTTGTCTTTTGGTCAGTAGGAACCTCAAGCTCATTAAGGACTCTTTCGGTCTTTTCTAACCAATATTCTGCTGCAGTAGGATCATCATCTTTCGTACCTAGAAAATTTATGGCTCCATACTTATGAAGCTTGTCCAACTGTACTTTCAGTTTCGGTGGTGGAGGTGGAGGAGCTAAAGCAGGTTGTAGTACCACTCTTGTAATCTGTTGCAGCAAACCAGCCATCTACTGCATCAAAGGGTTTTGGTCCTGTTCGGCATGTCTAGGAACCTGTTGGGCTGCAGCTGGTATATCATTCGGACCCTGAACACTAGCTACACTGGGCTGGTTCGGTGCTCCAGTATTAGGAGAACTATTGCTTTCAGTAACTTCATACGCCTGAATTTCCATACTCTCTTCTAATCCTACAAGTCGACAGAGAAGTAGCCCATGTCAGAGTCATATGAGACATACAATGCATGCATGATAAACCATTAGCCCACTTAGGTCTAGGATTGCCTAAACCTAGGCTCTGATACCACTAAATGTAACACCCTCTTATATAGTTAGGAATAATCCCAACTATATAGGAGAATGTAACCTACCTATTACCTTAAAATTCGATTGAATTAAAATTTCTTCCATTTTAGTTATTATATTTTTATATGTTAATTATATATATATATATATATATATATATATATATATATATATATATATATATATATATATATATATATATATATTCATGATAGCAATATATCATTCAATTAATGAATCTATTTTATATGTAGAATTAACAAACCATGACTATATCTTCAAACATAAGTTTGGGCTTTCATTGTCCCGATGTTTACAAAATATGGTCCAAATAAAATTACATATTCTCATCATAAAAAGACATGTAAAACTTTTGAAAAACTATAATTATACTCATCACCCATGACATGTGGACAAGAACAAAATGCATGTCATGTAAAGCACCAACCCTCTGACGTGGATTTATTTTATTTGACTCTGTATGGGCTTGCTTCTCTTCCTATCAACTTCTCCCTATAGGCTTCGTACCTGCATATGGGAAAACACCCACACGCTAGGCAACCTAATGCTTAGTGGTACATATGTGCATAAATATTCATACATACACTTAAGATATGTCATAAAAATTTCATGTTCGTATTATCCAATTTTGCACATAAATAATCATAAATAATAATCCATATATCACAGTCCTTTTTATAGCAATATAAAAAAAGAAATCAATTTATCATATATTAATATGGAATATTGCATACCTGGTTTACTAGTTTAACATATGTACATGCCATAATTTACAAAGGTAAATTCATATTCATACATCATTTATGAATTCTATTTCCTTGTTTCCTTTACCTGATAATTGATTTTTTTAATATTTTTTTAAAAAAATATTTTATATTTTATAGCCCCAAAACTCTAAATCTGGACTATTTGGATGTGGATTGTGAAACAGGAGCGCTCTCACCCGACTTAATCCACCCTACTCACTATCTGTATCTATCTGTATAAGTGTTTGTTGCCCAGATATTAAACCAAGAAGGGGGGTTGAATTGGATATTAAAACTTTTAGCTTTTAAGTGTGGAAAGAAAAGCTAAGTTAAGTAGGGATAGGAAGATATCACATAGGAATTTTTATAGAGGTTCGGGTGTTAACAAACCCTACTTCTCTCCCCAATCTCAATTGGGAGTTTCAGTAACACACTAAGTGTTACAATGGAGTTTTACAAGCTCACTCCCAACTATGGTATTTCCAACAATGGATCACACCTAACCTAGAAATCCCTTGTGTTTTAATGGCTCACACAATAAACCAATTCCTTGTATTTTAAAGGCTCACACAAATATCCCTTACAAGTGTTCTACTCTTAAACCAAAATACCCAAACTCATTTGAGTAGTAGATTACAAAGAGAAACAATTACAAATCTATAATGCTCAGAGAATAATGAGCAAAAAGATTTTTGCGGAGAATAAATGTTTGTTTTGAAAGTATTAAATGCACAAATAGCTCACAACAAGACTTTGATTCGAAGTATTAGCTATTCTCTTATTTTGGATTCATAAATGACTTGCATTTATACTTTGATGGTGCATTATAGCCGTTTGGTTGCATTTACAAAGAATAAATAGCCATTGTACCAACTCTTAATTTCGCGCTTGACATGTTTCTCTTTCCTCTTTCACAGCCGTGAGTATGAGTGTCACAGTCGTGACTGTTCTTCCAAGCCGTGACTTGAGTGGTAACTTTGGGCGTGAAGCATTCTGGAATGATTTGAAGTGTTTGATCACGGGTGTGGCATTATATATTCACGGGCGTGAACATCCTTCCTAGTCGTGGTCCAAGTAGTGACTCTGGCCTTGAAGCTCTCTGGAGGAATTTGACATGTTTTCTCACGGGCAAGACTTTCTTTCATGGGCATGACTGATATGATCATTCAAGGTTGCTATCATTCTTCAAGGCCGTAAACTTTAAATGTTGGATAGTTGATGCTAAGCTTCATCACGGGCATGACATAAAAGGTCACGGGCGTGAACATGCTATTTCTTCATTTTTTGTCTTTTTAAGGTTAGTTTTTCATTCTCCATTCTTGCTATCATGTTTCATACCCTGTTCAATGAACTTAGAAAACAAGTATGTTAAATAAATTATTGTTATTTTATTTGTTAGCATCAAAATAACGGAAATACCCTTCAAGGTTCAACAATCTCTCCCTTTTTGATGATGACAAATAATCTAGCAATATGTGCTTTTGAGAAGTCTCCCCCTCGAAAGATGCTTAAGATAAAAAATTACTGAAGTGCAAGAATTGTAAAGAATGATGAAGTATAGCATCAAAATATGCTTCCTAGTTTAGGTATATGCAAGTTTTATGCAAGGTATATCCAATGTTTACCAAATTTTTACTTAAAACAAGTTAAGTATGTGCAAAGTATATTTAAGGTATATTCAAAGTATATCAAATGCATATTCATTCATGTAACTTGCATTAAGGTATATGCAAAGTATACTTAAGGTATATTCAAAGTATATTAGCTTATTTGCATACTTGCATATTCTTTTGATTCAAATAAGTATTTCAAATATATTGCATTTAACTTTAAATATAATATATTGCTAGGTTCTCCCCCTTTTGTCATCAATAAAAAGAATAACAAAAAGATAAATCATACTGGAAAACAAAAGCAATTATATTAATATGAAAAGAAGAATACAAGGATTTAAAAAGTGATTAAAAGTCTTACATCAAACAAGCTAGAAAAATAACATAGCCAAAATATAGTCTAGCTAGATTTGGAATCGAACATCCCATCTCTAAGGTGAGCTACTTCCGCCTCGAGGCTCTCCATGTAAGACTCTATGAAATCCTTGAGGTTCACTAACCTCTCATCCATCGAAGCCTGCAATTGTTCAAATCGTGGTGCCAAGAGATCAACCACTTGCTGAGCAAAGTTTGGTGTGGAGGCAGAGGATTGTCCAATTTCCTACTCAACCTCTGGAGGTGCCATCTCAACTCGAACTCTCTTCCTCTATTGGATTCCTTGGTGGCCAGGTTTGAAGTCAGCCGAATCATTACCCTCCCAAATAATCTCACCAGCAGTGTTGGTGAAGCGTTAGTAGATGTTGTTCTCATGAACTATACGAACAACTGCTCCCATTTTGATAAATGACTCAACGTCTAGTCAGTCTCAAGGATGTGCTGGTATAAGGTTGAAGTGGTGCTCCTCTAGCTTCAATTACCCCAACTTGACATCAAGGTGAGTCACGTACCCACCAATCAGAATGTCTCTGGAGGACTTGGTGGCAATTGACAGAAGATTGTTTGCAAACCATCGAGATAAAGCCAATGTTACGCCTCTTCAGGCCATCTCTAGGAGAAAGAGCTCAGACATCTGAATCGATTCGTTGTTGTCTCCTCTGGAAAAAATGCTATAGGTTAGAAACCTATGCAAGTACTTGTGCACTGGGGATCAAAGGTGGGTGCTTTTCGTCTTCTTGACATCCCAGCTGCAGTCAAGCTCGAAGTGAGTCCATGCCTGAGTAGCATAGAACTCCAGCTCACTCTCATTCAGGATACCTTCAGAGGGAAGGTTGAACATGTCACCAAACTCTATGGCAGTGAAGGTGTTCGGATGCTTGCAAAGTTGGAATTTTACCGTGCCGGTGGGAGAGACTTGTAGGGTGCTCAGGAACTCTAGAGTTGGTTCCCTCAGCATCGGTTGATGGATATCAACGAAATCTTTCAGATCACAAGCCTAGAGTTGTTCCATCATGCTTGTCTCAAGACCAAGTGTTATGATAGTTTGCCACTCAAATGATCAAGAGGAAAGGAGTGGTTTTTGCTTCAAAATCGAGTATCTTGGATGATAGTGCTCCGGAATAATGTTTAGAAGGTAGTCCATGTACCTTTTTGGAGCATGAGACTTCTTTCTGGTACCTTTGAAGGAGCCAATTTCCATTTTTTTGATTGAGAAATGTATTTTTGAAGAGTGAAAATCTGATGGATATTTTGTAGTAGAACATAAGGTGTTTCGATTTCTGATGATGGAGATAGTTTTTGAAGGTATTTATAGATGGAATGAGTTGCTAGGGGCCGGAATCTTCAAAATGGTATTCAATGGTGATAAATGAGAGAAGTTGGAGAGTTAGAAATGAGAGAAATAATAGCAGAAATGTTTTATAGTCGACATCTTCACGGGCATGAAAGCTAAGTCACGGGCATGAAATGTCGTGTTCACGATTTGCTGAAGAGACACTATACCCATGAAGAGGGATGTGAAATGATTGACGGTCATGAAAATGCAAGGTAACGGGCGTGAATGATGAAATATCACAGTGGTGACAAATGAGTCACGGGTGTGAAGTACAATCTTCACTACTTGTGACCGTGAAACAGAACGTGACACAAAGCGTGAATGCTTCTTTAAGTTTTTGGTGGAAATGTTCACGGTTGTGAATAAGCGTCACGGGCGTAAACAAAGGGTTTCACAGGGGTGATAGAAAAAGGTTATGGATGTGAAACATAGTATTCACTACCTTCAACTGTGAAGCATGTCGTGAAGCAAGGCGTGAAAGCTACTGGAGCTTTTGGCGATTATGATCACGGCCGTGAATATATGTCACGGGCGTGAATTGCCTAACATCCTTATTAAACAAAATTAAGTCTAAAAGAAGACTAATGCATTTCTAAGGAGTTTATATCCCCTATAACATATATTTCTATCAAGTTAGCTATTTCATATCTAAAAATATGAGACATAATCCATCAATCATACCAAGCTCTCTTCTTATGAAGTTAAATCTTTCCTCATTTAGATACTTAGTGAAGATATCTTCCAATTGATTTTCTGTGCTTATAAATTCCATTACAACATCTCCATATTGAACATGATCTCTAATAAAATGATGTCTTATGTCAATATGCTTACTTGTAGAGTGTTGAATGGGATTCTTAGATAGATTTATAGCACTTGTATTGTCACATCTAATAGGTATGTGGTCCATACTATGACCATAATCCTTAAGTTGTTGTTTCATCCAAAAGATTTGTGTACAACAACATCCTGCTACCACATACTCCACTTCAGCGGTAGAAAGAGCAACTGAAACTTGTTTCATGCTAAACTAAGAAACTAAGCATTCTCCAATAAAGTGACAAGAACCTGAAGTACTTTTTCTATCTAAAAGACTTCCAGCGTAATCAGCATATGAATATCCTATAATGTGAAAGGATGAATTTCTAGGATACCATAAACCTAGATGCAATGAGCCATGTAAATATTTTAAAATTCTTTTTACTGCATTTAAATGAGACTCTTTAGGACATGATTGAAAGTGATCACATAAGCATACACTATACATTATGTCGGGTCTAGAGGCAGTAAGATACAAAAGTGATCCGACCTCTATAGAGCTTTTCATTAATGCTCTTGCACTTTTCATCCTTGTCCAATTTTGTTGATATGCTCATTGGAGTCTTGGCATTTTTGCATCCTTCCATTCCAAATTTCTTAAGTAAGTCTTTGGCATATTTGGATTGGTTGATGAATATGTCCTCATTGCCTTGTTTTATTTGTAGACCGAGGAAGAATTTTAGCTCACCCATCATGCTCATTTCGAATTCCCTAGTCATACACTTAGTAAATTTTTGGCAAAGCAATTCATTAGTAGACCCAAATATGATGTCATCAACATAAATTTGAACAATTAGAGTATCATGCTTATACTTTTTAGTGAATAATGTCGTGTTAACATTCCTCTTTGGAAAATTATTTTCTAAGAGAAAAGAACTTAGTCTTTCATACCAAGCTCTTGGGGCTTGTTTCAAACTATATAAAGCTTTTGAAAGTTTAAATACATGGTTTTGCAAAACATAGCTTTCAAAACCTGGTGGTTGTTCTACATAAACTTCTTCTTCTATAAAGCCATTTAAAAAGGCACTTTTTACATCCATTTGAAAGAGTTTGAAATTCATATGTCATGCATATGCTAAAAGTATTCTTATGGCTTCTAATCTAGCTACATGAGCATAGGTCTCATCATAATCTATTCCTTCTTCCTGATTATATCCTTTTGCAACCAACTTAGCCTTATTCCTAGTTATTGAACCTTGTTCATCTAGTTTATTTCTAAATACCCATTTGCTTCCAATGATTTGATGCTCCTTGGGTCTAGGTACTAAGGTCCATACCTTACTTCTCTCAAATTGGTTGAGTTCCTCTTGCATAGCAATCACCCAACTTTCATCATTAAGAGCCTCATCAATATTTTTAGGCTCAATTTGGGAAACAAAAGCAAGATCAGAAACTAAATG
The DNA here is from genome assembly GCA_023653625.1 of Triadica sebifera. Taxonomy (NCBI): domain Eukaryota; kingdom Viridiplantae; phylum Streptophyta; class Magnoliopsida; order Malpighiales; family Euphorbiaceae; genus Triadica; species Triadica sebifera. The sequence continues at coordinate 15,772,593 of CM042899.1, forward strand.
TTTGAGATGAGATCTAGTACTTACGCCCCTTGTAGGATCACCAATGATTTGCTGTTTGGGGTGATCTTTTGTCAATCTCCATTCCTTTGGGAGCTCTTGCATGTTTTCCTCTTGAGCTGGAGGTAGAGAATCATCTTGATGTGAATTTTCTTAATCATTTTCTTCTCTTTTATTTTCAAGATCAAGTCTTTCCATGGTACCTACAACATCATCAAGAACACTACCTTTCACAAGATCAAGCTTACTAGATTCATCAAAAACAACATGCATAGATTATTCAACAGTTAATGACTTTTTATTAAATACACTATATGCTTTGCTAGTTCTAGAGTATCCAAAAAAGATACCCTCATCAGATTTAGAGGCAAATTTTTCATTGTTGTCCTTAGTATTCAATATGAAACACTTGCATCCAAATACTCTAAAGTATGATATCAAGGGAATTCTTCCATTCCATAGCTCAAATGAAGTTTTGTTTAAGAGAGGTCTTTTGAAAACTCGATTTGAAATATAACATGCAGTATTTATGGCTTCGGTCCAAAAGTAAGTTGGTAAACCATACTCATTGAGCATTGTTCAAGCCATTTTGTTGAGGTGTCCTAGGAGATGAAAAATTCTGCGAAATGCCATGTTCAAGACAAAAATTTTCAAAGTTTTCATTTTCAAATTCTTTACCATGGTCACTTCTTATTTTTGAAATACAATATTCCTTTTCATTTTGAACTCTTTTAGCAAAATCTCTGAAGGTTTCAAAGGCATCACTCTTTTGAGCTAAGAAAATTACCCAAGTAAATCTAGAGTAATCATCGATGATGACAAAGGCATAGTGTTTACCTCCTAAGCTAGCAATTCTATTAGGTCCAAATAGATTCAGATGCAAAAGTTGTAGAGGTTTTGAGGTACTTTCAATATTTTTGGATTTGAAGGATAACTTGTGTTGTTTTCCTCTTTGGCAAGGTTCACATGTCTTGTCTTTTTCAAATTTGACTTTTGGCAGTCCCTTTACCAACTCTCCTATGCTGAGGCTTTGAATTAAATCCATGCTTGCATGACCAAGCCTTCTATGCCATAGACAAGATTCATCACTAGTAGTCACAAAACACTTAGAGGAATGGTTAGATATTTTGTGGAAGTCTATTATGTAGGTATTGACATCTCTATTTCCTTTAAATATCTCTTGGCCATTAATAGAGGTTACAAGACATTCGTTGGAAGTAAAGATTACTTTGTTTCCTTTATCACATATTTGACTTACACTTAACAAGTTATGTTTCCAGCCATCAACAAGCAAGACATCTCTAATGAATGTAGTACCATTAATACCAATAGAGCCAATGCCAATTACCTTACCCTTAGCATTGTTTCCAAAGGTAACTTTACCTCCATCAATAATTTTGATTTCATTGAAAAGTTCTTTGTCTCCTGTCATATGCCTTGAGCATCCACTGTCTACTAGCCAAGCATTTTTATTTATTGTGGACTTGAGGCATACCTATAGAATCACAATTCAAGTATGGTTTTTAGGTACCCAAATGAGCTTGGGTCCTTGGGGGATAGCACATGAAGGTTCCTAATGAGCCTTCCATATCCAGCAATGTTTATTTATGTGACCAAATTTCATACAATAATTACATTGTTTAGGTCTAAATATGCTTTTTGGTCTAACAATGCTTTTGAATGCCATATTTCTATTAGGTTGAGTTTCAGAGCAATGGCAGGAACAATCATGATGAATTGGTGCTTTTCTAGGTACATGCTTCTTATACATAAAGACATGATTATCCTTTTGAGGTTTCTTTCTTAGGCTTACCAATCCTTGATCATCCCTCTTAGGTATAGAAGATTTAGTGTATTTTGTGCACTTAGCTCTTGGGGCTGTTACAGCAAATGTGGAGATGTGAGGTTCACTTGACTTAACAAAAGTAGTCTTGTGAGAAGATGATGATGTACCCTTAAATCCTAGACCATGCCTAATTAAGGGTGGTCTTTGAGACACAATGAGAGTATCTAAACTCTCTTTTCCCTTGTGAAATTTTAAAATGGAGTTTCTAAGTTCCTCAACTTCATTTTACAAAATATTGTTTTCCTTAAGCAAGGATTTAGTTCAGGATCTTGAAGAGTATTCATCTAATGACTTTTAAAGAGATTCATTAGTTGATTTAAGCTTAAATTTTTCCTTTTCTAAAGCATCCATTTTGATTTTCAAATAAGAAATGTTATTCTTATAAGTATTGAATTTACTTCTATATTTCTCTAGTTCTAGATTCAATACTTATATTAGGCTTTTCTCATCATCATATTCACTATTACTATCATTATTACTACTATCATTATTGAAAGAGTATGAGTGAAGTGATCCTACCTTATCTGAGATGTGATCCTCTATAACCATGAAGCATAGGTTGACCTCTTCACATTCATTGTCATCTTTTTCACTTGAAGAGCTTTCATCATCCCTTATGGCTTTGTGACCTTTCTCCCCATTGTCTCTTTGGTATTTTCTCTTTTGCTTATTGAGCCTAGGACATTCCAGTTTAATATGCCCTTTCTTCCCACATTCATAGCACTTTACCTCCTTTTTACTTCTTTGTGAGTCATTAGAGGTTTCTTTGAGGTTTCTTTGCCTGAATTTTCTAGAGTTGCTCATTCTCTTCTCAATAATTCTTTTCAGCCTTTTTGAGAGCATAGCAATGTCCTCATTTGCATCATCACTCTTTTCTTCATCATCTTCAACTTCCTCTTGAGATTTTGAAGTAGAGGCTTTTTTTTATCTGGCTCTTCTTCAAGCTCTCTATCTCTTTTCACTGCCATTTCATGTGTAAGAAGTTTGCCAATAAGCACATCGGTATTCATGATGCTCATGTCTTCATTTGCCTCTTCTATACCGTCAACTTTTGAACCGTAATCT